>QEPC01011414.1:908736-961459 GCA_003113815.1 Sphenodon punctatus
GGGGGGGGGGTTGTCTGATATTTGAAATACCCGTACACAGAAAAAATTATAAGCAGATTTTTTATTCATTGGTACAAGGAAATGGATCACCATCTCACAGTTTTAATTTTAATAGACTTGTTTTGTAACTTTATTGGGTCGCAGAATTTTCAATTTGGGGTCACAGAATTTTCAATTTGGGGTCGCAGAATTTTGGGGGGAAAATTGCAGAAGAATCGGGGCCCTGCCTATACCCTGCTTCATGACCCCTCCTGCCACTGTCCAATGCCAACTCTGGGTCCTCCCACCAGTGCACCATCACAGCCAGGTAACCGTGTCGGGCATTCCTGGAGGACCACAGGTCAGTGGTGAAATGGACAGTGGCACCCCCAGTCCCTGCCAGTGCCAGCTGCTCTTTCACCCTCTCCTTCAATGCCCTGTACAGGTCTGGCACCACCATACGGCTGAGGGTGGTGCGGCGGTATGGCATCTTAACTTGGGGGGCCAGGAACCCCATGAGCCGCTTAAATCCTGTGTCCCCGACAATGGAGAATCAACAGCGATCGTCTCGCCCAACAGGAGGGTGGCTTTCTCTCGAAAGCCACGTTGCCCTCCAGCTGCTGATGGGCTTAGAAGCTGTCCCCACCCCAGCTCCTGCATTGTGGGCTGATGCTGCTGCTTCTGCTCCTGCTGCTCCCCCATAGCAGCAATACTTCTCCTGCTGCTAGAGGCAGTTGCTGTAGTGGGACGGTTGCCCGATGGAGGACGAGTGGCTGCATGGATTGGGAACGCACTTGCGTCCACTGACCCAGCCTGCCCGCTTAGCAGAGCAGCACTGTGACATGTTTTTAGATGCCTGGACATGGCGGATGTCCGTAGGTTGGTAAGCAACTGCCCTCGCTTCACCACCTTGCTGCATAAAGTGCACTGCACCTCCTGGTGATCATCCGCTTGCACCACCTTAAAATGCTCCCAGACCCATGATTTCTTAGCCCCTCCTGCCTTCTGACCTCCACCAGGTGACACACTCCTGGGAGGGGCAGGACATCTCTGTATCACTGTCCCCATCCACAAAGAGAGTGACAGAGGCTGTTGGACTCCCCTGCTCCCACTCTAAGCAGCACTCTCCCCATGCCCCCTATAGCTGCTGCTGCTGCTGCTGCTGCCCGGGGATCGGGCCCTGCCTCTAACCGGGCTCTCAACAATGGGGGAGTCGTGGGACAATGCTGGCAAGAATCCTTGCTGGGATTCTTCGTCCCCTGAATCACCTGCTGCCACAGATGTCACAGCCACCACAGCCTCTTCTACTGCAAGGAAGTGATGCCCAACCCCCTGGCCTTTAGTGCTGGGAAAGCGAGACCCAACATCACCAGGCCTTCACATATTGGGGTGTGGGGATGTGCTTGGGCTGCTGCTTCTGTCCACTGCTGGCACTCCAATGGCACGGCCCCTGCCACATGCCTCATTGGCTGCCTTACGGGCAGCAGAGCGACCTCGCCCTCTCATAACTCCCTTATCCATTTATACAAACCACACACATTTAATTATATGAAGTAAATTTGTTATTAATTTTTTAATTTTTTTTATCAAATATTATATGTATCTATGTATACTACACTAAATTTAACTACTATTTAACAATCTAATATCTATTATAAAACCTATGAAACTAAATAATGGAATATAAAAAACACATTCTAAAACTAGATCATTATATCTCTATAAACTAAGCTAACTTAACTGTAATAACTAACTACAATCCTATCTAACAACTACTATAATCTCTCTCTCTCTCTCTCTCTCTCTCTGTATATATATATATATATATATATATATATATACACACACACACACACACACTATTACACAGGGATAGGGGGAACACAGACAGTTCACAACAACACAGGGAGGGGTACAGAAACTGAAATAAAACCTAAATCAATCTAATCCTACACTAATAAATCAAAAACCAGGGGAAGGGAATGAGGGATGGGATATGGAATATGGATGGAGAGGGAGAGGGAAAATAATGGATTCAATGGAGGGTAGGGAGATAAAACACAGGGAGGCGTAAAAAATAAAAATAACTGCTAAATCTATCTAATATAATCTAACTAAATGATAATAGGGAGGTAACTCTGTTGGATGAGTGAAATAGGAGGAGGATTGGGAATGGATGAGGGACGCAAACTGCTGGGAGTCAGGGAGTCTTCTGAAAACGCTGCTGACAGATCAGTGGCTGACTCAGAAGGTGTTGGAAGGGGGGCAAGGCAAAGAGTTTTGTTACTTGCTGCTCCTGCCTTACCACAAAGCCCAAATGACTCTGTGCAGCCGAGCATATCCCCTGGCCAATCGCAGACTGTGAAGCCAGTGTTCAGTCAAAAAGGAAAGGTGATTGGGTAGGCTGGATGCTACTCCATGCCTCTCCACCCCCCAGTACCAGGAAGTCTGCTCCACAGCTGCCTCCCCCTCCCTGGGCCTTCAGTCACATTTTTCCCACCTAAACTCAACCGAACGTGGCCAAACACGAACGAACTGTTCAGTTAGTTTGTCGTTTGGTTCGAGTTCGGTTCGGTCAGTTCAGGTTCGGTTCGGAAGTTTGGTTCGGTCGACCGAACAGGCTGAGTTCAATCCGAACTTCGAATTTCCGAACTGCGTTCACCCATCCCTACTCCTTTCCCTCCTCCCTTTGCAGAGTGACTCATCACAAGCACCGCAGTTCTTTCCCTTGCAGGCTTTGTTTACATATCAGCTGTTAGCTTCTGGCTGTGTGCCAGAGCTATGACTCATTGGCTCTACAGACAGCCAGGAGCGTACAGTTAAAATGTAAACAAAACCTTCAGACAAGTGGGGAAAACTCAGCACTGCCACTGGATCAGCTGAGGAGCAGCCCCTGGCTCCCCAGCAATCATGGGGTGGACCCCTGAGGGACTTGGGGGGTCAACTGCCTCAATGCCCTTGGGGAGGAGCTGCCACTGGCATTAATGCACATGCCTATGTGTAGAGAAACCATAAAAGGCCCTTAGAAGAAGGGTTGGGAGAGAACAGAGAAAGAGAAGAAGGGTTCAGCCACCTGAGACCGGCAGGCAGCCATCAACACACCTTCAAGGGCCTGTTCTGTTGTAGCAAGTAAAGGTTCCATGTATCATAAACAAGTCACCCATGCAAACCCCAAGAGACCTTCTGAGTTACTGAAAGTGAATATTGGACTAAAATTTGTTATGACTTCAAGCAGTATAAAAATATTTAGCACTTAGAGAGTGCTATACATTCTGAAATGGAATCCAAGCACTGACAAGGTAATCCTCCTAATTCCCACGAGAAGTGTGTGCTGTCCCCATTTTATATTACTAAGAAGAAAAGTGAGGAACAAAAATTACTTACACCTTTCTGAAGGTCAACGTAGCAAGTCATTGCCAGCTCCAGAATTCTAAATCAAAATTTGCATAGCCCTATTATGTTCAATAGAATCCTTGGCAATGGCTACTACATAGCCTTGGGCATTGCTTAAACCAGGGTGTTCAGAGATGTGTGAAAATTAAGAAAGCTAAACAAACTTCAATAAAAGGATTAGTTCAGTTTGAGTTGTAGGTCAAAGTTTTAAGCACAAAAGTACTGCTATGGGATCAGAAAATCAGTGATGTTCTGATTGGGTTGGTCTAGACATTTGAAGGCTGAAGCAAAATTTATTTGAAAACTACCATGGTGAGGGATATCTAGGCAAGAGATGCATTCATGAAGTTCCTAGACCAGGCCATTACTGTTGGTGCAAGCACAGAACCCCCCCAACCCCCGCTTACCCTCCTTTCTGGCTTTCAGAAAGGTAATAAAGATAAGACAGTTCATAATCCTGGCATGAGATTTTGATGTGACAATAGAATTGCAAACTGCAGTTTTCCACTGATCATCAGATGGACATTCCCACACCTTCCAAAACTAATTAAACTTTCTTTTAAAAACATGGTATCAAAAAACCCACATGCACTGGTCAGACAGGATTGCATTTTGGAGGCTTGCAGCTACACTCAAATCAATTTTTCAGGGTCTCTTTGTACTATGAGAATCGGAATTATATTTGAAATAAAATTAAGAAAAAACTGAATTCCTATATAACTACAATACTGAATTCCACTAGGGCTATAATGAGAAGGAACTTTGCTTCTCAAAAATGTTTTTGTTAGTTCTCATACTGGGTCCTGGTATGAACTCTTGAAAAACTGGCGTGAAGCTGGCGCGCAAAGGCTACAGGGCTTGTAGGTGGCTGGTGCCTTTGAGCAGAAGAGGCTGAAGGAGGCTTGGTTAACCACATTCTACTCCTACCAGCCATGCATATCAATAGCCAAAACAAGAGCAAAGGCTACTAGGGCTTGTAGTTCCAACCCCCTGATCTGGGGCTGAACTGGCTCCTTAGTCCTCTCCCTAAGCTGCCAGTGTGGCACGCTGACCAGCAAGTTGATCTTGGGAGCTGGATGCACCCTGAGAGGAAGAGACTCCAGAGCTGCCTGGGCCAAGGTTGTGCCAGTTCCTTGAGTCCCCCAAGCACCCAGAGCAGTGCAGTCAAATTAACAAGCCAGGTATGAAGGCCTCAGAGCTGCTCTTGGACTCAGTGCTGGCCAGCTGATTTTGTGCCAGTGTGCCCCCAACTCAGAAGAGGTGTAGGCTCCCTCTTCGCTGGGAATGAGGCTGGTATGCCCAACCACCCCCATAGAGCTCACAGTGAGTTAAAGTTTATTTTATCTTTTAATTTTTAAAAATATTTCACTGTTTCCCATCAAGAATCACAGCGAGATGCTGGTGGTTCTCGGTTCATTCTCAGTCCCTGGGATGAACTGAGAACTGGGATTCTCATCAAGAACAAGAACAAAAGTGAACTTGAGTTTCAGCGCTAATAAAAAGAGAGAGCAAGCAACATAGCGGCCATCACCAAAGACAGTAACTTAGACTTCTTTCTCACGGAGCCATATACACACCATTTGGTTCCAGGAAAAACTCCAGGAGGCAAATGCTGTGCAGCTTTTGTCTCATGAGAAAACAAAGTTGTGTGGCTTTGTCTCTGATCATGCAAAGGATACAGAGCTCAAAGCTCTGTATCCTCCACATGATCGGAGACAAAGCCATGTGGTTTTGTTTTTCCTCTTCCCTGGCTCTTCCCTGAACTTCCCTCTTCCTTGGCTGCACTGTCCTCTGCCCTTTCTTTGGCCCCCCCGCCCCTCAGAATCCCAAGTATTCTCTGAGCTCTGTATCCTCCACATGATCGAAGGCAAAGCCGCGTGGCTTTGATTTCCCACAAGACAAAAGCTGTGCAGCATTTGCACACCAGAGTGGTTCCTGGAGCCAAATGCTGGGCATATGGCCCTGTAAGAAAACGGTCTCAGTGGCTAAGAGAGTGACCCTTAGTGCATAATCATGAAGCCTTGGAGGATGTACTCTGAGCTGGGGGATAAGCACAGTTATTATTCTGCATCTCATTTCCATGGGCTCTGTTCCCCTTTCTATACAGCTGCCCTCTCTCAGTTTTGGCTAAGTCCATGCTGCCATATTTGACAAGATAATGAAGTATGTCTTGATTAGGGCTGTACTGAATATTAAAAATAATAATAATTCACAAGTATTTCCAAGGTTCCAAGGAGAGGTCCCAAGTGTTTGGACTGATCTTCAGAGAATACTCAGTATTTGGAGGGGCAGGGGGCAAGAAGAGAGGGTAGAGGGCAGTACAGCCAGTGAAGAAGGAAGTGTGGGCTAGGGCTGAAATGATGTCTTCAGAGAACTTAGGAATTTGGTGAATATTATGGTATTTGGTTCGGAAACTCCAAATTTCAAAGTTCTAAAGCTCAGGGGAGTTATTCAGAAAACTTTGGAAACTTCAGAAACTGCTGCACATGATATGGGTGTATATTTAATTGCTGTTATTATAATAACAACATTTCTGAGGTCCGGAATTCCATGTCCGAATTCTGAAACTTCAGGAACAGTGCTGAAGTACCACTGACTACTTGGGAATATTACTGGGAACTTCAGAATTCAGCCCAAGTATTATTAATTATTATTATTATTATTATTAGCAGCAAGCATTTATATAGCACAAGCAATGTACCTGGCAATTTTAAAAGTAATGGAATTGATACGGTCCCTGCCCTAGGCCTTAAAATCTGAGAGATGGGGGGCGGGGGGGAGATGAAGTAGGGGAAACAGAGGGAGAGACAAGGGGTGTAACATTCACGAAGATGCGAGGTCCCAAGTGCATGTGCTTGGCTTGGTACATCGAGAATGATGGCTGGCTAGTCCATGTGATGAAGATATGAGTACACAGACATCAGTTAAGATATTGCACTGGATGGTACAAGTACTTGAAGCACTATTTGGTACAGCCCGAATGTTATCCAGGGAAGGGGGATTAGGGAATAGGGCAGTGCGAGTCAGGGAAGGGAATGCAGGGAAGAAGGCAGTAGAGTTTGGGGAAGAGGTGACACTCACCTAAAAGCTGATGTCTGGAGCAAGCTGGACTACATTTTCCAGCATGCTCCCACAGAGCTTTAGGAGAATGCTCGGAGAAACCTCATTCAAAACACAGGGAGGCAGAGTCCAAAGTGGCATGCCAGGCTCCTGTGTGGCTTTTAGTTGAGTGACACCCCCTTTCCCTGTTCTCTGCTGCCCTCTTCCCTGCTAATTTACAGTCTTAGCCATGTCACTGTAAGCTTGCGTCCTATTGCAGGACTGATTTTTTCTTTCTGACATATTCCTTTCAGCTTCTGAATTTGTAGTATCTTTTGAGGAAAATGACATCATTAACTTTTTGACACCAGCAACTGAGTTGCATCCTAGTGCTGGGGAGACACTGCTGAGCAACAAGAAAATCCAACTGCAGGCATCAAAAACATGAGGAAGTTGGAAAACTGACTTCAAAGACTCAAGACCTAACATAAGGATGTTAGGTATAATGTTCAAAGGGTGCTTTCCATGTAGGAGATGTTCACCCTGAATTATTCTTGCATCCCACAGAGCACAATGTGAAAATCAAAATATGTATAGGTCGGTATTCTATACAGTAAATTGTCTTCATTTACACAAGATAGATACTATAATTATATGCACAGGTCCCTAATGCTTATTGCAACCCGGCCACTGTTTGTAGTTCTTCTTTTCATTTTCCCTCTCTTTTTAAAAAAAATATGTAACATTAAACAGTTTCTTTAGCCTCAAAACTTCAAAGGTAACTGGAAAAGAGTTCAGATCAATGGCCTCCATGTGCAAAAACAGACACAGGTTGGCCCTGGCAATGCTGCTATGTTATCTTTGATTCACTATCTTTTGGCATGTCCTTAAAAACCAAAGCTCAGCAGATCAATCTTAACAGCAATTTGTACTCAAATTCAAAGTTAGGTGAAAGATGCTTACTTGTTTGCCTTGTTGGGGCTGAAGTAGAGATGGCAATTGCAATGTTACTCCCATTAGCTAGCTAAGCACGGTAGCTTCCATGTCTCATCACACAAAACTAGTTTAGATGAGTTCCCAGACATCCCTTATCTCTTTATTCACAGAAAAAAATCTTTATCCCACTTAGGGTCGTCTTCTTTTGACACTTCCATCTGAATTTTAGACAAATGGAAGGGGATAGGGATGGGCGAACAGATCGCAGTTCGGATCCGGCCGTTCGGTTCGGCTGGGTCCGGTTCGTCCGTTCGGTTCGTCCGTTCGGTTAGTTCGCCGGATTCGGGTTCAGCCGTTTGGTTCAGCCATTCGGTTTGGGTTCAGCTGTTCCGGAATGTGAGGGTTGGTAAGGAGAATGGGGGAAGGATGAACCCACGGACCTGGTATCACGCTCGCACCGCACCCTACGGGACTCCTGCAGAGAAGGAGGCTCACAATTCCTCTGAAGAAAAAGGTCCCCTCAGGTTGATGGTTGACCCTATATGCTCCCAAGGGAACGAGGCCATCTCATCATAGGGGTAGGATCAGTGCAATGTGTGTGCAGACTTCTGCCTTGTTGCAGGGGGACCAAGTCCCTGCCCGTGAACACACACCCCACCCACGCCGTGCCAGGGAGAGATTATACCCAGTGAGAGAGTCAGTGAGGAATTGGGAAAGCACCATTTGAGGGGGGAACCGGATAGGTAAAGCCTCAACCCCACAAGGAAGGGAAACAAGGATGGGACCCCAGGGGAAAACAGACAGACTCGTGCGCCACACCCACACCACTCCCCACCCTGCACTCACCCACCTCTCACGCTCCACTCACTCTCCTTTCACTCTCCTTCCACACACCGCTGCCTCACATGCCAAGGACTCCAAGTCTGGGATCAACACTCTGCACCACTCTCCAGGGGCCAGCTTCACAGTGAACTGATCGCCGGCAGGGAAGCATTGCCCATTTCCAACTTAAGAGAGCTTAGCTCCGCCCCTGTTGCGTTCATAGTCGCTCTGATCTCCGTAACATCGCAGCTGGCCCCGCCCCCTTCTTCTCCGGTGGCTCAGCGTCTTTCTGTGTGTGCATCCCCGGCTGTACGTCATAGGTTGGTTGTACCCCGGGGCTTTGTTGCGCCCCCACCCCATCGCTCCTTACTGAGTCCTTAGTTCGGGATGTGGGCTCTGTTGGTGGGGGGTTTTCTGCCTTGGGGACACCCTCCTCCGTGCCTCTGGTTACCCTGCGGTGGGGCCTCAGCCGCCTTAGGCGGCCCTTACCCCTGACAGGGAAATGTTTTTTTATGGGTGTTTTTGTTGTTTTTTTAATGGTTTTTTGGTTTTTTATTTGGTTTTATGTTTTTTTTTGTTTTTTATTTGTTTTTTGTTTTTATATGGGGTTTTTTATTTAATTTTTTTATCTAATATTATATATATATATATCTACACTAAATCTAACTGCTATTAACTATTCTAAATGCTATGAACTAAATGAATTAACTAATAAGTATACAGGCTTACTCTTACAAACACTAAAACTAAATCACTAACACTATCTCTATCACTAAGCTAACTCCTACAACTGTCTAGTGAAACCTTGTGTATATATATATGGGATGGGGGGAATCACAAACAACACAAGGTTTCAGTTTAAGGTTTAAGTTTCATTTCAGTACAAAACTGAAATGAAACTTAAAGCAATCTAATAATCCTACTCAACACCTGCTGTTAAGGAACAGTGACTAGCTCAGAATGGGAAGAGGGGAGGCAGATAGTTTCATTTCTTGCAAGCCTCTACACCCCTGGTGCCTGGAAGTCTGCTCCTCAGTGACTAGTACTACCCCTCCCTGTCACGTTCGACCTTCCAGTGAACCTTTTTTTGCCACCGAAACCCACCCAAACACGATCCGAACTGACCGAACTGTTTGGTCATTTCGACATTTGGAATTGAGTTTGGTTCGGCCAGTTCATTGTTGGATTCGGGTTCAGATTCGGTCATCCAAACAGGCCGAGTTCAGGCCCAACTCCAAACTTCCGAACCACGTTCGCCCATCCCTAGAAGGGGAATACAGTTCAGTTAATGACTGCAATCCCATTTAGGATCCGTGTGGGATCCACATGGGTTCCGTGCAGGATACTCACAGCACAATGTGCTCTTAATGGATATTCATGCAGTTTGCATGCACATGCACACACATGGGTTGCATGTGGCATGGGTGGGGCATGGGATTGGCCCCACCATTCCTAACCTTACCTCTGAACTCAAACGTTCCATGGAGCATGTGGCATACTAGGATTACACAGCAATACAACAATAAAACATTGAGTAGATCAGGTGATATATTTCATTTTATTTATTTTATTTATTTATTTTCATTTTTTAGTCACTCCCTCATGCCATGGCATCTCGGGGCAACTTACAAAAGCAAAATATCAACAAT
This sequence comes from Sphenodon punctatus, assembly GCA_003113815.1. Taxonomy (NCBI): domain Eukaryota; kingdom Metazoa; phylum Chordata; class Lepidosauria; order Sphenodontia; family Sphenodontidae; genus Sphenodon; species Sphenodon punctatus. The sequence goes on from QEPC01011414.1 coordinate 918,555, forward strand.
AAAAAATTTAAAAATAGAAACAACAATATCATTTTAAAATTCTATAAAACGCATTTCCCTCCCCTCACTACCCCATCCTCCCATCATCCCCTCTGAAGGCCTGGGTGAACAGCCAGGTCTTACAGGCTCGGCAAAAAGCCAACAGACCTGGGGCCAGGCAGGCTTCCTCCAGTAGGGAGTTCCAGAGTCGCAGCATGGCCACCAAGAACACCCTCTCCATTTTGGCCCCCTGTTTTACACGGGGGACCTCCAGGAAGGTGCCCCCAGTAGACTGAAGGGGTTGTCCTGGGATGTGGAGGGTGAGGCGGTCCCTAAGATATGAGGGGCCCATACCGTGTAGGGCTTTATAGGCCAACACCAACACCCTGAATCTGGCTCAGTACACTATAGGCAGCCAGTTCAGAGCATGGAGCACGGTTGTAATGTGCTCCCATCGACCCATGCCTGTGAGGAGATGGGATGCCTCATTCTGCACTAGCTGCATCCTCCGAACCAGCGTCAAGGGAAGCCCCATGTAGAGTGCATTACAGTAGTCTAGCCTTGAGGTGATGAAGGCATGAATGAGGGAGGCCAGGTTGGGCCTGGAAATGTACGTCCGCAGCCTCCACACCAGATACAACTGGTGGAAGGTAAATTTAGCCATCGCCTCCACCTGTTGATCCAGGCGGAGGTCTGAGTCTAATAACACTCCCAAATTCAGAACCTTCTGGGCTACAGGAGGGTGTACCCCCCCTACCAGGGGGGGCCAACACCTCCCTTGCCCTTCCCACCATCATTACCTCCATCTTGTTGGGATTGAGCCTCAGTCCTCTCTGCCACATCCAATCCGCCATGGCCTCCAAACACTAGGAAAGTACTGAGATTGCAGGACCTGGGTCGGTTGAAAAAGGAGAGGTACAGCTGTGTATCATCAGCATATTGGTGACACAAGCACCCCGAACCCTCTCACAATCTCCCCCAAGGGCTGCATATACACATTAAACAGTAGCAGAGAAAGAATTGAACCCTGCAGAATGCCACAGTTTAAGGCCTGGGAGCTAGATGTTTCAGCCCCCAACACCACCCACTGGCTTCTCTCCGAGAGGAATAAGTGGAACCACCCAAGGACAGTCCCGTCCAGACCTCCCAGAGCTCGCAGTCATCTCAACAGTAGCCCATGGTCCACGGTATCAAAAGTGGTTGAGAGATCTACCAGGATCAGAAATGTTGAATGTCCTGCATCCTGCATCCATCTCCCAGTGGAGATTGTCCACCAAGGCCACAAACACCATCTCTGTACCATAGCCAGGGCAGAACCCAGACTGAAAAGGGTCGAGGAAAGTGATGCTGTCCAGATGACCTTGGAGCACCCATTCAATAATCTTCCCTAAAAAGGAGAGATTAGGTACAGGTCAGTAGCTGATGAGTGTGTCCACATCCAAAGATGACTTCTTCAACAGGGGGTGCACCACAGCCTCCTTCAGACTGGGTGACAATCTCCCCTGCTGAAGGGACGCATTGACTTCCCTCGCCAGCACTGTCCCCAAAGTCTCCCTGGAGGCTTTCACCAACCAGTACAGGCATGGATCTAATTCACAACTGGTGGCTCTGACCGACCCCAGGACATCCACCGCATGGCGTCACTTCCTGAAACTCATCCCAAGAAGATGGACCAGATGGGGACTCCATAGCCTCATGTTCTTCTCCCACTGTTTCTAATCTGGTGTCAAAGTCACTCAGGATCAAAGCGATCTTGTGTGCAAAGTAGGTAGCAAATTCCTCACAGCGGGGCTGGGACAAGTCCCTATCCAGGCGGAGGGAGCCCGGACTGACCAGCCCCCTCACCACCCAGAACAGCTCCACTAGATGCGACTTTGCAGATGCTATGAGGGCAGCAAAGAACTCTTTCTTTGCTCTCCTCACAATCTCAACATAGGACCGCAAATGGGCACTATGGTGAAGTCGATCGGATTCAGAGTGAATCCAACACCAGCATTGCTCTAGTCGCCTGTCTGCCTGTTTCATACACCACAGCCCCTCAGTAAACCAAGGGGCCCTGTAGTGATGATACAGAGGCAAAGGACGTCTCGGAGTCACCTTGTCAATGGCCTCCCCCATCAGGGTATTCCAATATTGGACCAACTCATCAACAGAGTGACCGTCAGGGTCTAGGTTTAACTCCCTTAGGGCCTCTTGGAACCACTGTGGTCCCATCAGCCTCTGAGGGTGGACCAACCTAATGGGTCCATTCCCCTTCTGGAGGTGGTGTGCTGAGATACTGGCCTGTAGGAGATAATGATCCATCCATGACAAGGGAATAGCCTTCACCTCCCCCACTAATGGATCACCCGTCTCAAGGCCAGAACAGAAGACCAGGTCGAGGGTATGCCCCCCCACACAGGTCGGGCAGTTAACAACCTGGGACAAGTCCATGGTTGCCATGGCAGCCATGAACTCTTGTTCAGCTCCCACAAGGCTGGCATTGCATGGACGTTGAAGTCCCCCAGGACCAAAGTCCTGGAAGAGTTCAGCGCCACCTCTTAGACCAGCTCCGCTAGAGCGGCAAGGGATGGCGCTTGACAGGAAGGGGCCTGGTTCACCAGCAGCACCCCAAGCTTGCCCCCAGACAAATCAAACACCACATGAAGGGCCTCAAGCACTGGAATCTCCTGAACTGGATATCTCCTAACTGGCCATTCCTCTCTAAAAACAATAGCTACACCACAGCACGGCATGCCCGGCCGGAATTAGGTCAGCCAAAGTTCGTCCCACCTCCTCGTCCAGCCAGGTCTCCGTATTACATGCAAGGACTGCAGCCCGGTCCAGTTTCAAATCTTGGATTACTGGAGCCTTACTACAGACCTCGCATTTAGCAGCAGCAGCCCTTTACAGGTGGCCCTTAGACCCTGCTCCTCCCTTACCCTCAGTGGGGGGGGGGTGACTCTCTTAATCTCCACCAGGAAACTTGGTCCCCTAGGAGTGCAAGCCACCATACTATCTATGGACCATACCATCCCTGCCCCATAACCACCCCAATTGCTGCTGCTTCACCCCACCCCCGATATGCCCTATGTATTTTAACAAGCAGTAATGAAAATAGCTTCCTTTAATTTATTATTCACAAAATACACAGGATTTGATATTTTCTATCAGAAGACATACTAGGATTTAAAATGTATACTTCCTTTTTAACTCTCAGCAGCATATGCTATCCAATTTTATGGGGAAAATATCACCAACCATGTTTGTCCTAATTTAAAGTTAAAAAGATACATTAACTTCACCACATGATAACTTGTAATTAGAGCTGGTCGAAATTTTCCTGTGAATAGTAATGATTCTGAAAAAAATATCATTTCATGCTGTCAAAAAGAAAGAAAGAAAGAAAACTTTCTGACAAGCCAGTGTAGTCTAGCGGATAGCCTGTTTACATTGGATCTGGGCGGGTTCGAATCCCATCTTAGTTACGTTGGAAAAGTCACTCCCTCTTCCTCACTTCCCCACCTACAAAATGGGAATAATGATCTACCTGTGAAGATCTGGGATTTGATCCAAGGTCCTTGGCTCTGAAACAGTGGTGAACTGTGGAAGGCTCTGGTGAACTTTGCAGTGCTCTTTCCTCTTTTTGGTTCCCTGCTGTGTGTTGTGGCCACACCCTCACTGGCTCTGGTTTGGGTCCTTCCTCTTTATAAGACTGCATAGCTCCTATAGGAAGTTGGGAAGAGCCAAGTGTTACTTCCTGTTTTGTTCAGCCCTGCGTACAGTCTGTAAAACAGCTATTGCTCCTGTTTTGGATCCTGCCCAGGTTTCTGTCTGGCTTTCAGCTCCCCACTCTTGTACTGAGTTGTCCTGTGTGTCAGCTCCCTCTTCTGCTTGATCCTGTGAACACATAAGGGCTCTAGGACTGTGACACTGCATATTTTCAAAGAGACACGGGGGTGGACAACCCCACATTTGCCCACTTGCAGTCATGCCTTGGTCTGTTTTAAATGGACCTAGCAGCTGCCAGGGCCCATGGTCTATCTGCATGGCATCCCCCCCTCCCCCATAGCATTGATGGTGCAGCGCCTGCAATGCTATGGTGTTCCAGGGGCAACCTCCAGCTGAGAGTAGGGCTGCAGTGGCTGTCTGCTGAGCAGACGGGTGGCAGGCTGGTGCTCCAGCGTTGGCCTCCTGACTCTGCTGGTGGTACTCTGGAATGTTCCGGAGCACCACCAACGGGGCAGCCACAAAGAAGAGACAGTCTGCCCCCCCTCCCCTTTCTGTTCCTGCACATCTGGATGGATGAAGAAGGACAGAGGCAGGGCAGCTGTCCATGTGAAGACACCCACTATCTCACAGGATTGCAGACTGAGGGTGAACTCTAGAAAGGTTGTAAAGCATTTTGAACAACAAAAGCACTATATACATTATAATAATCACTGGGATAAATAACTGCTGAACTTTGCTGGAAATTTTTCCAAATTCAAAAACTTTTGATTGTTTTTTCTTTACAAAATTACATGCAAATCATACTAAGAAAATCATGCCCGTGCTAATCATCCAGGCTACCTTTCAATGGGAATCATATTTAAGTAGCTATGATCAGTACATTTGTCCTCCAATTACTATGACATTCAAAAGATGGAGAGAACAGTTATTCCCCATTGCCACAAAACATAGGACAACAGGAAGTGGGCTTAAATTGCAGTAAGATGCGTTTGAATCAAATATTAGGGAGGCGGGGGGATTCCTAAATGTAGCAACAGCTGGGCAGTGGAAGAGGTTGCCTACGGAGGTTGTGGAATCAAAACTGATTCAAAATAATACACTCCAAAATCTGGTTTGAAGCTGGGTCATTTGGGTTCTGAAATGATCCCAATTGTTAACCCAAAGTCCCATCCCTAATAGATAGTAGTGAAGTTGACCTCTTCAACTAATTCGTGAGCAGGCAGTGGGTCAACCTGAGAGATGATCATGAGTGTTGGCAGCAGACACATGTCACTGTGGGTGTGAGGGCATGATTTCCACCTGGAAATGCTTCCTAGTCTATGGTTAAAACGAGCCCAGCTCCAAGTTCAATTAACTTTGAAAAATAAATTCACTGTACACTGAAGAAAGGGGAATTTGTGGCCTTAATGAATTAAGTGGATTACAATGCATTTCACTCTCTCGGAGTAGGACTTCTTCTTCATTATATTCCACTCAGCTGAAGCCAGGGATATGGTTTCAGGTTAATCAATATCAGGTAGTTTGCTTCGGGATTTAAATTGCTTAATGGAGGTCTAGATACAATGGGAGAAGCTGTCTTATGCAGCACTAGTTTAATTCTTTTATCATTTCAGTCAAGCGAGTGATAGCCAGAATAATGCTCAGTCATGTAGGCACAAGTACAATGCCACTTGATAAGGCATATGTTTATTGCAGCCTAACTGTGCAGGAGTCTAATACCTCAGTCTCACAAATGGCTTTGAATGCATAGACCTTTCTGGTGAAGTGCCCCATTTTTTTTGCTAGTTACTGGGGCTCTGTGCCTTCACAAGGAACAGGTTTCAAGGATCTGAGATGTCTACTGAAGGAGCAGAGCAGATCCAAGCATCGGTGTGTGTGTGTGTGTGTGTGTGTGTGTGTGTGTGCGCTAGTTTATGTAATTGAAGTCTACACTCACTTCCTCCCAGTGCTTAATTTGAAAAAGAAATAAACAAAAAAATAAAATCTTTCTCCTTGACCCCAGAAGCCTGAAGGACATTCCAGAGAGAGTGGTGGAGCTACCCTGCCAGTTCCCCCTGTCTACCAGGGCCTGTTCCTGTCCTTATTTTACCAGCTCCTACTCAAGGCTGGATTAAGTTTGATGGGGGCAGCAACTGGCAAATTGAAGTGTCTACTTTCTTGTTTGTTTGTTCGTTTATAAAGAAGGTAGTGGTTTTACATACTAGCTAATGTAAGGCATTGTATGCCAGGGTTCGATAACCTTTTTCCTTCCAAGGGTCATTTTGAAAAGTAGTACAAGATTCAGGGCTACACAGGAGTTTGAGGGTGGGAATGCTTAAGAGGTGTGCAAAGCAAGCATCAGGGAAAGGAGAGAAGGGTCCAGATACTGGTTTTGTACCATGGATCCATTTCCAGTTCTTAGAGAAAGGGAGCAGAGACACGGGTATACACTTGAGTTCACTATTTCAGTGTTTAAGCATAGCGGTCAGATCCAGGGACCAGATACAAAAATAGGAAAGGATCCCCAGCCACAACTTCCCCATCCCCTTTTTATGCAGTGTAGGGTAAGTGTGGTAGACAGCATACATGGCAGAAGAAACATTCAATTGAGATATCAACTCCATTACCATTGTCCAAGAAGTGGACATGGATCTGTCATAATAAGAAGTGAAAAACTGTTGGCTAAATAGCAATGGGTAGAGTTATGTAGTTGGGTGAGTTATTGTAAGATGGAAGGAAAAGGAGAATAAGTTTATTGGTCATCCTCTGGCCATGATACTCAATTGAGTGTTTCTATTGACTTTGGAATGGGTCTGTTTTTGTGGACTAGAGTGAGATTAAAGTAGCATGAGGAAGCTGCAAAAGGGGGAAGAGTCAGAAGTCTAATTAAGACAGGATGTGATGTATAGTGGCAGTGCTCTAGAGTCAACATGCCATTCCAGCTAATGTTATACAGAGGTGTAAGTAAGTACAACTCATCTGAAATCCCTTGAAATGCAAATTAATGAGAGCTAAAGTACTTAACGCATGTCATTCTGAACCTGAAATCTTAAAAGCATTTAAAAAGCTTTAGCGATGCTAAATTTCTACAGCAGAAAAAACTGAATAAATCTTCTGGGTTTAGCTACTCGCAAATGCAGGCTACCTGCAAGCCTGGTATATGTTTCAAAGCACACTTGATTACTTTGGTGGATTAACTTTTCTGAGTCTATTTCTTGAATACAACAATTTGTGCATGCTTTTAGTGTGTCACAGTTCAGCATGGTTCTGATATCTTTTTTTTTTCTTTTTTTGTAAACATTTTTATATTGATGATCATTGTTTTCAAAACAGAACTATAACAATTGAAGCTCCAATGCACCCTTCACATGTACTGCAACAAGCTGTTAACTTGAGGAACTGCACCCACTGCTACACCTCATGCCCAGGTGGCCCATCCATTTAAAGTTGGGCTGCCCAGGTGTGAGACAGAGCAGAGGCAGAGCAGGTGCCACCTGCTCCTGGCTACCTCTGCTGCTGGTGCTCAGGAACATCTGTTTAAACCCAGCACTCTCTGGGCCGTGCGCTGGGGATGCAGGACTGGCCACACCCAGAGGTGGTCTGCTGTGGGTGGTCCATCTAACCACACCCATTATCTACATAGTTCATAGACTAAGTAGAATTCAGCTTCCCTGTTTGTACAATGTGACTGTAGATACGATCAGTTTACCAAAACAGGGGTTAGAAATAGGATTTCAGCAATGAGTTGCCTGTCAATGTCCCTCTCGTAAGCCGTATTTTACAGTGTATTGCATGCTCATAAAAATTCACTCCCAAAAATAATTGGTAGAAAGTTATTTGTTTGTTTTGTCTCAGCATTAGAACTCATTTTTATACTAAATGGGAAAATAAATTTTAATTTTTAATGAAAGGAAAATGATCTTGGAGTCAGTGGGACCTTTCCCATGCCCTGTGTGCACTGCTCGCAACCCACATATACAACAATTGAGATTCCCTTATGCTGCATAGAGAGGGTTTGGGATTGTGATCATTGTGGACAAAACTCTGCATTTTCAGAGATATTATTTAGTGGGTGGTTTTACACCCGGGGGGGGAGATGATTGTGAATGGGATTGCAGCAGAAATCTGTGGATTTAAAAAAGACAAACGTGGGCATGACTATGCAGATATTATTTATTTTGTTCAAATACAGAATGACATATTTGTTTAAGCCCTGTCCTAGATCTCCAAATTCCCCACTTCAGTGAAGCACAAATTTAGTCATTTTACAAGTGCAAAAAGAGCCCAGATCTGGTCTCTGGACATCTCTACAATTTTGAGTTCATCATTGCTTAAGAGGATGTTTACTGGCTAAAAGTTTCAAAAGGCTAATGACTTTATTTTTGTTAGATTTTATGGATATATAGGATACAGGTTACTTTGAGATAAGAAAGTGTGGTCCCGTGTATTTCCAACTTATTTGCCCAATGATGAAGTGTTTTGGAAAAATGTATGAAAGTAGAAGAAAGTGCTTCTGTCCCTTCACTTGTAATGGTTAGTGTTGTTAACACCAAATATTCAGAAACACAGGTTATATCACAAATGAAATTGGTTAAAAAGTCATGAGATTTTTTTTTATTAACTGCTCTGCAAATGTGGTTGCATGGTGTCCCAGATGTTGTACAAAAATAATAATAAAACTATGCTAACAAACCTGTACCTCTTCATATTCCATGTATTCCTCAAGGACAATAAGGTCTGTTGTGTCCCACTGATTCATGACCCAAACCCCTAGTTGTAGTGTAAGGAGGCTGTTTTATTTTTAAAATGATGAGTACTAGAATATTAGAGATACAATTGAACTGCACTGGAATGAAGGGAAAAATGAAAGCACTATACTCACAAGGTTGCTGAATCATATTTGCCCAAAACATAATGTAGAATTTTGTCTGTTTTCATAATATGCCGTTTTCTATGTATCCAGACAAATTTTAATACAAGTGCATTGAGGGGTCATTTACACCTCAAGCGGAAAGCTCATTATCAACGTACAACTTTGCTTTATCTTTAGATTCTTTACACAGCAGTTAACCCTTTCATAGACTGTTTTCACACGAACGGCCCCACCCACCTCTGGGTGTTCTGGTGTTTGTGTGTGGGGAGGAGGGGCATCCATAGAAATGGGCTGGCGGTGAGTGAGGGGATGGGTGTGCGTCTGTGTGAACCCCATGGGCAGTAGGTGTTTTTGCATGAGTTCTCTGGGCACACACACACCTACACCCAACAGCTACCCATCTCCACCCAAGGGGCCATCCGGAAAACCAGAGGAGGCTCCATGATGGACACGAGTTCAGGTGTGTGTGTGTTTGTGTAAAGGTACACACACCCATTTCCACCCACCATGGAAGAACACCCATCCCCCCACCCATCCCCGACTGTGTAAAAACACCCATAGTGTGAAGTTTCAATGATGGGCCCTTTTCACACAGACAGTCTAACACCAATAAAATTGATATTACATTTTATTATACATGTTTCAGGGCTGCAGGTGTGCTCTGTGGGTGCCCTGCAACATGTGTAATAAAATGTAACACCCATTTTATTGGTGTTAGCATCTGTGTGAAAAGGGCCATGTTTTTTTTACTTGCAAGGTGGTGTTGAAAAAAAGAGAAAAATTAGACTGACGGTGTCATTTCAACCCACCCACAAATAAGTTACTATGGTAGCCTGCTATTGAAATGCAGATGAGCTCCTGATAGCTCAGGCTCTTGAAATGCAGACAAGCTGTCTTCATGGTGAGTTATCACCCAATTTATCTTTGTTTGCTTATAAATGATGAGAACACTGGGTTGTTAACATTTGTTATCACCTAGATGTTATCTTGTTTGCATATGAATGTATTGTCCCTGACCCAAGAAAATCTGTTCAATTCTATTTATTCCTTTATAATGTTTAGTACTTAGTTGAAAATGTTGTTACTTTTACAGTTTCTGTACATCGTATGTTCCAAAAATAGAGGGGGGGGGGTGTCAATTCAAACCAGTACCATTACCGGTGGGATTTTACTGATAACAGTGAAGGGGTGTGTGTGTGTCCTAGTAACCCCATCGAAATTTAATTTTCTGTACCAAACACAATATTATATTATTATTATTATTATTATTATTATTATTATGTTAAACTAGAGTCATTTTCAAATCGATCAGATTTATATTTTTCAACTGTGATTTAATAGGGAGTGTATCATACCCCCATAAGCAGATTAAAACAGAAGGTTTTTTAACACACTGGCAATGTTAAAGATAATACATTTGAGTTCTTGTTATTGTCTTCCAGCTTCTGAACAATCGTCATACGCTCATTCAAATTTTCAAGTTTTCCTCTGTAACCATGAGATCTTTCCCATAAAAAAAGAAATACTTCTCATATAATCCAGTGGCCTGGGACATTGAGACTATATTGAATATTGTGATGGCTGTGTAAAACATTCACAGAAGCTGCCACTACTGAACTCATAACAAGGCTACACACCTTGGCCTTTTAAAATTTAATTACATACACTGAAGATGTGTGGCTTTGAAGCACTCACATCCAAATAGGACAGAGATATTTATTTTAATCCAACACACATAAACTAGGATGTATATTTAAAATATTGCCAAATATAGGCCATTTTTACACGGACAGCGCAGCAGCGCCGGTGGGTGGAGATGGGTGTGGATGGGTGGGTGAGCACACCAAGGGAACACCCGGCAGCGACGAGCAGTGAGACCTTTACATGGACAGCACCATGGGGGGTTGTGGGAAGGAAAGGGGAGGGGCCCACAAACACCCAGCACCCAAACACCCATCCCGGGAAACACCCTGCAAACACCCGTGCAAGTACACGGATGGCCTCAACCGGGAACAGCGGGGAAGCCCCAGCCGGCACAGCAATGGCAGAACATGGCCGACTGAGGGCAAATGAAGTCGTGCAATGCGGCCCTGCCTGCGCCCCCCCCCCAGCCACCAGGACCCGCACGGGCAGAGCGGGAGGGAGATGGGAGGATAACAGCTGCTAGAAAGGAGTCAGCTCCACACAGCCCTGGCACAGAACCCAGACCTCCCAGTGCCAGGCCACCCCTCCCCAACACACACCCACAGCAGAGCCTCACACACAGAGCGGGCAGCAGAAACACACATGGAAGGGTCCACAGGGGGGCAAAGAAAGGGAGGGAAGGGACCCACACAACACAGGCAACACCCCCACACACACACCCAGAGGCACCCACACAAGGGGAGAGGTCACAGCAAAGTAAAACACCAACACACCAGGAAAGGAACACACAAGCCTTTATTAAAAGATGGGGAACCAGAAATAGGGGGCAACAACATACAACAGGGCAGGGAGGGGGACGGGGCAACAGAAGGAGGGGGAACAGCGCCAGCAGAGACAGACCCAGGGAAGAACCCTGGTCAATACGGCCAGCGACCCTACTCCCGGCGCCAGCGCTCAGCCTCCGTGCAGTCGAGCCGGTGCAGCTGCTCCAGGATGAGCAGGAGGTCCACTTCTGGGTCCACTCCGTGATCATGATTTGCACTGAAGGGGACAGAGGGAGAGAAGACAGTCATCAGAGCGAACCGCGTGCACCCAGGAACAGAACCCCCCACGGAGGGACACAGGCACAGGGCCCAGAAAAGCAGCAGCACACTCATGGATACCATCGAACAGTCGCCCCACTGCCCACATGTCCTAGACTGCCCGCTCCAGCTGCAGGACCATAGCCTCCAGGCACAGGATCGTCAGCAGCATGACAACAGTAGCTGCAGGAGAGAAGGGACAGGGCACTGGGGAACACCCGCACCAATGGGTCCTGGAAGGGCAGGGAGCAGTGCACCACCAGGGGAACACCTCCCACACCCAGAGTGCCACCACCCAGGAGACAACCCACACCCCTGCACCAAGGGGGATCTGAGGGGCCAAAGCCCAGGGACAGCACAGTCCCTACTCACGCTCAGGTTCCCAGCGCCAATGGTGCCGGCACCCATACATCACCACCACCAATGATGGGCTGCACCAACAGGGGGCGACAGCAGAGGGGAGCGGATGGGAGGGGCATGGCCACACCAACACACAGGTGAGGCCAGGGGGTGCCTGGACAACCGCCCACTAGGGCTGTAGCAGAAAGTTGTAGCGGTAGCTATTTCCACCGGAAACATCGTTTCTGCAATTAGTAGTATGGTGTGGCAGAGGCTTTCATTCTGCTAGTTTCATTCCGCTACTTCCGCAGTTCCACTAATTTCATTCTGCTACTTCCACAGGCTTCACAAATAGCGGAAACATGACATTTTTGCTACTTCTGCCATTCCTCCAGCACCACGAAATAGCGGAACAGCGGTTTTCCAACAGTTTCTGACAATTCTGCAATTTTTCCGATAGTGTCCAAATTTGCAGAATGCCGGTGGAATTAGCACAATGTCATCAGAAAAGCTGTGGTGTGGTGCGGGTAATTCCAAAATGGTGGAATGGAATCGCAGCGTGGTAAAAGCTGCTGCCGCTTCAACCCTACCACCCACCACCAATATCACCCCAGGAACTACCCCAGGCAGCAGCACCCAGCAGGGAGGCAACCAGAGGAACACACACTGCACAGCCGGTGCCCACCCCACAGGCCTGGAGCCCCCCAGTAAACACCAAGCACACCCCCTGCACACAACCACATGGTTCGGGGCAGGAGGACAGCCAAAGGGGAAGGGGCACCCAGCCGCCAAAGCAGCAACAGAATCAAGGCAGGACAGGACATCACAGAACAGCATTCCTTAATTGGTGCTGGGGAAAGCGGGCTCCCAAGCAGAGAGAGGCAGAGCAGGGGGGCTCTGGGGCACCCACAGCTGGGCACGAGAGGCACAACAGGAGGGCACAGGAACGACCGCACAGGGAAGGTAAGGGACCTGGGCAGCCCCAGCGGGAAGGGGCAGTGGTCACACAGAGGGGGAAATGGGGTCCAGGGACTCCAGGCGGCAGCCAGCAGCAAAGCAGAAGACAGTGCACAGCCTGCTTGGAGGCCGGGGGAGGGCTTTTCAATGTCCCGGGCACCAGGGTGGCAGTGAGCGGGTAGTGGTGAGGGGCTTTTCATGGACGGTCCAGTGAGCACTCCCAGCCAGACCCTCCCAGGTGAACAGGCCCCTTCGGAAGCCTCGGGTGCACATATGAGCATCCACCGGGTAGCATGGAAGGAGAGGATCTGCACCTGTGGCCGCAGCCCGTACAGCTGGAAGGTCCCTCACCGATTGAAGGATTGTGAGCTCTGCATCAGTGGGATCCCTGATCTGGAGCGGGCCAACAACCTCAGGGGACAGCAAGCCAAGGTCCCACAGGAGGGCCCCCACGTCCGAGGGTGTGTGAGGGATGCCACGTGCATGCAGAAGGCTGATGGTGTACAGAGCAGAAAAAGGGGGGCCCCCAGACAGCAAGGAGAGGCTGTACCCAGGTAGCTCCATCAGTAGGCAAGCCATCGTGACCTCCGCAGAGATCCACGGCACCACAATGGCGGGCGGGTGCCCCCAAGGAGGCTGGCACAGGGGGGTGAAGACAAGCTCAAGGGAACAGGCACGGCACACCGGGGCCCCGACCTGGTGACCCATTGTCCACATGTACCGCGACAAGAGCCAGAAGCCATCTCCCACCGACTGGGGGTCACCCACCAACAGCTGAACTTCGGGGCTCAGCCAGATGGCCCCCAACAGCATGTCCACACAGGGAGACCACCCCTCCCTGACATCCCCGGCTGAGGGTCCCACAGAAGGGCTGGCCATGGCAGAAGTGGGGCTTGCTCCGGGGAAGTAACAGGCAGGAAATGGAGGGATACCACAAATGGGATAAGCACACACCGAGCGGATACCCTCGCCCACAGACGGCCTTGCATGCCAGAGATAGGCAGGCCTGCTATGGACCGGGTGCTGCAACTCACACACAAGACAGCAGGGATGCTGCACAGCTGCCAAGATAAGAATGGGGGCTATGGTCAGGCAATGCACCAGGTTGTGGAGCCGAGCCAGGCACTGCATCCACAGCGGGCACTGCTGCAGCTTGCAAACACGGACCCAGGCTGGGGGGATGCCAGTGTGGTTGTGGAGGTTGGGGTACCTAGGGGTGCATGTGGTCCCATCCCCCTGGTGGGCATGCGGCCAGCGTGCTCGCGGGGATGCTCAACTGGACCCGGCACCCGCTTGCATTCCCAGCACACTCCCTGTGCAGCACCAACTGTTGCCCGTCCCCCACCTGCCTACACAGTACATAAGGGACACACTGTGGCTGGTCGGGTGTGGGGCAGAAGGGCTATAGCACGGGACCATGCAGCACACAGAGAACGGCGATCCGGCCGGCCCATGTGGGAGAGGGAGACCCTGTGGACCAGGCCCGGATAGGGTTGCTGCTGGGGGAACCACGGGTGGCAGAGGTGTAGGGGGGAGTGCACCAGCACCAGTGGAAGGCTGCCATGGTTTTGGTCGGCTGTGGGCCCTCCATCCACGGCATGGCATGGCATGGCCTGTCGCAATGGGGGTCATGCCGCAGGGCCTCCATGGCCTCCCTCATGAGGTCCATGAGCCATGTGGCCTGACCCTCCAGCCTGCCACAGGTGCGCCGCTGCTCGCCTTGGAGGGTGGCAACCTGGCACCTGTCCCAGAGGTGCTCGGTGCAGGACCGGGCCATCATGGCAGCCAGGATCTCCTAGTCCCTGTCTCCCTCCCCTCTGATGAGCTCCCTGGTGAACGAGAGCTCGCGGGAGTGCACCTCAGTTAACCGTTGTGATTCCGCAAGCAGCTCTCTGCTGAGGTCCTCCCTCTGGCGTCGGTTCCTGACCCGCATCTTCCGTTTCCGCTCCACGCTGCCAGCAGCTGCTCCTCTCGCATGAGCGGGTGCCTGATCTGTGAATGGGAGGTTGGACAGAATGTTAGTGCACCCAGCCAGTGTGCTCCGCTACCCGCTACCCCATGTCCTGAGGTGCCTGATGGGGCAGCCCCCATATTGGGGCTGTCCACCTCTGCCCTCCCCTTTGGGACCCCCTTGCCCTGCCCTCTTGTGGGATCACCTCCCAGCTGCAGATCACTGCAGGTGGGGCCTGGGTCCATCCTCTGTTCCGTGGCGGCCACTGTGGGTCCACCAGCCTCTCCCACCTGCCCTCACCACCCCGCCCCTGTTTGGCCCTGCTGCTTATGGTTGCTTACCGCTGGGTGGCCTCCCCCTGTACCTCCACCCCCTCTGCCCTGTCCCTCCATGGCCCATGACCCCACCATGGAGGGTGGCACACCTGGGGGTGAGGGTGCTTCCTGGCCCCCCTCATCTTCCTCCTGCTCCGTGACCTCCACCTCGTGCACCTCCAGGCTGGATTGAGCTGCAATAGGAGGGGGTACCATTCCTTCCCCTGTGGGATGGGGCTGTCCCCTCCCGCTTTGTGGCCAGCCTCACCAGGGACACTCTTCCCCACTTGCTCTGTGGGGTCTGTCAGGGGGGGTTGGGTGCTAGCCCTGTGCCTGCCCAGGTGAAGGCACTGCCGTGTGTGCAGGAGGCCACAATGTCCTTGTTCATGCAGAGGAACTTGTCCAGCCCCTCCTAGAACTCAGCTGTGCGCATGGGCTGGCCAGACTTGAGATTGTTGTCCCTGATATTTTTATATCCAGACCTCAAGTCCTTTGCCTGCTGCATGCATTGGGTTACATACCTGTTGTACGCCTGCCACTGCATCTCATGGGCAATGGCTTCATAGACCTGTCTGGTCTTGTAGCTTCACACCAGGTCATGCTGGACCCTTTTGGACCCCCACATGCATATGAAGTCCCTGACCTCCTGCCTGGACCAGGGCTCCCCCTTTTGGGACCCGTGAGGGGGGGGCTGACCAGCTGGGCAGCATAGGACCCGCCCTGTGGATGTGGTCATCGTGGTGGTGATCGTGTCCTGTTGGGGGTAGTGTGATAGGGGTTACTATGGCTCCTGCTTGCCCCCCCACCTGTAGAGCCTGCCCCCCGCCCCCATGGGGTTCCCTTTTTCTCACTTGGCTGTCTGGGAGGCCCTCCTCAGCTGTCATCCCAGTGGTATGGTGCTCCGTTGTCTGGAAGCTGTCCTTCAGGAGGACAGGGGACCAGGTTATGCTGCTTCCCCCTGCCCTGTGTCCCCAGGCCTGGTGGTCAGGCCTGGGGCATGGCCCTCCCCTCCTGGGGGGGGGTTGTACCCTTGCGCTCACATCGCTCTCACTGCTGCTCCTTAGACCATGCCCTTGGGAGGTTCTGGGCTGGGGGTCATCAACCGAGGGGCCCGCCGGTGCAAGTCCTCTGCTCTGTACTGGGACACGTGTACCATGTTACTTCCTGGTGCTTTTCCTCACCCGTTCCCCCCTGATTCACCCCCTGCTGACAGTCCATTACCATCCCCTTGTGCCTTCTGCTTGGGGTGCATCCCCCCCTGCACCACCTTGCTAGGACTTCTCCCCCCCCGGCACCCCAGGGTCCCCGTGCTCATCTGACCCCTTCCCCTGCGTGGGACAGCGTTGGCTCCCATTGCCTTCTCATGGGCCTTCCTGTTCACCATCGCGGGAGCCCGTGTGCATGTGCCGTGGTTCCTCCCTCCTTTACAGGCTATTGGCCAGACATCCAGCGTCCCATCACCCTGTGGGCATGTCTGCGTTGCGGCACATGTGTGCCCCATGGTGCCGGTGCAGTAGGGCTCCACTGGTCCATTCCACATGGGTGTGGGTGTTTTGGCTTTTACACAGACGCTCGGGTGTTGAACACCCATCTCCACCCACCTCCACCCCCAGAGGGTGCCGGCTCCCTCCCGGCTGCTCCGTGGATGTTGGTGGGTGTCGGCGGGTGGGTCATGCACGTGCTACCACACACCCGTGGACATTTACACAGATGCCCTCCCACCCATCTGATGGGTGTTTCTGGGTGTTTGTGGGTGGGTGGCTTCCATGTAAAAGTGGCCATCTTCAGCAAAAAATTAAGCTTCAAGCTTGTAAATAATGCAGATTTTACTGCTGTCAGAAGTATTTTTGTGAACTTACAAAAAAATAGTTTCATTTAAAATTAAAATCAGTGAGCTCTTTATGCATGATCTCCCCCCCCCCCCGACATATGCATGCTCCTAACTTAATAAGGTATAATAATATGTTTATAACTGCCTCCCTGCTTCCCATGCTTTCTGAATCCAGAAATAGACATTTGCTCCAAAGTACACCATACTAGTGACAGGGATAGAACCAACTTGGTAGAAGTGTCTTGGGACTTTCTCTCCAGACCCCCTGTAGATCAGACTGAGCTCAAACCATATCACCTACCGAACACATCACCTGATATATCTCACCATGTAAGCATTGTCCTGATAGTTTGTTGAGTTGTAAATTGAAGCTACTTCAAGTCTGATACTTCTTCTAGATGAATGGGAAAGAGTAGGAGATGAGTAGAATGATGTGTTTCCTTTGAGAGAAAAAAGAATCCTTGAATTTGAATAATATATGTAAGAAGCACCTATAAATTGCATTGATCTGACCTTCATAAATATGTGAAATAGCAGTCCAGGTCATTTTGTATCAGGATTTCCCCCCCGTCTATTTAGAGTTTAATTTCCTGGGGCAGACATCCCATCATTCAAGCCATTTTATACTGCAAATTCTGAGTGCTTAAATAGAGTAATGCATAGACACCAGCCAGTAATGGTTGTCTTTCTGCCAGGTACGCTATAATTCAATCAGCAGTTATGAATTTGATGTAGTGAATTACTGAGTGAATTTACTTGCTGTCTTATGAAGGTCAGATTACTTTATAAGAATAGTACCTTGTTGCTTTAAATCCTCTGAGGGGGTGTATTTCTTTGCTTATACTGTTTCTAATGACTGTGTACTTTGTGTGTGTCACCATAGAAAGGAAAATTCACAAATGTCTGTGTTTGGAACCCAACATAAAACACAATTTAAATAATTCTGCGACCCCAATATCCTACTATAAAAGTTTTTTTTTTTTCTTTTTAAAGAGTTTTTAAGAAGCACTCCCTAAATTGCCCTTTTTGAAATTACTTAATTCTGGGTTAAACCGTTTGGGATAACATGATGAGTTAATAAAGCAGCCTCATTTGTGTATTTGGGGGCATATATAATTTCACCACTTTTTCAAAAGAAGAGATTGAATTGATTAAAAAAACCAACCATGCTCAATTTAACCAGCAAAGTAATCCTCAGGCACTGGAAATGATCTCCTTTCTCTAACATTAACAGAAATGTTTTATGGCTCTCTCTCTGCTGTTACCTATGAACGAGTCTCTGCAGGATATATTTATAACAAAGTTGTTTTAAGGAGAGTTGAGATTTTTTCCCCTCTGCTTTAAAGTTAACTTGATCAGCTGTATAAAATCACCATTTTTTAAAAGAGATGCAAAACAATCATAGAACTGATGTTATGGCAGAGGTTCTTCAACTTTTGGCCTCCATGATCCTATTTTAAGATTGAAATACAGTTTGATGACCTTGACAGCAACAAAGATATGTAGTCGGTCAAACTCAGTTGAGATTATGACCCAATCTACAGTTGGAATGACTTCACCTGGCATCCTGAGTGGTAGTTCAAGAACCTCTGCCTTATGGAGATGAAAAGGAAAAAGTAGACATTGGGTAATTTCAGAAGTGATGGGCCGTTTGGCCCACCATGCTGATCCATGGTCAGATCCATTTCAGATCCCGGACAGGAATCAGTCCGTCCGTCCTTTAGACGTGCTAGCCTGATTCCTACTCGGGATTGGGAAGGGGGTGGGAATGTACGGTGTGACGTGTAGCCACACAGCCCCTCTCCCCTCCAACTCCTCTGGCTGCCCGCCCTCCGGGAGATGGGTGGGTGCAGTGGCCAATCCAGCCATGGTGCCTGATCCTGCATTGTGGTCTAGGCCAAGATCTGGGATGGGTCAACGAAACAGACATTATGTTTGGCCGATCCCAGATCATGGTCCAGCTGACCACGATTCTGGACCTCCGGGTGGTTGGAGGTCCAGAATCGTGGTCAACGTGGTTCCCACCGGAGGTTCACTGTGGTGAACATCTGGTGGAACTCACATCAGATGTTACAGGACAAACAGCCACCACAGGGGATTCACTGTGGTTGACCGTGGTCTCATAATGTCTGAAATTACCCTGTGTTATGTTAAGAGTGGTAGCCTGGGGAAGAGAATGAGGATTCTTTCATGTCACAATTTAAAATAGTAAATCCCATAGGAAGAGCCAAATGGTAATTCACCACAGATTTATTTGTGACATGGGACATGCCACATCATATATCCATGTATGATATACATCAGATATCCATGGAAGTGGTTCCTCAGATATGCTGAGGACTTAACATTAAATGTGGGGAGTGAAGAGGACAAACAGATGTGAGGAGGACTGAGAAGTAGCCAATGCCAACAGTAATAGGAGTGTAGGCTCTATATGGAGATGAGAATTTATCGTTACCAAAGTAGCAATAAATATTAGTGCTGTCCAATGAAGTTTCAGATTAATCAATAACTGCTAGAGGTGTGCACCAGGGGCCAATGTCATATTTTATTTTCATTATTTAAATATGTCATTTTCATTTTCATAAATATCAAATTGTTGGGGGGGGAGGTGCGTTGCTTTCATTTTCGTCTTCCATTGTTCCAAAAGAAAAATTTATGTTGTAACCTTTTTTGTTTTTCACTATATGTGGCTGAAACATGGAGTGATTATACCTCCAATGGAAGGCGTTATGTGTACCAAATTCCAAAAAGATTAACTAAAGGAATCCAATTTTATAAGCAGTTGAACTATATTATTTTTCAAAAATCTTCATATACATTCGTAAGTGTAACTTCTTTGTCTCACATTTAATGTAGATGAAACTTGACAGGTGTATACCCCTTCCAAAATTTACTATCTATGCCAACTTTCAGAAGGATTGGACAAAGGGTCCTGGTGGTATAAGTAATTAACTTATAAATGTATTTCTGACTGTAACATCTTTGTAGTCAAACCAGTGTACATGAAATTTGGCCGGGCTGTATTTCACTTTCACAAATATCTCTGCCAAAAATCAGAAAGATGTGATAAAGGTTCCCAATTTTATATGCCTCACAGCATATGCAGAGAAGGAGCCTATGCCAGGGATTCTCTTATGTGTAACTGTGGTATAAGATCGGTTTGTGATGCCAATTGGCCAGCAGAAATGTCAACCAAATATCCTCATTCTGTGCTGTGACCACCCCAACATTTCTCCCCCACTTGTTACTGGGAAGTCAGAAGCATCTGTTTAAGGAAGAGCCAATAGACATTCTCTTCTGTCCTCTGTCACAGTTGTGCAGGATGTGATTGTGATGATTTTTGGCCTGCCTGGATGTGTAAACTATGTCTCCTGATTGCTGGGATGCAAAGTCCCAGTTATGTCCCTTCTATGTCCACCTCAGGGCCATCTCCTATGCCAGGCTTGAAGCCACTACCAATTGGTCCTGTAAAGCTAGAAGCATGAAGTAATGGGCCAGTGAATGTATCTGTCAGACTTTTGGGTTGCTCCACCTCCTCCCTCCTACAGCCTCTCTCCCCCTGCCATGCCATGTGCCTGCCTCTGACTAGCACTGCATGTGCTGCTATTTATCAGATGGAATCTGATGGAATATTTATTATTATTATTATTATTATTATTATTATTATTATTATTTATATACTGCCAGCTATTCTTTTTACAGAAAATAAGATAGACATGGTCCCTGCCTGAGAGCTTACAATCTAAAGACATGGGGAGGGGAGACAGGGAAGGGGGAACAGAGGAAGAGACAAGGGATGCAACAATCATGAGGATGTGAGAACTCAGGTACATGCTCTTAGATTGGTTAAAGTACATTGGGAGTTTGCGGATAACAGGTGTGGGATAATCCTGGGTGGGGATGATTAGCAGGAGTTAGGAAAGGTGTAGCAGAAGAGGTGGGTTTTGAGGAGGGACCGAAGGTATGAAGGGAGGGGGAAAGGAGAATGTGGGCAGGGAGGGAGTTCCAAGCATGTGGGGCAGTGATGGAGAAGGGACAAAGCCGGTTGGTGGAGCAAGGGAGGCATGGGAGGGTGAGGGAGGAGATGGAGGAGGAGTGGAGTGCTCGAACAGGGGTTTGAAGGGAGATCAGGGCAGAGATGTAGGGGGAATCAAGGTTGTGAAGGGCTTTGTAGGTGAAGATGAGGAGCTTCTGCAGAATACGCTCAAGAAGGGGGAGCCAGTGGAGAGAGGAGAGGAGCAGCTGCACATGGTCAAAGCAATGGGCTAGGTGAATGACCCTGGCAGCAAAGTTTTGAACTGAGATGAGGCAAGCAAGGTGAGAGTGGGGAAGGCCAGCGAGGAGGAGGTTACAATAGTTGAGGCATGAGATGGCTAGGGCATGGATGAGAGTTTTGGCAGAGGAGACAGACAGAAAAGGGCAGATCTTAGCAATGTTGTGGAAGGAGAAGCGGCAGGATTTGGCCATGGAGTCAATGTAGGAATTGAACGTAAGGTGCGAGTCAAAGATGAAGCCCAAGCTACAGGCTGAAAATTGTCAGCCTAGGTTAAGCCTGTGGAGGGACATAAAATTCACAGGTGTCATGCAAATTGAATGAAAGATAAAGAAGTTGTAGCCATGAATGTATATGGAGCTTTTCTTCAAATCATACCGTTAAATTGCTTCTAGAATCAGTCTCTTTTATCTAACCTTTTTTATTTTTGAAATAACTTTATTTACATGACCATACCAGTCCTTGCATACAACATTTTGGGTACTCCCAAAGTTCAAAAGGAATTCATAAAATTTAACATATAAACAATAACAATTTTCTCACTATCATAGGTTGGAGTATACTTATCATTGCTATAATTTCACCCAACCCAACATTTAAACAAAGTTGAAATTTCTATAATTCCACACCCCCCCGTCGTTCACCCTTGTCGTCTAAACTCACTTATTACAAGATATTACGAAGACATAATGTTTATCTAAACAGAACCCGCTGTTTAAGACTAGTATAACTTCAGAAAACATATAAAATAAATACTAGCGAAACCGCAACTAAAAATATATATAATATTTAACTGAACAGACCCCGCTGTTTACCACCATTGTTAGTTCACACGATATTTCCACAAATACAGTATAGATCATATTTTACCCACAACTATATATATATATATACTCCCTACTCTCCCACCCTAAGGGGTGCAGCAACCTCTGGGATTGATTTACTTTCCAAAAAGAGAACTCTAACCTTGAAGGCTTCCACCAGAAAGCCCATCACTGCCAATGTTGTATCCCTATAGGCATCACTCAACTGCACTCTTAATATTTCCAGCGGGGATCTCTCTGGAAATTTCCCCATAATCGCTTCCAACCAATGACTCCTTGGCCCATCGTACAAGTGACACTCCCCCAGAATATGCTCGGCTGTCTCAGCCATCAATTAATCAAAGGGACAAGTCATTTGAGCAAGGGGAATGCCCTCATATCTCCCCTCTAGAAGCCTAGTAGGCAGGACATTCATCCATGCCAGCAAAAATAAATGTATCTTCCTAAACCCATGGGGCCTACCCAAGTGTGCTGCCATTCCTGGAAGGGCAGGGGATATACTGCCATAGTGTGCCATTGAACTCAGCCCGACAACCTTGGCGTACTCCTCCTGCCTACTAATATCCTGAAATCTGGTTTTAATCTCAGCTTTAGCTGTCTTTTCCCCTTTCCTTATAAGCTCCTCCACAGACAGGCCCATACCTAGTACCTTGGATCTTATCTGGAGTGCCCATGAGTTTACAAACGGGTCCACTCGCCTATGGGCGAAAAGATCCTGACTAATTGGCAGAAGGGAAAAAAAATAAATATTCTCAACCACAGGATTATGGCCTGAGCCCTTAGGCGCGCATGCCTGCAGCGCATACGCCGAGGTTGGGACGCTGTAAATAGTTCCTCTGCGGGGGCTCACCTGCTTCCTAGCCACTCTGCTCCCATCCTCAGCCTCCATGCCCAACAGCTCCAGGTGTGTCTAGTTTCCTGCCGACTTCAGCCCCCAGTCGGGCAATACGCCGAGGAGGCACTCCAAATGAAGGGGGGGGAGACTTTTAGCTGAGCAGCTATCCGCTGCCAGACCAGCCTACAGCTCTGCTGGTCTCCCTTTTTGAAAATTGGTACACAGAGTGCCCTCCATTGCGGTTATAATCTCTCCAAGTTTGATCAGAATAGAACAAGAATAAAAAAAGTTATAGTCAGGAATGCCTTTTTCAAGTGTTTTCCTTTATTTCAAAAACAAAATGTCATTTCCATTTCTATTTTCATTATTATTATTTGCTGTTTTCATTACTACAATAATACTAATTAAAATGACAATTTTCATTATCATTATTGTAATAATGAAAATGACATGCACACCCCTAAAAACTGCCTGAATTGGGCTGTTATGGATTAATCTACACCAATCCACACTCCATCTGCACAAGTGTTACGGATCTGGAGTTGAAGATGTTAACTTTCCTGGGGGCCTGGCATACTTGTCAGGGAGGACTTGATTGAAGCTCCACTGGCACACCACTGCCTTGGTGGGGGTGGGGGCTCCCAGCAGCCCAGTGAGTCCTCTGAGGCTAGTACGGGAAACAGGGAGAATAAGGACCCAAGGGATGGGGGTTGGACTGTGACCCAGACCGGTTTCCCATTGACTTCAATGGGATCTGAATCCAAACCATAACACAGCCGCAAATTACAAAACCGAATCTATACCTGATCCAAATATAATTTAATCCCAAGGGTCATCACTAATAAATATATGAGAAGGAATTGGGTAATAAAACAGGGTTGTTCAAAATGTAGATATTTTTATTCCATGTGAAATGCTGATATTCCAGTTATTTTATTTTATTTTATTTTAGGCCTGAATAAGAATGGCAAATTATTATTATTTTTTAAAGGGAAATTTGGATTTCTACCCTGCCATATACCCAATGGCTCAGTGTGGCTTACATGAAACACTACATAAAAGTAAAACCCATAAAACGATAAAAGACACCCACCCATCCAACTCTACCTGAAAACAAAAACCTATCCCTGCCTGTTGAAAGCCTGGATGAATAAACACATCCTACACTGCCTTTGGAAGTTGCACAAGATAGGCCTTAGGCGAACCTCCAAGGGAAAGGAGTTACAAACTGTGGAGCAGCCCCGAGAACACCTCTCGGCAGGCTAGCCCAGGTCGTATAGAGGTGGGCCAATGATGAAACATGCAAAAGTATGCTCTAGGCTGATGTTAGAGGTTGCAAAAGGAGGAAGGCAGTTCTTTAGATATGTAGGGCACAAGCGGTTTAGGGATTCAGAGGTTGAAATCAGTACGTTCAATTGTGCCTGGAGCACTAGGCATTTTCAGACAAGACACTCTCCACCCACTAGCCTGTACCCCCAACCACTATACATGTTTCAGGGCTCAAGTGTTACCCTATGGGTGCTATGTAACATGTATAGTTCATGGGAGGTGGGTGGGAAGTGTCTTGTCTGAAAACACCCTCTATTGGCAGCTAGTGCAGACACTTGAGCACAGGTGTAATGTGTTCCCAGTGACCCACCTGTCAAGAGGTGGACCACCATGTTCTGCACAAGCTCCAGCCCCTAACCCATCTTCAAGAGCAGCCCCACGCAGAACTTCACAATTCCTCCAGTCACAGATTATTTTATTTTTTTGAGACAGGTCCCTGCCTAGTGGGCTTACAATCCTGCTCCGGACCAGGTTGGAGATCTGCTGTACCACCTGCATATCTTTTTTTACCCTAAGGTAGACAAGGATGAGGGGAGCACACAGGGATAGACAGTCAGGGAACTGAAGGTAAGAGGTTATCACTGATCAGTGCTGTGCTCCCTGGTTCCCCGATTGAGTGAAGTCTAGCCTGGGCAGTGACATTTATTTATTTATTTATTTATTTATTTATATGCTTCCCCCTCCTGCTAAAAGCATCTCGGGGTGGCTTGCAACATATTAAGACAATTTAAAACAACAACAGTACAATTTAAAGCAAAATTAAAACACAACGTAAAAATACAATATACTCCCCACCCTAACTCAATCCACCACCCTACCTCCCTCAGGAAAAGCATGGCAGAACAGCCAGGTCTTACATTGTCTATGGAAAGAGGGGAGGTCAGCAGTCAGGTGGACGTCCAATGAGAGGGAGTTCCATAACCACAGTGCAGCCACAGATAAGGCCCTCCGCAAGGTGGACACCTGAGAAACCCAGGGAACCTTGAGGAGGGCACCCCTGGCAGACTGCAGGGGCCGATCCAGGACCTGGAGGTTGAGGCGGTTCAGCAGGTAGGTGGGGCCCCGGCCATTCAGGACTTTAAAGGTCAACACCAACACCTTTAATTCATTCATTAATTAATTCATTCATTCATTCATTCATTCATTCATTACGTGCATTTGTAGCCCGCTCCCTCCTGCACAATGACAGCTTGGGGCGGCACACAACACAATTATAAAACAACAATAATAAAAACATCTAAAATATTACAAGATATAAAAATATAAAATGGACATGATGGTTTCAAAATAAAAATAACCCCACCCCACCTACCCTCCCTCCCCGAAGGCCCTGCGGAACAGCCAGGTTTTACAACATTTATGGAAAGAGGGGAGGTCCGGGGATAAACGGGCCTCCAATGGGAGGGAGTTCCACAGCCAAGGTGTGGCAGCTGAGAACGCCCTTTCCACTGTCGCCACCCGGCGTACCCGGGGGACTTCAAGCTGGACACCTCCAGCTGACTTCAGGGGCCACGAGACAATCCAAGCACCAGGTAAGCACTGAGACTTCCAGACCTGAGCTGGATGGAAAAGAGAGACAAAGCTGGATGTCATCAGCATACTGATGACACCGTATGCCAAACTCCCTAACAACACAACACCACCACCCCCAAAGGCTACATGTACACATCGAACAAGAGAGGGGACAAGATGAAACCCTGTGGAACTCCACACGTGAGGCCCCGGGGAAAACATGAAGAATCACCCAGGACCACACGCTGGACTCTCTCAGCCTAGAAGGAGCGGAACCACTCAAGAACAATCCTGCCAATCCCTGCCCGGTCCTGCAGCCAAGTCACCAACAACTCATGGTCAATGGTATCAAATGAAGCCGAGAGATCTAATAGGATCAACAGGGTCGAATGACTCCTGTCCAACTCACGGGAGAGGTCGTTGACTAAGGCCACAAGTGCAGTCTCTGTGCCATATCCAGTCCAAAAACCTGACTGCGAGGGATCGAGGAAATAAATCCGGTCCAGATGCTCCTGAAACTGCTGGGCCACCATCCGTTCAATAACCTTCCCTAAAAAGGGAAAGTTCGAGAGTGGCCGATAGCTGGCCAGGACGCCAACATCCAATGATGGTTTCTTGAGCAGGAGTCACACCCATGCCTCCTTAAGCCAGTCCATCACCCTGCCCTGAGTGTCCTCCCCCAGGGAGGCATTGACATTTTGAAAATCCCCGCCAACAATGGCCCTATTGTCTCCTGGCTGGCCTTGACCGTTCAGGATGGACATGGGTCTAATTCACAATAAGTGGCTCAGACAGACCCCAGGGCATTCCTCGCATCTGAGGGCAATACATTCTAAAATTCATCCCACAAAACAGGACAAGGCGGGGCTTCTACTGCCTCTGGTTCACCCACTGCTAAAAGTGTCGTGCCAAAACAGTGGTGGATTTGAGCAATTTTATCTGCAAAAAAGTTCACAAACAAATCACAGTGGGAATTCTACTCTAAATCCAGACGGAGGGAAGCAGGACTGACCAGCCCCCTCACTGCCAGGAAAAGCTCCACCAGGCATGACTTAGACACAATAAAAGAAAATTTTCTTTGCTGCCTGCACTACCACAGCATAGGTACGTAACGAGACTCTATGCCATAATCAATTGGCTTCAGTGCACGAGTGATGCCACCGTCGCTCTAACTGCCACCCTTCCTGCTATATCCACCACAGCTCCCCCATATACCACGGGGACCTGCATTGTCAGCGGTTTGGGAGCGGACGCTTGGGAGCCACCCAATCAATGGCCTCCACCAACATAGAATTCCACCTGGTCATGAGGTCATTGAGTGAGCAGCCATCCGGTCAGAGGATACATCCCCTAAAGCAGTCTGGAACCTCCTAGGTTCCATCAGCTGTTGAGGGCGAACCATCCTAAAGGTTCTGCGCCCTCCCGGGGGCGCAGAACCAGCCCAGAGGAGATAATGATCCATCCATAACAAGGGTTCTGCTGACACCTCCCCCACTAACGGATCCCCTGCCTCAAGGCATGTGCAAAATATTATGTCTAGGGTATGTCCTCCAATGTGTGTGGGGTCCACTATCCTCTGAGACAGGCCCATGTTTGCCATGGCAGCCATGAACTCACGCTCTGCCCCTCCAAGACTGGCATCGGTATGGATATTGAAGTCCCTTAGGACTATCTCCCTAGGGGACCACAAGACCACCCCCAACACCAGCTCAGTCAGCGTGGATAGGGAAGCTTCCATACAGGTGGGTGCCCAGTATATCAGTAGTATCCCTAATCTGTCTCCTGCCAAATTCAACACCAAATGCAGGCCCTCTATTCCCATAATAGTTTGCAGAGAAAATCTCACAGACAGTGTATCCTTAAAAACAATGGCTACACCGCCCCTCCCTCCCCCCCCCCCGGGCCCCTAAGCCGATGCTGATGCTGCATGGAGTACCCGGCTGGAACAAGTTAAGCCAATAGAGGCCCCAACTCATTGTCCAGCCAGGGCTCTGTGATACATGAGAGGTTGGCTGCCTGGTCCCGAACTGCAGTTGACTTATTGGCTACCCACCTTGCATTCAGCAGCAGTAACCCAAGGCCAGGGGCCCTCTGATCTATGATCGCCTTTCTGCCTGTCTGGGGGGTAGTGAGCAGGACAGGAATATAATATGTGTCCTGCCTCACAGCTCTAATTTGCCTCCAAGAGGGACCATAATTCCCCTGGCCCAGGATGACCCCTATAGCTGTGGATCCCCCCCCCAGTCCTCCCCCCCCAGAGGCCATCCCACCCATCTCCCAAGGGAGATCCCCCCACCCACTACGATGCCCCCTACCCTCCTCTAGTATCAGAGGGCAGTTCCCTCTCCCCCAGGGACTGTCCCCCTCCCTCACACTGAGGGGAGCTGCCCCTTCCCCCCTAACCCAGTTCCCTCATCCCATCCCACACACACCCTACCTTCCTCTACCACAGGATGGTAACCCCCATCCCAGAAGGGCTGTGCCCCTCCCTCACACCAAGGGAACAGCCCCTCCCCCCAACCCAGTCCCTTTGTCCCTCACCCACACAAAACAAGCAGGCCATCTCCATCACCACCACCCACCCTAAAATATTATACCCCTACCTGCTATCGATAATGTCCTGGCCTTCCATGTCCCACTAAGGGCCATGCCTAAGGGCCCTTTAGTGCGGTGCAGCTGGCCAGCTGGCCGCTTTTGGCCCCACTGGGCCAGAAATCTGCTTGTGCACCTCGCCTCCCCCCTGCTCTGATGGGGGAGGGGTTAGATAGTACCTGGGGCCGGGCAGCAACAGCACAAGTCCTGAGAGGGGGCAAGACCCCCAGCACAACCCCTGCACACCGGGTCCATACTCGGTGGCAGCAGCGACGATGACAGGTGGGTCAGTGGCATTAGTGGCGTCAACTCCACTGCAGCCGGGCAGCCAGCCGCTTTTTGCCCCAGTAGGCCAGAAATCCACTTGTGCACCCCAAGCAGATTTCTGCTCATGCATGAAGCTAATCCAGGGGTCAGATCCCAGGTTAGCCGCTGAAACCGCCTGGGGTGATCCCGGGCCAACATCTGGTGGCCCCTCATCAAATGTGCCAGCAGCTCATGGGCCAATGTGTGGAAAAGTTGGTGACAGCCAACCATCATCACATCTGTTTTATCTCATGTGTGTGGTTAATAAAGGACTTGGAGAGGTTCAGAAGTAACCCAGCACTATGATTTTGGAAGCCACTTGCCCTTGATCAGATGCTGGTAAGCGCAAGGGGATCAGTAAACTGTGCTAGTGGCCTCTTGTAAGCACCTTGCACTGGGATTGGGAAGACTCCAGGACTGAGAGGAGGAGCAGGTGTTTGCATAATTTGATAATATTACCATCTCTCACTCTTGCTTTAGACCTTCATGGAATGTGATGAGTGTTCCCAACACAAAAATAAAGTGAACTGAAGAAAAAGAAAAAAGATCACAAAAGGGAAACCAAGATGCAGCTGAATCTGAAACAAAGAAGAAATAGGATGAATAGAAAAGCAAGGGAAATGAAATGCACACAATGAAACAGGAAAGCTCTGACCCTGTATGGAATACATCAGATCAGGCTCACACATAACCCTAAACCCATTGAAGTGCATTATCAGATATCATTTCAAAGAGATCGCCTTTGCTATCTTTCAATTCCATTATACTGTATCAGCCTGATGACTGGCTGGAAACTCGGTTTATACTGTTCCACCATGTCCTTGTATTTTCTATGTCTTAATCTATTCCCTTTTTTCTCTGCTTCTTTTGTTTGGCTGTCACCACCAATTTTCTTTTTTTTTTAATCTCTCAGTTTGAAGGACAAATAGAGCTTTGCATCATTTTTATCAATGCCTTTTAGATGAAAAAAAGTGAAAATAATAATCAAGGGATACAGCTGCTTAATTTTTCTTGCCACATTTTCCATTTTCATCTTATACTCCATTAAAAGTGTTTCCCCAATAAAACTAAAACAATTATGTAGAAGAACAATGGTCCTCAAAATGGTGAAAAGGTGTAAGGCACAATGGGTATCCAAAGCAAAGAAAGGATATGGGAAATAATTATTTAGGTGAGTTGGGATGGTTTTTATTTCTTAATTATTATTTTTTTATAAGGCATGGTACAGTAGGAAATAGATTACTAAAATTACCTCTTAGGCCGTTTTTACATGGACTGTCCTCCCCCGCCCCCCAACTCGGTGTTCAGGCAGGTGTGTGGGGGGATGGGTGTGTGGCCAGTGTGTGTCCGTGTAAATGCCACGGGCGGTAGGTGTTTGTGTGCGCACTCCAGCTGCATACCCACCAACACCCACAACACACTGACCCACACCCATCTCCACCCACAGAGGCCTCCAACAAAATGGAGGAAGCTCTGTGGATGGAGATGGGTGTCGGTAGCTATAGGTAGGTGCATGTCTGTGTAAGCGGGCACACAGCCACCTACACCTGTTGATGGTACACACCCATCCCCCCACCCATCCAGGTCCATGTAAAAATGGCCTTACCATTTAATAGCCCTCATAAATCAGAACACACATTTCCTTATTTTTTTTCAGATTATATGGTACTTATCAGGGTAACAACTTTCATCAAGATTGTGTTGTTCTAATATAATAAAAATTTTTCTAGTGAAGACAAATATTATGGATGTCCTAGGACAACAAGTCTACTGTTCAAGGCTAAATAAGAAACATTATGTTCTGAAGCTAAAGATCACTAACCTTTCATAATTTAAACCATCAATTTACTTTGACAGTATTCACATATTCATAGTTTTTCCATAAACATAATTAAGAGTAATTCTTCATGTGCAGAAATGTCCGCAGGGAGTGCTGCCCTCAGGAATCACAACAATTTTGTGAAACACAGATGACTAGGACTCTTCCCATCATTATACTACAATAAATAATGAAACAATGATAATCCAACTGGCTTCATCTAATTGACTTCCCCTGAAGTCAATGGTAGCGCTATCATTGGCTGCAATGGTGTGACACTGAAAGGCAATGACCTCATAAACAACCTGTGATTAGAAATATATTAAATTGTTTGCCAATCACTGATGAATAATTAACTAGTCTTATTTTATGCTTAGTTTTCCAAAAGAAAAAGAGCAAGAATAATTGTCTAAATTGTTTACTCTGAGCAATTCTCTATGTACCTCCGTTACTCTGTTCACTACCCAGATCAATGAATAATATTTCAATTAATCTGTTTTAGCATCTTGATGGCAATGTAGTGGTTTGACTATTTTGCCCATGTCTGATTTGTGTAGGCATTGTTTTAAATAGCTTGAACATAGTGAATAAATGTTCTTGGTATCAATATTAGGCTTAACTGCTACCATGATCAAAGACCCTATGCTTACATTTTAAAATAGCAAACAAGTAGAGCTAATCCTTTATTGATAATGCCGGCATCATTTACAGTCTTGAATAATTGCATACTCAGTCCCAGTATGCAGTGTTCTACTGAATCATCAGCTGAATCATCATATGTGTGCTGCAGGACAGCAATCTGTTTGAGAGCATTAGCCAAAAGCAAGCAAGCAAACAAACAAGCAAAAAAATAATCTGCACAGAAACAGGTGCACAGAAATTAGGAAGAACATTAAATTGAATTATTGTGAAGAAATGACAATAACTGAGACTAATTGAAGACAACATGTAGGTATTGAAGAACAGTTACTTAGATAAGTAGGGATGTGCGGGAGGAAACATTTAAATTTTCATTTTGCTGATATTTGATTTTTTTCTGTTTTGTTTTTCATTAAAAAATTTATTTCATTTATGTCTAAAATTTCATTTCCTATTAATTTCAATGTACATGTTAGGAAATGAGGGAATGCAGTGTGATCTAACGCCCACAGGGGGGGCAGCAGAGGAGCACTTGTAGGGAGAAAATCAGTGCATGCAAGTTTGTGCCGGTCACTTCTTTAATGGATGAGGATCAGTTAAAAGAGATTTAGTAGAATTATAGAGACAGGAGATTTAAATTATTTGGAAATGAAGGAGGAATAGTTCTGCAAAATGCTCTGAAGAACCAGCAGCTTCAGATCCAGCCAGCCTCCCCAGATACAGCTTTCACAGTCCCCCCACTTCACCCCGACCCCAACCCCAGTGCCTCTGATTGGCCATTCCATGTTCTGGCATCACCAAACAAAGCCCAATCACAGGAATTCTCTGCGTGAATCAAGTGCTGCATGATGTCTTAGCGAGAAAATTGGCCAGCAGAGATATCAGTCTTGTTCTCCCCATTACCTTCCTTCCCCTGGCTTGAATTGATACACTATTTGTTTTGCCTGACACACCCTCATGAAGCCCTACCACAGGAATATTTTATGTGTGTCAAGTGCTGCGGTATGTCAATTGGCCAGCAGAGACGTCAATCATGCTATTCCCTCCCTTCCCCCCTCCCTTCTGGCTTGAATTGGTACACTGTTTGTTTTGCCTGACACAGCCTCATGGCAGGCACCATCAGGGAAACCAAAAACTAAATTTAAATGAAATGTCATTGGTTTTTTATGCTTTTTATATTTTCTCTTTACCTTAAACAAAATTACAACATTTTATTTGAGTTATATAGAAAAAATAAACAAAATGCGCAGTCCTAATAAATACTAACACATCAGATGTGATGATAAAGAAATACTTGGCTAAGTAATAGAGTACTGCTTCCTCTCATGAACGGGAGCATTAGGATTGCTGGTACTACATG
The DNA here is from genome assembly GCA_003113815.1 of Sphenodon punctatus. NCBI lineage: Eukaryota > Metazoa > Chordata > Lepidosauria > Sphenodontia > Sphenodontidae > Sphenodon > Sphenodon punctatus. The sequence goes on from QEPC01011414.1 coordinate 950,707, forward strand.
CAACAGCAATGTTTCCACCAGTACCTGAGTCAACCATACCACAAGCTCAGCTATCCCACCACTCTAGCTCCCTTATCACTGTATGATATTGCCATGAAGGCTGAAGCATGGAGAGATTGTGTCTACTGAACAGGCTAAGGGTCCAAGGGTCTTGAGAATTCAAAGCAGGCTAAGAACAAACACATAGACCAGAGAGCAGTCCAGAAAGACAGAGCAGGATGGACCCACAGATGAGGTGTGCTGAACAGACAAAATGTCAGGGTGGGCACACAGGGAGTGTCAGAAGGACTGGCTTCATTCTGGGAAAGAGGTTCAGAGTCCAGACAGAGTCAATCCAAAATACATACAAGGTGCAGGGGAAGCAAAGCTGGTCTAGGAAATTAGAAGCAGGAGGGAGAAGACACACAGGAAGCAGGAAAGTGACTGGGATCCAGGAAATTACTAATGATCCACCCAACTTCTAGGTGTATGCATTCATATCATTTTCTCTAATTTACAAAAACAATGGGGCCCCATTCGTTTTTGTAAATAAGGATATGAAAATGGATGAATAAGCAAACAAAAATTGTTTTTGCTTTAAAAATAGAAAATTAAAATCAGAATATAAAAAACTGCACATGCACAAAATGGTCACCGGGGTCATTCTGCACATGTGCAGCCCTTTCCTAAAATGACACTGGCAGTGTCCGTGCCATTTTAGAAAAGGGCAGTCGGTCTGCACAAGTGCAGAATGGTTACCCTTTTCCAAAATGGTGTTAATGCTGCCGACGTAATTTTGGAAAAGGGACGCACATGTGCAGATTGACCCCAGCAGCCATTTACACATATGCAGTAATTTTAATTTTAATTTTATTTATCAAATAATTTTTCAAACAAAAAATAAAAACAAATGTGTTTTCTATTAACACCTCTGAAACAAATCTTTTTTGGTAAATGAAAACAAAAATGAAATGAAAGGGGTGCCTTCTGTACATCCCTAACAGCTTCCTCTGACTTCAGGCTGGCCTTATATACAGGCCAGCAGCCAACTAGGAGACTGGTGACATGGAGCAGGGCTGAGGAGGGGTATGGTCTGATCAGCACTAAGGTAGGCCTTCATAGCCAGTGACACTGTAGAGACAGCCACCACCACCATGGCTCCAATGGTGCTGGTTCGAGCCCAGGGTCCTTACAGGTATTTCATATTCCCAGTAAACATGCTGCCATACCCCAGTCCTGCCACAGCTACACCATTCAGCCTTCTACACAGACTGCCTTCAGGCAGCCTGACCTTGCTTTATGGCAGTGGTGAGTAGTGCACTATATTCAGTTCTGAAAGGACGCTATATATGCTGGATTCCAGTGTTAAACATAGGATGAAAACAGACATACACCTTAACTCCACTTTAAAATACTTATGCATATTGCAGTGCTGCATAGGGCACCAATACAGCCCTGCAACATGAATAAGAAATTTTAAATCCAAAATAAGAAATGTTAAATGAGAAATGTTAAATAAGAAATGTTAAATCAATAAATCAATAAGAATAAAAAAAGTTAAATCAATAAGAAATGTAAAATAAATAAATAAATAAATAAATAAATAAAGAAAGAAAGAAAGAAAGAAAGAAAGAAATGTTAAATAAAAAATGTTGACTAAAAAAATGTTAAATCAATAAATCAATAAATCAATAAGAAATGTTAAATAAGAAATGTTTAATCAGTGGGCATGGGCACCCCCACACACCCCAAAACAAGACAGGACTAGAGACAAACACCACAAGCCAAGCCAAAGCTTGGGCAGGGCAGGGCAGTGGGCATGGGGGCACCCCCACACACCCCAAAACAAGACAGGGCTAGAGACAAAAACACCACAAGCCAAACCAAAGACAGCACCACAAGCAGGGCAGTGGGCATGGGGGCACCCCCACACACCCCAAAACAAGACAGGGCTAGAGACAAACACACACATCACACACCATGGTGGCAAGGCCACCATTCCCCACCCCCTGTGCCAGTGGAAAAAACTCTCATCATGGCATGCCCTTGCCCACTGTTTGCCCAGTGCCCTGAACAATGTGCCCACCATGCTGCCCAGCCCCCCCCCACACACAGCACATGTCCTGATGGCTAAAACCACACACACACACCACATCCTATCCCTAAGTCTAGGGGTACCCTACCCAGGCCAGTCCACTAGTGCCAACCTCCCCATTCCCCTTGCTAAGGGCACCAAGGGGATCCTGTACTAGAGGTAATCAGGGAACCCCAAACTTACCAACAGTCACACGCACGCACGCCTCCAGCAGCTCTGTGGATGATTTTATCTCCAAGTCTGCTGTAAAATGGTTGGCCAAGCACAAGCTCCAGAAGGTCCCCCAGAAGGAAAGAAAAAACCAAGATAATTGGCCAGCAGCAGCAGTCAGTTAAAGTGCCCATACCCTAAAGAAACCTCCAAGAGTGGATGACTTTTTTGATTTCAAAAAATTCAACCAATCCAAGACAGGGTAAAAAAGGCACAAAATGTATCCATTTGCACCTCTGGGTGAGGGCAGGGAGGGTCTCAGTACTTAAAAACAAACTTACATGACAAAAGCCTGCCAACTGCCACCTTCCCCAATGTAAAAGATCCGGTAACCGGTACCATTAAAAGATCCGGTACGGGTTAACAGATTATCGGATTACCGGATTTAAATCCGGTACACCTAATACTGGCAATACTGGTTACCGGTAGAACCGGTATTCCCACCCCTACTAATTATACATACTTTCTCAGAGAATTCTCATTTTTATTTGACCACCCTCACTGGGTAAGGGATGCTGAAGCTGCTGTCATGCCCCTTAAACAGGGAAAAGGGGGTCTGCTGGAATACCTTATGCATTTACAGAAATTGGCCTTAGATTTACAGTGGCCCAATAACGTATTGAAGGTGCTTTTCAGGAAGGGACTCAGGAAGTGAGGATCTAAAAGACCAGCTTGCCTATAGGGTGCTGCCTGATACATGGGAAAAATTGGCTACCCTCACTCTCCAAATAGATGATCGCCTAGCGGAGAGATGTAGAGAAAAGAGACAAGAGACTAGAACCTATTTTCCTAGAGTTTCCTTGGTGCCACCACCTATAGCTGAAGGAGCCAAGGGTACTGATCCTGAACCCATGCAGTTGGGGGCCTCTCGCAGCCCTTTAACGGCAGAGGAATGAGATTGGAGATGGAAATCTTGAGCCTGTTACTACTGTGGGGAACCTTCCCACTTTGTTTATGAATGCCCCCTGTTATTGGCCCATAGGAGCGAGAAGGGAAACTCCAAAGTCTGGGACGGACAGGGGCCTCCTTGATTTTGGGGCCTATTATGATGCAAACCCTCCCACTAAACTGTGAAATAGGGGACCATCGGGAACAGCTACATTTTGATGTAGTGTGCACCCCACTCTTTTTCATAGTATTGGGTGCCCCCTGGCTCTGCCAACATGACCCACGAATCTCATGGACACAGAAACTAGTCCAGTTAACCTCTAGTTATTGTGCTCAAACATGTCTTCAGCCCAAGCCAGGTCAGTATACTGCCCTGACCCTCTGTGGGAGGTCCATCGAAGATGCTTCAAAAATACCCAAGGACTACATAGATTACACGGATATTTTCAGCAAGACACAAGCCACAGAACTACCACCTCACTGGTCGTATGACTGCCCTAATGATCTACAACCAGGAAAGGAACCTCTGTTTGGGTGAATCTATGCCCTGCCCACCCCAGAATTAGAAGCGCTTCGCCTCTATTTGGAGAAGAGTTTGAAGAATGAGTTCATCCAACATTCTTGCTCCCCCCACAGGAGCCTGCATCTTTTTTGTGCCAAATAAGGATGGGGGAGTCAGACCCTGTATTGTTTACCGGGGTCTCAATGCTATGACCGTTAAAAATCGGTACCCATTGCCACTCATTCCCAAAATCCTGGACCACCTTCAAGGAGCAAGTATCTTCATGAAACTAGACCTGAGAGGAGCATATAATCTAGTGAGAGTCCAGGAAGGCAATTAATGGAAGACCACCTTCCGGACCCATTCCGGACACTTTGAATACTTGGTAATGCCATTCAGTTTGGCCAACGCTCCGGCCACCTTGAACTGAGTGTTGCTTCACCTGCCCTGCACATCATGGGAGCCATGTTGTCTGTGTGGCAGAAGCAGCAGAAACATGAGGCAGACTGGAGTCAGGAGGAGAGAGGTGGCTGCTGGTGCCAGAGTGGGTGGTGCAGTGAAAATAAATTCAAGCAGATAAGGTGACTGGTGTTTGTTGTTTTTGTTGATTTCAGTGTTCCAACTTGCCCCCTGGGGGTAGGGTAGGGGTTTGGAGCAGGGAAAGTGAACTAAAGCAACTACTGCTCCTATGTTGGCTTGTTGCAAGTTCTTGAAGATTTTAAATCACTTTGCCAAGCTTTAAAATGTTGCTTGTCTTGTACTGGTGTGGTAGTTTGTTTCCCTGATGGTACAGGTTGACCCTGAACCTGGAAGCTGCTTTTTGCCAGAGACACCCCCTTAATTTGATGCTTGATGGTGATATCTTGCAGGATCAGAGACACTGAAGGGAGGGGATGGAATAGTGCAAGTACTATCGTTACACAGGATAATAATCAACTGAAAGAGCTGCATCTCTTAATCCAATGTTGCTGCCTCTTGCAATTGTTTTTGTTTATTTTTTTAATCACAAGTCTCTAGTTATTTAGTTTTTCTTAAAGCTCCAGCTTCTGGTCATTATAGGAGAATATCTGTATTAGTCTTAACAAAATATAAGGTTTTATCCCCTGTGATTTTAGAAACATCATTCCATTTAAGTGTGCAAAAAAGATGGCAACTACAAAGAATTAACCCTTACTCTTTTTAAAAAAAACTTGTTATTTTAGTATGGCCTGACAAGATTCTGAATGCTTGGGGGTGGCAATACAGATTACCTTTAGTTACAAGAATTTTAGGGGCAGAGAGCTGTGTCCTGCTAACTTCAAAAAAGTTAGCAGTGACTCCACTGCTTCTAGGTCCCTAATTTGAGCCAAACTTTGTGGTGAATCACTTTTACCTCCAGCTGAAGTCAGTGGGAGATGTGAAAAACACTTTTATATGGCATGGGGAGGACCGGTCCCCACCCCTGGTTAACCCTGCCTAAGAGCCCTAACCAAGAAAAAGCAAATCACAGAGAATATTTCTGCCGAGAATATTGCTTCCTCAGGGAACAGAAACTATGCCGCAAGTTACCAGCTTCCCGTGCCAAAGTAGCAGGGAAAAAACACGTGGAAAAGTGACTGCGAAAATAACAGAAATAGAGAGGGAAAATAGCAGGATGAATCGTAGCTTACGATCCAAGCCACTTGGGGTGGAAGTGCACTTCCGGTGGAAAGCTTGGCCATGGGAGAATGCTGTTTCATGCCTACTCCAGAGCAAGATGGTGGACTTGGTTGCCCAAAGGTACTAATGATGCCTAGAGTAAGATTGAACATTGTGCTCACAGTGGGAGGGATCTAAAAGGAACTGCCAGTGTTAAAATGATCCAAGTGCTATTTCTGTTTATAGGTCATCCGGTCTTAGTTGCTGAGTTGTCCATATTCATCAAAATATATTTTTACAAGACTTTTAATAGCGAACCTTCACTTTAACTTCATCTGATCACCATTCGTTTTAGCACCTCCATTATTTAAATGATCTATTCCACAAGGAGATGAATATAAAGAAACTGTCTATTTCTGAGAGAAGCAATGGGACCAATTTAGCATGAGAGGTTGGAAAAGATAGTCAGGAAATAAAATGAGTTTCAGTCTGGAAACATGCAAACTCACACAATGGAGAAAAAGAGGGGTAATCTAAAACCACAGACATTCAATGGATGGAAGAAACCACCATGAAAAAATAGCAACATCTGCAGAAACCTGGCACTGATAGGACACAGGAATTTAGGTATAATCTTGGAGTTGATTGCTTCAATAAAGCAATACAGTCTGAACTGAGTTTGAAGAGGTATAGCTGAGATCAGTCCAATGGTATAAGATTCTAATACAAGAATCTAATACAAGATTCTAACTTTTCCCTCCAGAGAAATATATGAGAATATATTTCTCTGGGGGACAAAATTAGAATCTTTTATTCTGTTCTGATCATCCTATTTACAGACGGTGGGGGCAATCCCATGCATCACAGATTGCATGTGCAACCCACGCACCTATCCATTGGGAATGCATTGCGCCGTGTGAAATCCACATGGGACACATGCAGATCCCACGCAGATCCTCTGCGGAGGGGGTTTGGGATTGTAGCCAATGGTAAAAAGGAGTTCAGAGAACAGCAGAAAAAATTTAAGATTTCAGTCAATCACCCAGAATGGCTAAGTTAAACATTTAAGTATATACTTGGGCATCTGTTTTTATTTAAGGTCTGTTACATAGTTTACTACATTATGTACCAGATTTTATGCTTTATGTTTAAACCTATCTAATGTTGTTATGTCATGTTGTGTCTTGTTATCTTTGTTGTTTGTTATAGTCTGGTATTGGTAGGCTAAGGTGAAAACCAGTGCCAAAAAAAAAGTATCTATCTATCTAGCAGTCACCCAGAGCTCTCATTCCAAAAGGAATGTGAGGCAGTGAACAGTGCTCTCCACATACGATCCAGGGTATTGTCTAATTTTCTTTCTACATGACGCACAGTGCTCTAATGACTTAATATATTGTGCTGTGCCATTTGAGGTTTGGGTGACTCTTTTGTGTCACAACATTTGTGTCGTTGTCATCCCAGCTTCCTTCTTCCAAATGAGTTTTGAGTGTAACACTTGTGATCAATTATATTGATTGCATTTTATGTAGATAATAGATACCATAGCCAAATAAACCTCTGTTTTAATTAGTTCATTTCCAGTATGAAAGCGTTTGCAAATTAAAGAAGAAATATCCAAAGAACTTTAGCTAAGAAATGGCTCAGGGGTTTGTCCAAATTTGTTCTGTATAGAGGGGGGTTGCCACGGCTCTTATTCTGCTCTGATCCCTGCTTAATGTAGGTCCAGGGTAGAGCTAAAATGGGTAGTACATTTGCTACCATGGATAATACCGACGTTATTTAGTTGAGTCTATCAGGTGCCTGACTGTTGTCCACTTAGTTAGCTGGAAAAAAACAGGTAACACCATTTTCAAGTTACCGGTTTACCATTTTACAAATTGGTAATAAGTAAATCAGTACCAGAACTCAGCAAAAAACAGGATAGGAAGTCAGAAAAACAGTACCAGAATTTTTTTAATTAAAAAACCCCAAAACAATTGGTACCAGAAGTCAGAAAATTGAGATGAAAAATAGTAAATTGGTAACTCAGGTAACCCACTGGGCACTACTCAGGTGAAGATTAGTACTCTCTAGTGGTGGGAATACCGGTATCGGATTAATCCGATACACCCGATAATCGTGTGTATTGTATTAATCCAATAATCTGATATTTGCCGGTACTGGCATACCGGATTTTTAACATTGGGCACTTTACCAGATTTTTTGCATTGCGCGCCATTGAAATAATGCCTGCAATATAAAAAAACCCGGTATGCAGCCAATATTAAAAATCCAGTACACCGGTACCGGTAAATCTGGGACTGGGGAGATCCGATACTGGTAAATCTGGTATCTGGTATTCTCCCCAGTGTCCCACCCCTAGACTACTCGCCGATATGCCCGGGTTGGGTCAAGTACTGCAATTCCAAATGGATATGATATAACTGTTTTTTCAGGTAATCGTTTCAGCCTTAGTCTAGGATGAGAGCATATATTCATTGGCAGCTGTTGCACCCTGATATATGACTAATGTTTTAGAGAGAAAATGGGGTACAATTCTGAATACATTAAATAAAATAAACCCTCATGTACACCTTTGCATCATAGGCCACTTTTACACGGATGCCACCCACCCACAAACACCCGGAAACACCCATCGGATGGGTGAGAGAGCATTTGTGTAAATGTCCATGAGTGGGTGTGGGCATGTGCCCAACCCACCTGCCAACACCCACCAATATCGATGGAGCAGCTGTGAGGGAGCCGGCACCCTCCGTGGGTGGAGATGGGTGGAGATGGGTGTTCAACACCTGAACGTCCATGTAACAGCAAAAACACCCACACCCAAGCGGGCCAGACCAGCGGAGCCCCACTGCACTGGTGCCATGGGGCACATACGGGGTGCCATGCAGAAACGCCCATGGAGGGGACCTGAATGTCTGGCCGATAGCGCATAAAGGAGGGCGGAACCAGGGCACATGTGCATGGGCTCCCACGATGGTGACCAGGAAGGGCCACGAGAAGGCCACGGGAGCCAACACCACCCCCACGCGCGGGAAGGGGCTGGGTGAGCACGGGGACCCAGGAGCGCCGGGGGGGAGCCCCAGCCAGGATGCACTCCAGGCAGAAGGCACAATGGGGGGGTGGACTGCCAGTACGGGGGGGTGCCAGACTGGAGGTACAAGGGGGGGCAGGCCTGAAGGCACAAGGGGTGCACCCTAGCAGGGGGGAAAAGGGGGGACACGTCAGGAGGTAACACGGTGCATGTGTCCCGGCTCAAGGCAGAGGGGCCGCACCAACGCCCCCCCCCGGTCGAGGACCCTCAGCCCAGAACTTTCCAAGGGCACAGCCCAAGGAGCATCAGGGAGAGTGAGGTTAGTGCGAAGGACCCCCCATCCCAGGATGGGAGGGCCGCACCCCAGGTTCGGAACAATGGGCCAGGGAATGCAGGGCAGGGGGTTGCTGCATAACCTGGTTCCCCATCCCTGCAGGGCAGCTCCCAGACAATGGATCACTGCACCACCAGTACAACGGCCGAGGAGGGCCCCCCCAGACAGCCAGGTGAGCAGAAGGGAACCCCAGGGGGCAGAGGGTGGCAGGCCCCACGTGTGGGCAGAGGGGGCCAGAAGGAGCCATAGTAACCCTTAATGCACTACCCCCAACAGGACAGTAACCACCACGGCTACCACATCCACAGGGCCGCCACATCCCATGCCACCAAGCCAGTCACCCCCCCACACGTGGGTCCCAAAAGGGGGAGCCCTGGTCAAGGCAGGAGGTCAGGGACTTCATACACGTGTTGGGGTCCAAAAGGGTCCAGCACAACCTGGTGCAAAGCTACAAGATCAGACAGGTCTATGAAGCCATCGCCCAGGAGATGCAGTGGCAGGGATACATTAGGGATGTCACCCAGTGCATGCAGCAGGCAAAGGACTTGAGGTCCAGATATAAACATATCAAGGACAACAATCTCAAGTCGGTCTGGGCCATGCGCACATCCGAGTTCCAGGAGGAGCTGTACAAGTTCCTCTGCATGGATGGGGACATCATGACCGCCTGCACACATGGCAGGGCCTTCACCGGGGCAGGCACAGGGCCAATATGGAAACCACACCAGACCGACCCCACAGAGCGGGGGGGAGGTGCCTCTGGCGAGGCTAGCCAGGAAGCAGGAGGGGACAGCCCCGTCCCACAGGGGAAAGAGGCGCCCCGGGGATCCCAGCACTGGACTACCACACTACGTGCACGCCCCCAACACCCACAGGCCTACCGGCCACAGGGACAGGGGGCACGCACAAAGCAAGTGGAGACCCAGGATGGCCCCCAGGAAGCAGAGGAACAGGATCCAGGTATGATCACCCCAGCGGGGCGGGGGGCTGGGGGGGCAACAGCCTGGACGGAGGTGTAGCAGCCGGGGGCCAGCAAACACTAATTATACCCCTTCCCATTGCAGCATAAGGCATCCTGGAGGTGCACAAGGTGGAGGTTGTGGAAGAGGAGGAGGAGGACGAGGTGAGCCTGGAAGTTCCTCCACCCCCCACCAGGTGGGCTACCCTCCATGGCGGGGCACACCAGCCAGGTGGCCACAGGGGGGGCAGGTGCGGATAGGGTGGAGGTACAGGGGAGGGCGGGAGCATGCAACAACAAACAGCAGGGCCAAACAGGGGTGGAGTGTTGGGGGCAGGAAAAAGGGGCTGTTGGGCCCACAGCGGCTCCCACAGCACTCCTGACAGTCAGGGGCCCCTCCCTCAGCTAACAACTGCTGGGGGCCATCCCACAACAGGGAAGGGCTGGGGGACCCCACAGGGGAGGGCTGAGGGGCACTGTCACACTATGAGGGCCACGCTAGTAGCAGCCAGCAGGGCACATAGGCCGGGCAGGCAGTAGCAGCCAGCAGGGCACATAGGCCGGAATCACTAACGTCATGTCCAACCTCCCGTTCAGAGACCAGGCGCCCACTCACAGGAGGGGAGCAGCTGCCAGCAGCATGGAGCAGAACAGGGAGATGCGGGTCAGGAATCGGTGCCAGAGGGAGGATCTCGGCAGGGAGCTGCTTGAGGAATCGCAACTGTTAGCCAAGGTGCACTCCTGGGAGCTTGCTCTCACCAGGGAGCTCATCAGAGGGGAGGGGGAAAGGAACCGGGAGATCCTGGCTGCCATGATGGCCTGGTCCCGCACCGAGCACCTCTGGGACAGGCTTCAGGCTGCCACCCTCCAACATGAGGAGTGGTGCACCTGTGATGGGCTGGAGGGTCAGGCCGCATGGCTCATGAACCTCATGGGGGAGACCATTGAGGCCCTACGGCATGACCCCCAGTGCAACAGGCTCCAACATGCCATGGAAGGAGGGTCGATGGCCGTTCAACACCACGGTGGCTTCCTACTGGTGCAGGTGCCCCCCCCTGCACCTCGGCCACCCCTGGTTCCCCCAGCAGCAATCCCATCCATGCCTGGTCCATGTGGTCCCCCTCCCCCACATAGGG
>QEPC01011414.1:961559-995569 GCA_003113815.1 Sphenodon punctatus
CATGTTGGGGGCCATGTATACTCCCTGCCCAGCTGACGGGGCCGGGGGCCGGCCCAGTGCGGCCGCATGCAGTGGAGATGGCTGGAACAGGTGAACCTGCACAGGCGAGCTGGTGAGTGTTGGCCAGCAGGGCTTTGCGGGGACTGCGCACTCTACAGCCGACAGCGAGGGGAGGGCGCTCACACCCAGGCAACCCATGGGACCCGTTCCCGGGACCCCCCAGCCCACACATGGTATAGAGGCACCATTACAGGTAAATGGTAGTACCCAGCTTTATTGAGGGCATTCACAGGCCTATGGACATGGGTATTGGTCGAGCACTGCCCAGCGTTCGTCTGCATGGGCCACAATGCAGCAACAGATGGCATCCCTTTTCTCCTCTGAGATGTGCCGGAATGCCCCTCCCAGGGTATGTTGGTACACGAGCAGGGGGCCAGTCCTGTGCACTGGTGGTGGGTTGTCCAGGGCAGCACCCCCTGTCTCGCATACATTGTACAGGATGAATGCTGCCAGGATGAGGATGGGAGTGTGGTCCAGGTCAAACTGGCTCATGTTCATCAGGATGCACGAGCATGTCTTCAGAAGCCCGAAGGCCCGCTCCACCACGCTGCGTGTGAACGACAGGCGTTCATTGAACAGGCGGTGGTCCGCATTGTGTACCACTGGATAGGCCCGCATGAGCCACAGGCTGAGCGGGTAGGCGGGGTCCCCTATCACAACAGGGGCCATGGGAACCCCCTCTATCACGCGGTCCAGTTTGGGGGCGATCTCCCTGTCCAACATGCGCACATAGAAGGGGGAGACACACAGGATATGCGCATCGTGGCTCCGGTCTGACTGGTCTGTATACACATTTATGAACAAGTCCCTATGATCCACTACGGCCTGCAGATTTATGGAAAGGCCTGTTTCGGTTCATGTAGTCAATCTTTTCATGAGGGGGGTGTATGATGGGGATGTGGGTGCTGTCAATGGCCCCGATGCAATGTGGGAACCCCATTTCCTTGAACCCATGCATCACCTTCTCGGGGTCACGGAGCTGTATGACCCGCTCCAAGAGGAGCTCCACTAGCAGGTCATACACATCATGCAGGACCCTGTTCACGGTGGTGGTGCCCACCCCGAACTGCTCCCCCACGGTCCTACAGGAATTGGGTGTGGCAACTCGCCACACTACCATGTCCACGTGCATCCTGGGTGGTAGCAGGAAGCGCATGTTTGTCTCCCGCCTCCGGAGGTGGGGGTTGAGGAGCTCCCCAAGCAGGTCAGAAGGGATCAGGGCATCCAGAAGTGGTCCTACCATTCCCCATCCATTCAGGTGGCCAACATGTTCTCCCACCAGTTGTAGGTGCGGGAACATGAGCAGTGCTGTTGCAGGGTCGGTAGGGTCATGCAGCTGGCGTACACATTGGGGTCCTTTGGGCCAGGACGAGCTGGCCTTTCTGAGATACCATGGAGCCCAACAGGGCACGGCATCGGACGGCTGCCCGCCTCGCCCATTGGACGATTGCTGCCTTCCTGATGTTTGCAGCCCTCCGCCTCTGTGCCCCCAGGAGGACAGACCTTCGACCAGGCAGGTGGAGCATGGCTATCTGCTGTAGCAGCATGCACAGCAGCAGGAGGTGCAGGAACACGTCCCTGGGCTGTGGGTCCTCACCTCCCGGCAGCATGGTTCTGCTGCTCCCCAATCTGAGGCACCCTCCACTGGCACGTGTTGTGGCCACAGCGTGCTCCACTCTGTTGCCTGTGCCCATAGCCCAATCTCCCCTGTTATTGCGGGAGCTCCTCTGTGTCCATGCAGCCCGGGGTCGCTGTTCTCTGTGTGCTTCTTGATCCCATGCTACAGTCCCTCCGTCCCCTGCCCGACTGCCTGCAGTGGGTTCCTTATATACTGTGTAGGGCGGTGTGGGCAGGGCACCAATTGGTGATGCACCGTGGATGTGCTGGGGCAGCAACTGGGTGCTGGGACCGGCTGCACATCCCTGCAAGTGAGCCGGCAGCATGTCTGCCGTGGGGGATGGGACAGCTCTCACCCCAGGGTACCCATGCCCCCGCAACCACGCTAGAGTCCCCCCAGCCAGGGTCGGCCTTTGCCTGCTGCAGCTGTGCGTGGTGTGGATACAATGCCTGGATCAGCTCCTTGACCTGGCGCGTTGCCCGGCCATGGCCTCCTTCATCTCCCGGCACCTGTGCTGCATCGCTTCTGCCCTGTGTGTGGGTTGCAGCACCCAGTCCCCAGTGGGCCGGCCTAGTTCTGACATGCAAGGTCACCTGTGGCTGAGGTTAGCCACATGTTCCATGCTCATCCCGGTAGCTGCAACCCTCCATCTCCCTCCTGTTGCTTCCACAGAGCAGACCCCACTCCTGCCATGGCCGGTCATTCTGCGGGACCCCCATCCAGGGGTGTAGGGGAGGGGTGGTTGCCCTGTGTGGACATGCTGTTGGTGGCCCTCTGGATGAGCCCCAATGTGCAGCTGTTGGTGGGCAACGCCCTGTCGGAGGAGGATGGCTTCTGGCTCCTGTCATGGCACATGTGGACGATGGGTCACCAGGTCAGGGGCCCAGCATGCCGGGGCTGTTCCCTCAAGCTCAGCTTCACCCCCCTGTGCCTGCCTCCTTGGGGCGCCTGCCCACCGTTGTCATGCCATGGACTGCTGCAGAGGTAATGGCGGCTTGCCTGCTGACAGAGCTACCTGGGTTCACCCTCACCCTGCTGTCTGGGGGTCCCCCTGTTGCTGCCTTGTACCCCAGCAGCCTCCTGCATACCCGTGGCATTCCAAATGCACCCTCAGACGTGGGGGCCCTCCTGTGGGACCTGGGCTTGCTGTCCCTCGATGTTGGTGGCCTACTCCGGACCAGGGACCCCTCCGCTGAGGAGTTTGCTGCCCTTCAATCGGTGAGGGATCTTCCAGCTGTGTGGGCTGCAGCTGCCAGAGAGAACCTCCTCCTGATTGGCTTCCTGTTGGATGCTCATATGCACTCCCAAGGCTTCCAGATGGGCCTGTTCGCATTGGAGGGTCTAGCACAGGGGTCGCCAGACCGTCCATGTGTGGCCCCTCACTGCCACCCTCTCACTGCCACCCTGGTGCCCTGGCCAGTGCATTGCCTTCCCCCAACCCATGCCTCCGAACGGGCTGTACACTGCCATCTTCATCACTGCTGGCTGCCACCTGGTTCCCTGAACCCCATCGCCCCCTCTGTGTGATGGCTGCTCCTTGCTGCTGGGACTGCCCTGGTGCCCTCGCCTGCTCTGTGTGGGTGCTCCTGTGCCCTCCTGTTGTTCATCTCTTGTCTGGATGTGGGTCTACCTGTGCCCCCCAGCTCTGCCTCTCTGTGCTTGGGGGCCCCCATTCCCCCAGCACCAATAAAATGCTGTTCTGAGATGGTCTGTCCTGCCTTGCTTCTGTTGCTGCTGTGGCGACTGTGTGCCCCTTCCCCTTGGTGGCCCGGAGGCTCTCCTGCCCCCATCTGTGTGGTTGTGTGCAGGGGGTGTGCTTGGTGTGTACTGGAGGGCTCTGGGTCTGTGGGATGTGCGCCGGGAGTGTGGTGTGTGTTCCCCTGGTGGCTTCCCTGCCAGGCACTGCTGCCTGGGCTCGCTCCAGGGGTGGTATTGGCAGTGGGAAGTCGGCCGGGCACCTCCTGGTCTCGTCTGTGTGTTGGTGAGGCCATGACCCTCCTCTCCGCTTTCCTCTGCTGTCACTCCCTTTTGGTGTGGGCCATCTGTGGTGGTGGCAATGGATGGGTGACGGCACCACGGGCGCTGGACGGCTGAGCATGAGTTGGGGTTGTGCTGGTCCCGGACTTTGGCCCACCCGATCCCCTTTGGTGCAGGGGTCCGGGTGGTCTTCCGGGTGGTGGCTGTTGATGTGTGGGGTGTGCCCCTGGTGCTGTTGCTACCCCAGGCCCTCCCAGGGCCCATTGGTGCAGGCATTCCCCATTTCCCTGTCCCTTCTCTCCTGCAGCTACTGTTGTCATGCTGCTGGTGATCGTGCGCCTGGGTGCGATGGTGCTGCAGCTAGAGCAGGCGGCTTGGGACATGGCAGCGGGTCGACTGTTTGATGGCATCCATGAGTGTGCTGCCTGTTTTCTATGCCCTGTGCCTGTGTCTCTCGGGTGTGTGTGTGTGTGTTTTCTCTTCCTTGGTGCCTGAGACCGGCACTGATGGCTGTCTCCTCTCCCTCTGTCCCATTCAGTGTAAGTCATGATCGCGGAACAGACCCAGGAGTAGGGGGAGTTGTTGGAGCTCCTCCTGCATGTCCTAGAGCAGCTGCCCTGGCTGGACCACGCGCAGACTGAGCGCTGGCTCCGGGCACGGGGTCACTATTGACCGGGGGTTGTCCTGGGACTGATGCTGTTGATGCTGCCCCCTTTCTGTTAACCTGTCCCCGTCCCTGCCCTGTTGTTGTTGCCCCCTGTTGCTGTTTCCCCATTTTATTAAAGGCTTGTGTGTTCCTTCCTGATGTGTCCATGTTGTGCTTTGCTGTGACCTCTCCCCTTGTGCGGGTGCCTCTGCAGGGGGTGTGGGGGTGTTGCCTGTGTTGTGTGGGTGCCTCCCCCCCTGGATCCCCATGGGCCATGTGTCCATCCCTGTGAGCTTCTGTTGCCTGCCGTGTGTGTGCTGCTCTGCTGTGTCTGTGTTGGGGGGGAGGCTGGCGCCAGGCTGTCCGGGCTCTGTGCTGGGGCTGTCTGCAGCCTGCTCCTTTGTAGCGGCTGTCATCTCATCTCCCTCCTGCCCCGCCCATGTGGGTCCTGGCAGCTCGGGGGCATGGCCACATTGCACGGCTTTGTTTGCCCTATGTCAGCCATGTTGTTTCATCGTTGTGCCAGGCAGGGCTTCCCCACCAGTCCCAGCTGTCCGTGTCCTTGCACAGGTGTTTGCCGGGAACTTCCCGGGATGGATGTGTGGCCAATGGGTGTTTGCCGGCCCTTCCCCTTTCCTTCCCACAACCCCCCACGCTGCTGTCCATGTAAATGTCTCCCTGCTCGGTGCCGCCGGGTGTCTGCTGGGTGTACTCACCCACCCATCCACACCCATCGGCGCTGCTGCACCGTCTGTGTAAAAAAAGCCATAGTAAAGAATTCATCAATAATCCATTTTAAAGTGAGACCATCCGTCTCACTTTAGGAACACAGGGATAGGAATACAGAGAGGTATTTGCCTTTCTTGGTGTACTGATTCAGGTAGAGAAAATATTGTGCCAATCACAAGCTTGGGGGCAAGACAAGAGTGCTGCATGTGCAGCCAGTTAAAGCTGGGTCTAGTCCTGTCTCCCAGAACTGGAAGAGATGTTCTGGTATACTTCTGTCATCTTGTGAGACTACCAGAGTTTAAATTTCACCTAATCTCAGACACAGGCCTATTAGTCTGGAAATGCAAAGTGTGCACTCTCCGATTAACTTTGCTCAGTGAAGGGGCAGGGGAGGTTTGTGACTTTGTTTTGGCCTGTGGTTAATTACCTCATTTGACAGAAGACTGAGAAGGATTTCTTTCTTTCTTTCTTTCTTTCTTTCTTTCTTTCTTTCTTTCTTCAGTTCTACTAGACTGGCCATTGCAATTTGTTGAGTTTTTTTGCCTTTGGAGGGAAGGGTAAATTTTACAACTCTCATGCGTGGTGTATTGCATTACAAATGTGACACTGGCCTGGTTTTCCCACTCTGGTCCACCTGGGCCAGCACCGAACCCCGCATGTCTGTTCCACACCCATCAGATGTGCACCCGGTTCAGACTCCAGCGGGGTTGGCAACTGGGCCAGAATGAACCAGGTGATGGTCCGGCCTCGCGTGCCACCTAGGCGAGCCAGAGTAGGGCGAACTGGGTAGTCACATCTGTTTTCGTGCCTGCCTGGCCCAGCATGGAAGGTGACCATGGCAGTCAGACATGGCTGCCTGTTGTTGACAGCCATGGTTTCCCATCATTGGGGGGGGGGGAGGCACTGGCCACAGTGTAGGGGTGGAGCTGCACCCATTTCGATGCCATTTTTGGCTTAAGGTCATGACTTGCACTGATACCAACAGCAATCTGAGTATGATGGTTTCTTAATTTTCACAACTATACATTGCAACACATTTTCTCTCAAGACTGTCAACCATTTCAAAGGTAGTTTTTTTAATTATTATTTTTTTAAATGCCAACATGTAGCAGTAAGGAAATTCAAAATCCTTGTTTGCCTTGCATGAGTAAAGGTTGCAGAATAGGGCCCCTGTCAAGAGAAAGTATAAACATGTATCTTCTACTGCTAGATAATTTATTTCAACTAACTTTCTTCTGAAAAAGTGCTTGCTGGGTTTCAAAAAAATTAAAAAAATTAAAATAAAAAAAGAGCTGCACCCCAACCTAGAGTTTCTAGGGAACCATCTGCTCTTACAATAGGAAGATATGGTGTAGAGAATTCTAAGTGCAGCTGGCAGTAGATCAAACACTTCATATAATCTGATCTTTCACTAAGAAAAAATAACTAGTACCTCTAATGAATTATCTAAATTTCAAAGCCACTAAATATACAGTACTCACTTCTTAATAGTAAGAGAAAATCAAATAATATCCACGACAAATATAATGGGCTTACTAGAACTGAATAAAGAAGTTAGAAAAATTAAGTCTGAGCATAAATCAGTGTTATGGTTAAATACTGAAAAATCCACTAATAGTGTACTACATGGGGCAGCACTCTAAAGCAAGGGCATCAGAAGAAAACATGATTTCTTAATAAAATGTAAACAACCTTTTGGATATTCTGTGATATTGCACGATGGGTTATGTATGCTATAGCTCAAGTCTGGTTATTGGTGTGTGTTTTTTTCTATTGAAATAGAGATCTTAACCCATCATCAGATTAAATTCAGGCCTGTTGGCTCTCCTGTCAAAATACAAAATGAATTCCCTAAAGTCAAAAACTGAAAGTAATATATAGTGGTATAAAACAGAGAGTCTTATCCTTAGTGATTTGCTGTTTACTTTCTGTTTAGTTGTAGTATTTTTGTAATACATTCTCATCCGGCTTTCATGGCAAATGCCAATAAGACACCAGACACTGCACCTCTCTGGACACTTGTCTAGGCAATGGGGATCTAGTTATCTGGTTTATCTTTTTAAAATCGAATAGATGATTTGAGAAATTTTAATATTTTATGCTTCTTGCCTAATACTTTTTCACAATTGTGGTATTGTTTACCTCATTGTTTTTATTTATAGTCCTTTTTTTTTTTAGAACTATTGTGTAGTTTTTATTTTTTGTTTTATTTGTAATGTGTTTGACACTATGGCCCTTTTCAAACAGGCTGCTGTGCATGTGGGGATGGGTGGGTGGCACAGCAGGTGGGCGGTGCGTGGGGGTGCATTCTCACAGACCCCCACCCACCTCCATCCATCTCCACACATGGAGCATCCACCACTGGTGCGCGTTGCTCTGTGCGCGGGAGATGGGTGGAGGTGGATGGAGGGCAGGAGCATGCATACGCCCCCACCCACCAGTCACAGCATTCCCAAAGACGTCTCTCCATCCCTCCTGCACCCGCTGTGGCAATTCCATGGATACCTCTCCCCCCCCCTCGCACACATGTGAGAGGGAGGGGGCATCTGTGTGAAAAGTCCCTATATGTGGACAAGCTGCCTTTGTGCCACAAAAACCTCACCACATCAGTACCATCATTGTACTGCAATGGAGTGCCTCACTTGTTCACCATCTTCGGACATGATTGTTATGGTCATAGATGTGTAAGAGGGACTTGGATGCTGGAGAGATCGGAGTTGTTTGGAAGCTATGGTTTCATTTAGGATGTCTGTTATGAACTTTTTCTCTTCTACCACTCTAGAATTCAGGCATCACAACTCTTCTGTATATCCTACTGCAGCACTAACCCACCAGTCTTTCAAGTTGTTCATTTCTTTCAAAGAAAGCTTGCTTCCCAACATGTGGGAAATTAAGCTAGTTGTAATTGCATCTTGTTAATAGTGAACATTATAATAACTAACTGTCACCATCACCTGGCAATAATTAGCTAACTATTGTCATCACCTAGCTTGGTTATATTTGGATTTATCATTATCTATTCCCTTGGGGAAAAAATGGTTAGCAATAGTATTTTTGGTTGGCAAATGGTTATTCTTAAGAAAATGCCCAAACACTCCATCATATTCTGGGCTAAATATAATGAGATATGGTATAACATAAAGAATATTATTTGCTTTGCCTATAAGTTGTTGACATGTTTGAAACTGCACCTATCAAGGATGTAATTCTTCCATCTCCGAGTCATCTGAACAGGATGTCACTATTTTATCTGCAGTGCTCATGTTTTACTAACAAACAGTACACAGTCAGAGTGATCATGCAAGTCAATAAAAAAAAAACCACTGGCAAGACTGGTACCAATCTAAATGGGGGCTCACACTTAGTCTATCCCTCAGAGTATTTCATTTTCTAAAAGGAAAGTCTATGGAGGTTGAATATGGAAAGTGTTCTGCTGTTTGCATGTATTTTTATTGGTTTTGCCCCATGCATTGCACCAAACAATTATTTTAAAATCTTCTTCCCGAGAGCCTAAAACTGTGAGCTAAATAGAGGGCAAAATGTGTGAGCCTATAATCATGAAGAGTCATGCCTGGTGTATTTAGGCAAGATTATTCAGTACAACTCTCTGACTTCTTATGGGATATTCCAAGGAAAGGCCAAGGAATGAGCATACTGATGTAAAAATTACTGCAACTCAATAAAGAATTACAAAAAGCCTTTTCGGCAATAACAAATGACAAGACTGTTGGGTTATCTTCGGCTGCTAGCAAAGTCCTTCTGACTCACCACTAAGTTAATAAAAAATATATCTTTTCTTCACGCCAGCAAGGGCAGACATATGTCGCATAGCATTTGAAAACATGTATAATAAAGGTTATTGGTAATTGCTAGGAAGACAATCTTCAATTATTATTATTTTTTCCTATGTTCCAACATGATAGCCCTCCATCTGCACCACCAACAGCTTCTGTGCCCCAGGTGGTCAGCATTTATTACTGCCAGAAAAATACATTAATAAAAATCCCAGATTTGTAATAAGAAAAGAAAAACAAAGGGAGAGAAGGATAACATAAGAGAGAGATGTACTTAAAAATAGTACACATGATATGTGATTCACTAAGGCACATGGCTCAGTCTGCAAAATAAAATAGAGTGTGTTCTAATTGAATGTCAAAGGCCTTAGCGCAAGTTTCTTCCTTTTTAGCGGTGATTTATTTAAGCTGTCTTCCATATAATGGGATGAGGGTGCACGGGAGGGCGATCTCGGTTGCTGCTCCAGTTCTGTGGATCTCCCTCCCCCAGAAGGTTCATTTGAGCCCAGGCCTAAGCATCTTCCAAAGGTGGTACAAAACTTTCTTATTTGAGAAAGCATTTCACAGGGGTTAGTTTGGAGGGTTTGGGTTGGGCGGGGAGGTTTTGTTGGGGAGTAGGCGAGAGGTTTTTTTTTAGGAATTTTATTATTGTTTTATTTCTTGTGCATTCTATGTGTTGTAAATGAACTGAGCCAGTTGTGGGAAGGGCATCATATAAATTTAAATAAATAAACAAGCAAACAATTGCTGATACTTACTGTCCAATATATTTTTAACTTGAGCCTGCTAACAGCACAACAGCTCTGAATGGCCCTGGATTCTGTACACCCTTGGTTCTCAACTGATAAATTCTGGAAGCCAAAGGAAGGGGTTTGCCTGAGTGAGACCCCCGGATGAAGAAGACACAGAATATGTGCTGATGGGCCTATATATGCTGATGCTGATGCAGCATTCCAAGAGAAATCATGACAATCAGCTGATCCATAAAGTGCTCCAGCTATGCCAGGCCCCACTCACTTTAGTGCAGTGTGCATTGGCAAAGTCCTTTAAGGGTCTGCCTGCCTGACTCTATATTTTCTCTGCTAAGTCGATTTAAAATGAGGATGTTCATATTTGGCTCATCCAAGCTAAAATCAAAAGAACAAAAATGGAGCTATGTAAGAATTTTGAAGGAACTCACAGTTCTTAGGGCCAGCTTCTGCTGCCTTTACTTATACTCAGGAAAATTTCACCCATTTCTGTGGTAGGTCCTGTATATGGAGGATGAGGGAGGGTGTGTGGTGAATTGGGTGGGGTGGGGGGGAAGACAGATTGTGTTCCACTTGACCAGCCTTAATAATTATGAATAAGGATGGGTAATTTCAGATGTGACGGGCCTCTCGGCCTGCCACGCTGAACCATGGTCCAGGATCTGTTTCAGATCCCAGACAGGAATCAGTCCGGTCATCCATTAGACTTGCCGACTGATTCCTACAGAGGATCGGGGAGGGGGAGGGGTTGTGCGGCGTGACGTGCGGCTGCACAGCCCCACCCCTCCGTGCTCCCCCGGCTGCCTGTCTTCCAGGAGATGGGCGGGCGCAGAGGCCATTCCAGCCGCTGCGCCCAATCCCGCATCAGGGTCCAGGCCATGATCCGGGCCGGTGGAAGGTAACAGACGTTACTTTCCTCTGATCACGGACCGTGGTCCAGCTAACCACGATTCTGGACCTCCGAGCGGCCAGAGGTCCAGAATCATGGTCAATTCATAGTGATTCCCACCGGAGGTTCACCATGGTGAACATCTGGTGGAACCCATTACAGACGTTACGGGGCTTTTCCGTCACCACAGGGGGTTCACTGTGGTTGACCATGGTCTCGTAACGTCTGAAATTACCCAATGTCTGCCATTGCAAGGTAAAAAATTGGAAACATATTAGACTCTTATTTTTAAGTTGGGGGATTATCAGAACCTCTGATGTGTTTATGGACTGGCTGCCAGGGAGTGCTGAAACCGAAGGAAATTTTGTACCTGCATGTAAAAGCTGCAATTTTGGGTAGCCCATCAGTTACCTGATTGATATCTGCATAACAAGATGGATAACTGAATACCCCAAATAACAGGTAGCACCGTTACTGACTAACTAACTCCACTGTATTGACTCATTTGACTCATCATGTTACTATTTTAGTCTCTTTCCCAATTTCCAAATATCAAATTGTTGTATTTGAATAAAATTAATTGTTTTCGTTCAAAAAGTCCCCTTTTCAGTTAGAATATCTTGAATCATGCTGAAATAGCATACTCTGTGTTTATTGTGTCTGTTTTTCATGTATGTTATATGTTTACTTTTACTCTTAAATTTTAACATTTTATATCAGTGTTACTCAATTTTCTTAGTGAGGTTTTAAGAAAGTGACACAGCTTCTTGGGACAAACAGTTGATTTGCATTAATTTGTATAAACAAATTTGCAAATTTATTTGAAAGTCAATAAAGACTAGTAGATAAGGTGTTGGACTTGGACCTGGGAGATTCTCAAATCCCTTATTAGTCATAAACTCATTTTGTGGCCTTGGAAAAGTGACTATCAATCTCTGTTCTCCCTCGGATTCCCAAAGTCGGATTCAGACCGACTGGATTGATGGCAGTAGGTGAAGAGCGCGGGGGGCCGGAGGTCCCGTCTGGTCCAGCTTCATGGGGAGAGTTTCGGGAAGTGACGCCGGCCGATGCGATGGTTGTCTTGGGGTCTGTGAGGGCCACGTATTGTGAACCTGATCCGTGCCCGTCCTGGTTGGTAGAAGCTTCCAGGGAGACGTTGGGGACGGTGCTGGCAAGGGTAGTGAACGCGTCCTCTCGGCAGGGGAGGTTGCTGCCCTGCCTTAAAGAGGCTGTGGTGTGCCCCCTGTTTAAAAAACCATCTTTGGACGTGGATGCGCTTGCCAGCTACTGACCTGTCTCTAACATTCCCTTTTTAGGGAAGGTTATTGAGCGGGCAGTGGCGCTCCAGCTCCAGGTGCATCTGGATAGTATCTGCTTCCTAGACCCTTTTCAATCTGGGTTCCGCCCCGGCTATGGCACCAAGACGGCGTTGGTGGCCTTGGTAGACGACCTCCTCCGGGAGATGGATGCAGAATGTTCAACATTTCTCATCCTGCTAGATCTCTCGGCCGCCTTTGATACCGTGGACCATGGGCTGCTGCTGAGGCAACTGCGTGACCTGGGGGGTTTGGGCGGGACTGTTCTTGAATGGTTCCGCTCGTTCCTCTCGGGGAGGAGCCAACGGGTAGTGTTGGGGGAGGAGACATCGTGCCCCCGCGCTTTACCGTGTGGCGTTCCGCAGGGTTCGATCTTGTCTCCGCTGTTGTTTAACATCTATATGCAGCCCTTGGGGGAGGTTGTGAGAAGGTTCGGGGTGCGATGTCACCAGTATGCTGATGATACTCAGCTGTACCACTCTTTTTCTACTGACCCAGACCCTGCTATCTCGTTGCTTTCCCAATGTTTGGAGGCCATGGCGGAGTGGATGCGGCTGAGCAGACTGAAGCTTAACCCCGACAAGACAGAGGTGATGTTGGTGGGGAGAGCGAAGGGGGTGGTGGTCCCCCTGGTTGTGGGGGTTCGCCCTCCTATAGCTCAGCAGGTTCGGAGTCTGGGGGTGATACTGGACGCAGATCTGCGTCTGGAGCGGCAGGTGGAGGCAGTCGCTAAGGCTGCTTTCCGCCAGCTATATCTAGTATGTAGGCTGCGTCCGTTTGTCTCCGGCCCGGACCTGGCCTCCCTCATCCATGCCTTCGTCACCTCGAGGCTCGACTACTGCAACGCGCTCTACGTGGGGCTTCCCTTGTTCTTGGTTCGGAGACTGCAGCTGGTGCAGAATGCGGCGGCTCATCTTCTTACGGGAATGGGCCACCGGGAGCATATTACACCTGTGCTCCGAGCTCTGCACTGGATGCCGATAGCGTGCCGAGCCAAGTTCAAGGTGCTGGTGATGGTTTATAAAGCCTTACATGGTCTCGGCCCCTCATACCTTAGGGACCGCCTCACCCTCCGCGCCCCAGAGCGGCTCCTGTGGTCCACCGGGGGTGCCTTTCTGGAGGTCCCCCATGTTAAGCGGGGGGCCACGATGGAGAGGGCATTCTCGGTGGTGGGACTGTGGCTGTGGAACTCCCTTCTGGAGGAAGTTTGCCTGGCCCATGCCTGTTAATATTCCGGTGAAACTGTAAGACCTGGCTGTTTGCCCAGGCCTTTGGGAGGGAGGGTGGGTAGAGTGTGGGATTTTTAGTTCCCCCACCTATTTTTGGTTTTTAGATTGTTTTGCTAGTCCTGTTGATTGTTTTATATTATTGATGATTATTTTAATTGTTTTTATTGTATTTTAAAATGTTGTGAGCCGCCCCGAGCTGCATGGCAGGAGGGGCGGGATAAAAGTTTATATATAAATATAAAAATAAAATGGGAATAATAATGATATAAAACTAATAGGGTTGTGGTGAGCATGAACTTGGTATTTTCAAGTTCTGCCCTGAGTCTACGATATAGGGCAGGTTATAAATTTTTTTAAATAAAATTATTTGATTCCTTGTTTGTTTATTCTTTCACTGTTTGTTCTTGAAATCTGTACATCAATGGCTACAATCCCAAGTGGGATCCACATGGAATATGCATGGGTTCCACGTGGTACAATGCAATCCCCATGGAGATGTGTGCGATTTGCACGCACGTGCATGCACACGGAGCATGGGATCGACCCCATTGATTGGCTACATTTCACATGATATACCAATATGCCAAATAACAAAGAAACAAAGCTCCAAGCAACTGAAGTATCAAAATAACCATGAAACAAAATTCTGAACACAAGTTTTGAAACAGGAGGAGATGAGAGAAAAATACTGAAGTAAGGAATATGGCAAATTGCATGGAAGCTGCAGGGGGTACTGCTCCTGCAAGCACATGAGGAAATTAGCTTGGGCCCCTATGCTACAATCGAGGCTATCAGCCAGTTCATGCTCTGCAACTAGGTGGGACAACCCTGGAGTGTGTTTGAGTCTGGCCTCCACCACCCCAGTCCACCAGTTAGAGGCTTGTCCAACTAAC
This sequence comes from Sphenodon punctatus, assembly GCA_003113815.1. Taxonomy (NCBI): domain Eukaryota; kingdom Metazoa; phylum Chordata; class Lepidosauria; order Sphenodontia; family Sphenodontidae; genus Sphenodon; species Sphenodon punctatus. The sequence continues at coordinate 975,460 of QEPC01011414.1, forward strand.
AGGTGGGTCCCCAGTTTGCCTCCCGAAACATAAAGATTAGCGCTCCTGGTCTCTCTATATACATATGGAACAGACCCACCTGGTTCCTGCAGACTCCTCATCTCCTTTAGCCAATCGCAGAAGCCCCGGTCCCTGCTTCCCTTCAGGGTACCAGCATGATTGCTGAACATGTCGGGGACCTGTGAGAGACCTGAAGGGTGGAGTTACAAGGCGGAGCTGGGGGATAAAAGAGCTTGGACACCGGAGGCGGTGCCAAAGGTGCACGTCTAAGGGCTGAGCATGCAAGGATGCGTCCTTGTGCGCGGACTTAAGCGCCGGACATCGCCGGACTCCACAGAGATTTCTTTGACCCACTCTGAGTTTGTGAGTGGATTGTTGTTAACTGGCTGCAATCTGACTGTCAACGGGCTGTGAATTATTTTGTTATGTCCTGTAGGAAGAGGATGGCCCAGGAGAGGGTGGTAGACCCTCCACAGGAGAAGCAGAGGAGGAGGTTAGATACCTTTCTCTTGGATCCTTTAACTATTCTCCTGGTTCGTGTGTCATCTATTCCCCAGATATCCTGGACTGTAACTCCCATGAGCCCCTTGGGAATCCTAGGAGGAGAAACCCCAAAGCTGTTCCCCATACTCCTCTGGGCTCCCGATCTCCGGAGGATAATTCTGTGCTTGTCGATAAGGGGGGCTATCGGCAGAGGGGGACTTTGGACGCTAATACAAAGATTGCTGGGACATTATTGTATAATAAGTGGTTTTTTATCCACCAAACACTTTTGCTAAATTTGTCGCATCTTAAAAATATTACCGATAATGTAGATAAAATTAGTAATTTGTTGTCTCGATGTGTTCCGGTGGATTATGGATCTTTGGGGAGGGGTGCTCAGAAGGCAGGTGGTGGGGTTAACCCGGTAGAGAATAACAGGGGAGATATTGCTTCTAAAGTCTCTGACTTGGGCCATGCTTGAAGACCCCCCTGCATGGGTCATGGTGATAGTTGCCCCAGGGAGCCACCTTTGGGTTATTTCTTGGCCCCATGTAGGGAGGTTATTTCCTTGACTATTACCCCCCAATTAGATGGGTTTTTCCCACTTTGCAACACTGTTGATCTGGCTGCCATGCATTTATCTTCCTTGACTGAGGGGTCTATTGACCCTAGGGATATTCGGACTTTTAGAATAATTTACCATGGGTCAAGCAGATTTCAGTGTGTTATTTCCTTGCGGAATCAATCTCATGTTGCTGCCATATGGAGATCTGTGGCAAAGTTTTTTGGTAATGTAATCAGGCTGGCCAGGATTTATGTTCAGGATAATCAAAATTATGTAGGGAGGGAGGTTGTTACTGGCTCTTTGGGACTTCACACTAGGAGGGGTCTCCGGGTGCCAGGGGATAATCCTAATTTAATTCCATTGGCCAATAATTTTAGAGTTGGGAGGTGAGAGGAGGTTCCCTTGCCTTGTGTGATCTTCCTAGGGAGCAGGTATCACTTGCACACACACCCCGTGGGTGGTGGTGGTGGTGTACCGTGGATCTAACTTCCCTTTCCCCTGTAGGGAGGTCCATGCCAGTAGTAGTAGTTGTGGAAACAAGTATGGAATTGGGTGAAGGGAACCAGATGGCTAATCACGAGGGTCACCCTGTAGACTTAGAGGGGCTCATTGTATCGGTGAACCCGGATTTGGATTTGATTAGTAGTAACCCCCTGGAGGCTACTATGGTGGGCTCTGGTGAGAGGTGTACAGCCCAGCAGGATAGTGTTAGGGTGGGTAAAGTAAAGAGGAACCATCTTGCTGTATATGTCTCTCCCACAGTTTGTGTTCTTTCTGGGGAACAGAGATTAGTTTTACCTTGGTGGATGGGGATTTAAAACCATGCAAGGAATATGTGGTCACCCGAGGGTTAAGCAATGGAACCCTTATGAGTGCCCATTTGGAGGTGTATAGATATCTTGAGCCCTGGGAGAATGGTGAACTAAATCTGGCAAATTTTGGTAAGCAGGGGGCTGACCCAAAGGGTGGGAGGGGTGGGAAGGGAAATCTCTGGGAGAACCCCCCTCTTTCTCCTTTGGCCCTGGGGCTTTGGATAATCTAGGGGATATATACTCTTTCCGGGGATGTCATACACAGATGAAAATGTTAACACCAGTGGAGGGAAATACGAGGATTCCTGACGCCACTGGTATGCACATAATGGATAGTGTACTAGGAGATAGTTTGTTGTTACGTGTGGAAGATAAACCCCGGTTGGAAGGGGCCCCAGATTGATATTGCCCCAAGATCAGGGTAGTCTCTTGGAACGTAGCAGGTTGGAGGGCTAAGGTAATGGATAGGGAAGTTTTGTCCTTTCTCATGGGGTACGATATAATATGCCTACAAGAGACCTGGCACCAGGGCCCATTTTCTTTGCTGGGGTATGATGCTTTTACTTTAGATGCTATAACTATTTGGAAGGGCCACTCTAGTGGTGGCTGCTGTTGTTTGTCTCCTCACGTCTATCAGCTAAATATTCCCCACTACCAGGGAAGCAAACGTTTGTGTGTGGGACACTGATGAAGTTTCCCTTAGGTGTACTCGATTTGCTTAATGTATATGTTCCTCCTTCTTCATCACATTACTATAAAGATTCCTGTTGAAATGAATTGTCGAATATTATAGAAGCTGTTAAAAGTTCATACCCAGAGGCCCAGATTCTTCTCCTGGGGGACTTTAACGCCCATCTGGGGGAATCTGACCAGGCCTTGTTTTATTTAGGGGGATTGGGTGTTTTGGATGATTCCCACTGGCCAGTCAGGAGCTCCAAGGATAGGGTCATTAACAAGAATGGTTCTCTCCTTGCGGAGGTGTTGGCAAGAGCAGACCTGGTTGTGCTGAATGGTAGGTTCCCTCAAGATTGCCTGGTGGAATTGACCTTTATATCCTTGCACGGGTGCAGTGTGATCAATTTGGCCATTGTATCAGGAACTCTTTTTCCCTTGGTGAGTTATTTTAAGGTAAGTTATCATATGGGCAGTGATAACCTTTTGATAGAATTGAGATTGCAAAGAGAGGGTCCATTTAAGGGGGTGAGCCCACATTTTTGTGATTTGGTCCACCAGAAGATTGTAGGGGATACTCACAGAGGTAAATGGAGTCAGAAGGTGGAATCTCAGATCCAGAATTTTCTGATTTCGACAGAGGGAACAAGCTGCCAGTATAAAATGGAGATAGCCCAGGATGTGGTGGAACTCTTGGCTGGGTACCAGGATATAGTAGAGGAGATGAAGTGTTTTATCAAGCCAGAAAGAGTAGGTAGCCCACGTAGGGCTAGAGCTTAGTCTCAGCCCTGGTATGACGAAGAATGCCGACAGATGCGGAAATTACTAAGGCAAATATATCACCAATTTAGGAGAGGATATTCTAACTCCAAGTCATTTATTCAAACGAGGGCCAAGTATAAGGGATTGTTATTGGGGAAAAAGAGCCAGTATTTTCTTTGGCAATGGGAGAAGATTGAAAATGCAGCTAAAAGGAAGGATGCTGTGTGCCTTTGGAAGTTAATACGGGATGGTATTAGGGAAAGAAAGGAAAGCTGCAATAAAGTATCTGTAGCAAGGTGGGAAGAGCAGTTCTCGGATATGTATATGGTGGATCCAGCCCCTGTTGCCCCCCTTATAGTTCTCAGTGATATACCAAGTTGGGCTCCAGTTTTACCAGAGGAGCTCATTGAGATAACTGAGGGTTTAAAATCTGGGAAGGCACTGGGATTAGATGGTCTCCCTGCTGAGATCTTTAAAACAGATGTGACTCGGTGGGCCTCTATGTTAGGTCAAGTCTTTACAGGGATTAATCTCATGGGGGAGCTTCTGGACACCTGGGAGCAGGCTGAGATAGTCCCTAGAGCTTCTGGATACCTGGGAGCAGGCTGAGATAGTCCCTATATATAAGAAGGGCTCACCAGAAGAACCAGGGAATTTTAGGCCAATTAGCCTTTTAAGTATTGGGGCCAAAATATATGCTCGGTACTTGCTGAATAACTTGCGGGAATTGCAGGAGGAAGAATTTAAGAGAGGAACAGAATGACTTTAGGGAAGGTCACTCTACATTAGATCATTGTTTGGTCCTGAACCATCTGGTTAGTAAATATTACCTCGACAGGGCTTTATGCAGCATTTGTATATCTAAGAACTGCATTTGATCTGGTCTCCAGAAGCCATCTTTGGGAAAAACTCTATGAGACATCTGTATGAGGCTCCTGGGCCTCATACAGAGGTTATATACTAATACCTCACTGTGGGTCAGATTAGATTTAAAGAGCTCGTTATCCAAGGTCATTCTGACTAGACGTGGGGTCAAGCAGGGGTGTGTGCTGGCCCCCACGCTTTTTAATATCTATCTGAATGACCTCATAATGGCAGTCTCCTCTTCGGACAACCATCGCCCTAGAATTGGAACCACCAAGGTGGCTATATTGTTATATGCGGATGACACTGACTTGCTTTCAAGGACACGGGTAGGGCTGCTGAGGCAGTTACGGGTGTTGAACGACTTTTGTGCCAATAATTTATTGGAGATTAACTATAATAAAACTAAAATAATGATTTTCTCGTGCAGGCAGAAGTCCTTTAGATGGTGTCTAGGTAAATTTGACCTTGAGCAGGTTACTGTGTACAAATATCTGGGCTTGATTTTTCAGGCCAACGACACCTGGGGAGTTCATTCTAGGGTGGCTTGTAGACAGGCGGATAAGGTAGGGAGAGCAATTGGATGGTATTTTAGGGCCAATGGGGGTGCGCTTCTGGCCCCAGCTATTAGGGTCTATAGAGCAAGTGTCTTGCTCAACTTTTGTATGGGGCCCAATTGTGGGCATTGGTGAAGTGCACTTTGCTGGAGTCTATCCAGACTAAATTTCTGAAATCAATGCTTTCTCTCCCCAATCACACACCTAGTTGTGCAGTTCGTCTTGAATGTGGGGCTGTCACTCTGGAAACCCAAGTCTGGCTACTTACGATAGGCTACTGGGTCAAATTGCACTTTGGGTTAACTGCTCCATTGGCAACTCACACTCTTGAGGATGGTCCCTATAGTGTCTGGGCAACCCAGGTCCAAAGGAAATTGATTAGTGTTGGGCTTGCCAAGGATACTTTACTTACTTGGGATATACTGGGGCACGAAGAGTGGTTCGCCAGAAATTGTTTGATATTAATATGCAATCTGAGATGGCTACCATGAGGGAAAAAGAGACTATGATAGAGTTTATGGGTTTGTATGAATATACGCAGTTACCGCCACCTTATATCCAACTCTATCTCTCCCTGCAGGTCCGTAGGTGCCTTGCCATGGCTCGAATGAATGTATTCCCCAATGTAGTCACTGAGGGTTGTTGTAGGGGTCTCCCCCCATCTTTATGTTTGTGTGATTGCTCTCTTGGGGTGGTTGGCTCCTTGGAACATCTTTTGCTAAATTGTAGCAAAGGACAGGACCTTAGGGATAGGTGCTTGTCAGCTTGCTTTAATGAGTGCTCCGTAAGGTCAGCTACTTCCCCCATGCTTGTGTTTCTGGAAGGTCAGGATGGAGACCTTGCCAAGAAGGTTGTTTACTTTCTGTATAATGTATTACATTATAGAAGGGATGATAAGAAGGAGTAATGTGGTGGTGGTGGGGACTCCTTGATCTCAGGATTGTTTTCCCTATCTTCGATACTGTATTATGTTTAAGAGTGGACTTATTCTTTTATTTTATTAGTTTTTTACAATTTTATTATATAGTTTTTATTTATTTTTATTTTTCAATTACCTTTGTACCTATGTTTGTTTATGTCATGGCATTTGCTGAACATTAATAAAAATTAAAATTGTAAACCCAGAACCACACACTGGATTCTCCCAGACAGAAAACAGTGGACCCATTCAAGAACAGCCCCGTTAATCCCTGCACATTCCTGCAGTCGAGTCACCAACAACTTGTGGTCAACGGTATCAAATGCAGCTGAGAGATCTAACAGGATCAACAGGGTTAAACGACCCTGGTCTAACTCACGGGCGATGTCATCGACCACATCCACAAGCGCAGTCTCCATGACATAACACATACAAAACTGCGAGAGATCAAGAAAATTGACCGGGTCCTGATGCTCCTGCAGCTGCCGAGCCACCACCCATTCGGTAACCTTCCCTAAAAAGGGAAAGTTAGAGACTGTCCAATAGCTGGCCAGGACATCAACATCCAGTGATGGTTTCTTGAGCAGGGGTCGCACCACCGCCTCCTTGAGACAGTCTGGCACCCTGCCCTCCCCAAAGGAGGTGTTGACAATCCCCACCAGCAATGGTCCTGATGCCTCCCAGCTAGCCTTAACCAGCCAGGAAGGGCATGGATCTAATTCACAATAAGTGGTTTGAACAGTCCCAAGAGCATCCCACACATCCGAGGGTGACACATCCTGAAATTCATCCCACAAAACAGGACAAGACGGGGCTTCTACTGCCTCTGGCTCACCTACTGCTAAAAATGTTGCATCAAAACTGTTGTGGATTTGAACAATTTTATCTGCAAAAAAGTCCACAAACAAATCACAGCATGCATTTGCTGACTCTAGATCCAGGTGGAGGGAGGCTCGACTGACCAGCCCCCTTACCACCCGGAAAAGCTACTCTGGGTGAGACTTAGCAGACGCAATGAGGGCAGAAAAGAAAACTTTATTTGCTGCCCGAACTGCAGCGGCATAGGTACGTAAACAGACTCTATGTCACAATCGGTCAACTTCAGTACGCGAGTGATGCCACCATCGCTCTAACCGCCCTTCCCACTTCATCCGCTGTAGCTCCTCCGTATACCATGGGGACCTGTGTTGTCGGCAGTTTGGGAGTGGACACCTGGGAGCCACATGGTCGATGGCCTCCACCAACACGGAATTCCACATGGTCATGAGGTCATCGAGTGAGCGGCCATCGAGATCAGAGGAAACATCCCCTAGAGCGGTCTGGAATCTTCCTGGTTCCATAAGCCTTCAGGGGCAAACCATCCTAACTGGTTCTGAACCTCCTGGGGGCTGATATACTCCAGGATACCAGCCCAGAGGAGATAATGATCCATCCATGACAAGGGCACTGATGACACCTCCCCCACTAATGGATCCCCCGCCTCAAGACCTGTGCAAAATATCATGTACAGGGTATGTCCGCCAACATGTGTGGGGCCCACCATTCTCTGAGACAGGGCCATGGTTGCCATGGCGGCCATGAACTCACGCTCTGCATCTCCAAGAATGGCGTCAGCATGGATGTTGAAGTTCCCCAAGACTATCACCATGGGGACCACAACACCACCTCCAACACCAGCTCAGTCAGTGTGGGCAGGGAAACTACTGTACAGGTGGGTGCCCAGTATATCAGTAGTATACCTACTCTGTCTCTGGCCAAATCCAACACCAGATGAAGGCCCGCTATACCCATGATAGATTGCACTGGAAATCTCCTCACAGACAATGTATCCTTAAAAATAATGGCTACACCACCCCCCAGCCCCCCAGCTGTGACTGATGATATACAGAGTACCCATATATTAGTAGATATGCTAGTAGCCTACACCTGGATACCTTCATATTTGACTTGTGAGTTTGAAAATGTGCTTGTTTAGAAGCATCCTAACCAAGGTTCCACCAAAATAATTTAAAAATTGTGTTCTTTCTTTTTCAATATCAACTTTAAGGGTAGGGCCCCTTCAGCCACAGGGTTCTAAGCCGTCATCTCTGTATAAAAGCCAGGGTGGGGAACCACAGGCCCAGGGACCAAATATGGCCATAGATAGCTAGTTTTCATTTGACTTCTTTCAGGTTCCTAGATCTAGCCCTCTGGAACCAGTTTCCACCCCCAAGCACTACAAAACTGAGCTTGGGGTAAAGAAGCAAAGAGGAGGGGATGCCCACAAGGAAAGGGGATAGATCCATGGAATAGAACCATGATCTAGACCCTCGTCTTCCTGAGTGCACCAATTAAGCATCCCTGCTTCCCTCAGAATGCCATTGTTAAGGAGTGCATCTGTCTTAATGCATCAGGGTAGGGTACTGTATTGTTCATTCCAAAAATACAGTGCATTAAAGGTTGTTTACTTTTGCTCTGCAACCATGGTTAGAAAATACTGCACAAATCATGGGCATGACTCCTAACCCTGTCAGTTGTGCTGAGCAAGGATTGCTGGATGATTCTTTATGTCAGAGGAGCTGTCTGCCACAATATACTAGTGGTAAAGTGGTGAAAGATGGAAACAGGGTGATCTCCCCCAGTCAGTGGTGTGGGTCATCCATCTCTAGCAAAGTCAACAGCATACCTTCCAGGCAAGTTACTATCTCCTTGCCTCCGTTGCCTATCTATAAAATGGGCATTATAATGTCCACACAGGGTTTGGGGAATTATAATGACCACACACAACGATACAGCAAGGTTATTTTTTAAAGTTTGCCTTGATTGTTATTTATTCATTTATTAACAAAAGTGTTCCCACCATGGTGGGTGCTGTGAAGCTTAGCAGAAGCTTATGTCCCTTTTCACACAGACACTCTAACACTGATAAAATGGGTGTTACATTTTATTATACATGTTGCAGGGCTTCAGGTGTGCTCTATGGGTTCCTTACAACATGTATAATAAAATGTAACACCCATTTTATCAGTGTCTGTGTGAAAAGGGCCTATATTTGCTCACCAATCCCCACCCCCCTTAAGCCTCCATTAGTGCAGTTATTGGGTAATGTTAGGACACGGACCCACTTCACAAGTGAATATTGGGGGCTGGTAGCCCAACATCCAAGTGACCTCTAAAATTAAGGGGAATTAGTCAAATTTATTCAAAGGGTCTGCGCGTGTCCACTGGGATCAGTCAGAGGACATGATACACTGCCAGCTGGCTGGAATTTCCCTCCCACACCCCAACACAAAACAGGGATGCTCCAATACAAATGAGGGAGATTTATTGACAAAGAACTAAGTATAATACATAAACAGTTCACCCACGGGCCAATTAGGATGATACAAGGAATTTTCTATACCCTCCCACCAAGCACAGTTGACATACACACACACAATAATTTACCAAACAAAACCCTCCAGTCTGGTTACCCTGGTGCAAGTGGACATTGCGAGAGGGAGAGAGGGGGAAAAGGGGAAAATAATCAATATTACCTTTCCCGTCCTGTTGACAAGGGACAGGTGACCCTGTAGATCCAGCGACGTTAGGAGGGGGGGAGGGAAGAAACTGGACAGACCGGTGGGGGAGGGGTTAGTCTGGGAGAGATCCTTGAGGCAAGCATGCACAGAGTAACCTGCTTGTGACTGAGTTAAAGAATGACCTAATTTGCTCATGGGGGCAAGGGCAGTTACAGGTTTCTGAGAGGCAGGGCAAGGGGTCCCAAAGGCACTTCTTGCACAAAACGGGATCCCAGAGGCACTCAGAAATGCTAGGGCTGAAAAAGAAACCATTGCATGATGTTTTGGGGGGGGTAATAGAGTCTTGGAGGATTTCAATGGGAGGCATGGCAGGATGAACAAGAGGGCAAAAGGGAGTTTCTATATACAGAAGGCTATTCTTAAACAAGCTTGGAGCTATCAGCCTAACGATCGATCTATTGCTTGCTCAGAGTTTTGGGCAACTGTGGAGGGCTCATCATAAAAGAGGAAGGCCACCTGTTTTTTTACTCCTCCATTGTTTACCCAGGAACCTTCCTTGTTTCATTCTCTTATTCATTCTGACCAGACTGGTTTTGCATGGGACTCTTTCTTTTTCCATTTTCCCCTTCTGTTCCCCTGCAACCTTTGACCTGTGTCTCATGGGGTGCTGCCAAGGGGGGGGGTGTCCATGGTTTTTTTGGGGGGAATGGTGTCGTTCCTAACAGTCATGGAAAGTTGGAAGCCTGGGAAGCATTTCCAGAGAATGAGCCTATACCAGAGATTCTCTTTTGTTTCTCACAGTGCGTTCATGATGCCGAATGGCCAACAGAAATACCAACAATGTATCTTCATTCTGTGCTGTGCCCACTGCAACCCCACTGCTTGTTACTAGGAAGTTGGAAGCATCTGTTTAGGAAAGCCAATAAGAGATTATCTTATGTCCTCTGTCACAGTGCTGCAGGGTGTGTTTAGGATGCCAATTGGCCAGCCTGAATGTGTCTCTTGACATCTCTTGACGTGTCTCTTGATGTCTCTTGATTGCTGGGCTGCTTCCCTCTCCTCTCTGACTTACTGTCTGAAGTCCTCCTTATGTCCTGAAATTTTAGTTTTTGTCCCAAGATTTTCAGGACTTTTATTTGCACAACTTCTGTTAAAATCCAAATGTTCAATTGCTTATAAGATTGGGTTCTGTTATCTAGTATTTTTGAAATTTGGCAGGGATGATCCCTTGTATGAGAGAGGTACATTGAGTGAAAATCATTATTGTAAAAAATAATAATGAAAATGCTGAATTCATTATTGTTATTATAATGAATACAGACTGCACACCCTTAACAATTTGTTTTTTCATGAAATCAATCCTTTATTAGAAATGCGACCAAAACTACTTATCACCCTGCTGTTACATTTTAAAAATATATATTACCATGCCAAATTTTTAAGAGTTTCCATTTTAATCAGTTGAATGCATCAGTGATACGTTACTTTTATAAGAGTTATAAGAAGAATGACAGGAAGTGAGAAGGAATATTAAGAATCTAGCAGCGCGCTTGACCGTACTTAACCCTAGGAAACTCAAACTGTGATATAAATGAAAAAGGATAAAACCTTACCTATTATAATATCATATATAGGCCCTTTTTACACAGACACTTGTAGGTGAGTGGTGAGTGGAGATGGTGTTGCGCGGGAGGATGCATTCACCTACACCCACCACCTGCGATGTTTACACAGACACCTCCACCCAGCAAAATGCACCCCACCCACTGCAAGTGGTGTTTACATAGACGCCCCAACCCATCTCCACCCAGAGAAACTGGGTGGAGGCATCTCGTGTGAAAAGGGCCCATGTTGCAGTGCTGCAGTGTTACTGTTGCCCGGTACCATGTATAAATAAAATGTAACACCCATTTTATCGGTGTTAGAGTGTCTGTGTAAAAAGGGCCATACAGACCAGGGGTTTTAATGATTAACCAGATAGAGTGCGTTGTATAGTGTATGAACAGCAGTAAACATAATGCCTAAAGATCGTGAGACCATAGGAACTACAGGCCTTGGGGCCAAATGTGGCTCCTGGATCATTTTTATATGGCTCTTCTACATCTCCTGGATCTAGCCCTTGAATCCAGTTCCTCCCCCAAGCATTAACTGAGCTCAGGCTAAGGGAGTGGAGATGAGGGTATGCCCACAAGAATAGGGGACAGATCCCTGGCCTGAACGAGCTCCTACTTCTGTGTAGCCCTCGGAGCTTGTACTCATTTTCTAAGTGGCCCCTGGGAGGGGGAAAGGTTTCCCACCCCTGCCATAGGGACAAATGACTCACTGCAACTAGAGTAAAAGAGCACTTGGGAGAAGGAAGGCAAATGGTTGTTAAGGATTGTCAATAATGCTCAGTCATTACATCTTACTGGATTTAAATTTTTTGATTTATTACTTGCTGCATGAAGATACCACAGAGCACGGAGACAATTGGCTTCATTTATTTAACATGAAATGCTTGCATATAAAAGTTTCAAAACAACAATCACAATTGTGGCCATTTTTATACAGACACCCCTCCTCCCCGCTGGGTGTTCAGGCGGATGTGCGGGGGGGTGGATCCATGTAAACGGCTGGTGGTAGGTGGGGGGGATGGGTGTCCACTCGGTGTTCATCCATGTGAACACCGAGCAGGATGGTTGGGAGTGTGTGTGCACTCCCACAAAACACCCACCTCCACCCATCACCTGCCCATCTCCACCTATGGAGCCCTCCGGAAAACAGGAGGAGGCTCCGTAGGTGGAGGTGGGTGGAGGGGAGTTTGTGTCCATGTAAAGCGACACACACACACCTCCCTCCACAGCACCAAAACACCCATTCCCCCATCCACCCCTGTCCATGTAAAAAGGGCCTGTATTGCTTATGGCAGAAATATGACTACAGATTTTGGATGGTGCTTTATTTTTCCATATCCACTTTGAAACATCTTAAAGATACCTGCTTTTCATAGTGGAAATGTTCAGCACAACATCACAAGCTGGACAACTAGAAGCACTAAATATCACTAGTCACAGCAGTTTAGATTCTGTACAGTATTTTAGTACAGTATTTTATCTTCATTTATTATGGAGCACCTAGTAAACATACTAACTCAGCAACTGATCTATTTTTATGGGCAACTTCTATTACTGTTACTACAGACACTCTTGACATTTTTCTGCAAATGGATATCCAGCACTAGCTGTCCTGAGGTTACATGGGTAAGCATATTATTAAAAAGCATCTTTTGTGAGCACTCTTATTGGAAGGCCCAGTAGAAGACAATTCAAAAGTGGGATGGGCATAGAAACTGAATTGCATTGATTGCTTTCTCACCACCGCATGTCATCCTTGACACTATGGACTCTTAGCATTGCAAACTGAAAATTATGATATATCTGGTGTGGGCAAAGTTCCTAACCCAGAGATCCACAAGCTGAGATATGTCACCCACCCCCATACACAGAGTCACAGAGAGAGAGAGAGAGAGGGCAGAGGGGCTCTCACTCTCTTTCTGGACACTTTCTCACAATACTTACCATGCATGATTTGCCTCGGGGGCAGGAACCTGGAAAGCAAAGCATGTGTAGGGTTTGTAACGTGTGAGCTCCCCCTGCGCATTTTTGTCGACAATCCTCTGCAGGATCACAGAGTAGGCTCTGCAGTCCTCTGCAGGGTTGTCAGTAAAAATGTGCAGAAGGGCGTTCCCACATTACAAACCCTGCACATGCTTTGCCTTCCAGATTCTTTCCTGGAGGCAAATCATGCATGGTAAGTAGGACTGTGGGAAAACGTGCTCTCTCTGTCCATCTCACACACAGCATCTTCACCCCTCTCTCCCTCTCTTCCACACAGGGTGTTAACATATGGGCCAGGAGCCCGCTGGGCCCTCCCCAGGTGCCCCCATTCTCCCTGGGTACCCTCCCAGAGTGTCCACATGCAACCGCAATCCATGTGAACATTGTGGGGAACACAAAAAATGGGCAGATCTCTGCCCACAGTTCATGTGCTTGCAGCAGCCACCAAAGAGGGCAGTAGCACACTTGGGGACAGCCCAATTGCTCCCTCCACTCTCCCTCCACCCTGGCTAATTGTCATCTGTCAGGTTTCAGGGTGCACTAGCACTGGCTCTGATGAAAAGGTGGGGGGGTCATAGGGGAAGGCTTCTTCCTTGCTGTGATCCCTCTTTCCATGGCCACAGGTCTTCTTTTCTGGTGGGAAAGGAGAAGATCAGGGATCAAAGGCAGCCCACAGCCCCACTGGAGGATCCCCTCTACACAGCAGTGGCTGGATTGCAAAGAATAGTTCTCTTCCTCCTCCCCCTAAGAGTAGGTCTGAGGAAAGAACCCAAGACAGATGCTGCACATGCTGCTTCCCATCCTCCTTCCATTCCCTACTGCATTTTCAGACAGCAGGTACCTGATGGAGGCCTGGTTCCCCCATTGGATGCCCACTGGGGGTGCCTGAAAATGTGGGTATTACATGTAGGTAGCTACAGTGCTACCTGCTACTCACACTGCCCCCCTCCCCCATTTTGATGTGTTTGGCTACGTACTACAGTTTAGTTATTCTATAGTTAGAGGTGAAAATGCAGCCCGACCTCTGATTTTACAATGGTTTCAAAGATTAACATTAGTCTTGATCCTGTCCAACTGTGTCTAAATGAATAACAAACAGGATAGCAGCCAGTCAGACAGGATCCCTGCAGCTTACACTGTCTCAGAGCATTCTGTGATTTATTGAAGAGAGCATGAGAGGAAGGGACAGGGACATGTCCTTATAACCTGTTTGTATAATTTCCTTTGCTATAGAAAACTTTGATCAGTAATCTACAACTGGAAAAAGACATCTGCTTATGTTTCTCACCCAAAGTTGGTGTTAACTTAGAAAAGTAATCAGGTACATTGGAACAAGTCTCTTATTTTTTTCATATAAAATTACTACAAACACCTCCTTAAAATTAATCAGTTAGTAAAATACTACTTATTTTATTTCTCCAGTCCATCTCAATTAATATGATAAGCAACAAATAGTGCAGATTGGTAAGAGAGAGACGTGTCCCTTGACCCCATTCCATGACAAAGGTTAGGACTAAAAAAATGATGTCCAGACAGATATAATTGAGTTCAATGGGTATTATTACACTCTGGGCTTCACTCTGACCTGGCACCTGTTCACAAAAGCAGGTGAGAAGACGCTGTTAAGCAGGAGGAACTACTACAGGGCTGTAACCTTTACCCCCACATTTGTTCAGAAGAGCACCCCTAATAGTTATCAGCTCCTGCTCCTGGAATAACTACAGCTAAAACAAATAAGTGTTTCCATGTTCATGAATACTATTCACATTTTTAGATAGCGTCCTGAATATCCGAATAATTATTCACCATCAAAACAATATTTCTATATCCGCTTATTTGGATATTTCAATTTGTTTATTATGATCATTCTGGTATTTTGATCTGGTACTTTGGTCACCCTGGTATTTCAGTTATTTTGTTTTGACACTTCCGGTGCTATTTGGCATCACATAGTGCCCAAACAAACGAATCCATCCAAAATATTGAAATAACCATTGGATATTCATTTTGGGAAGCAAAGCAGGAACCCAATATTGGTACTTATCTGCTTCATAAGATCCAAGTTGATGTGGTTTCTGCTTGACTTTTTAAGATTGGGGATGCTGTTTATTATACTGTTTTTGTTTTAAATATATCTTTTCTTATTTGTTTTTTATTATTATGGTCTTTTCGCTGCTGGAGCTCCTGCTTCTGTTTTTGGGGCTTTTATTTCTGCCTTGTGGGCCTTTGTCTCTACCAATTTTTATTATTGGTATGAGTTTTTCAATTTTTTGGGTCCCTTGAGGCATTTGGGAGGGCCGCAGCTGCCATTTTTTCACCTACCACGTTTTTTTCTTTTTTTCTGCAGCCTCTGCTGTGCTTTTCTGCCGCCAAAATTGGGTGTGGGATCCATTTTTTCTCTGGTTTTTTTGGGCAACTCTATGCCCCAGACGTTCCCACAGCTGGCTCTTTCCTTTTTTTTGGTTTGCTTTTGGTTTTTTTAAAAAGTTATTAGTGCTGGAGCGGGTTTGCAAGGGGCGCGTGGTTTCGGTGCGACCGGCTACTCACACATGCACATGCGCCCTTATTATTATTATTTTTAGAGATTTATATTTTAAATAGATTTTATGTTATGTTTTTAGTTATTCAGTACTCCAAGTGCCATATGGAGTTGGGCAATAGAGAAATAAGTTATTATTACTATTAGTCTCCCATCTTAAGTGTTAGACACTCAGTCAGAAAAATGCAATTGGAAACAAATCACACAACCAAGATAATATTAAGTAATTCATGTGAACAGCAAGTTGACATTTCTTTGCATAGATTTTCTGTTCAGCAATTACACTTAATGGCTTAACAAAATCAAAGGGTCTAATTCACTGCAATATTACCCTAGTTTTATTCTAAGATACCTCTATTTCATTCGAAGCTATATCAAATACTGTGAAGCCTGTGTATTTCTACATTCTCTACCTCCTCTTCAGTCAAACGAACTCACACTGAGTTCCCTCTTTTGCAAACAAGTGCATTCTTTATAAAAGCTCAGCTTCCATTGATTTTAGTGGTGGAGTGTTAGCATGTTTCTTCTGTTGTTCCTTCTGAAGATGTCACTCTGTATCTTACAAGGCAGCTGTTTGATTTCAATGACTGAGTAAGATCTGAATCTAGGAACAAAATAGTTGATCAATTTGGAGTTTCACAGACCATTGAAACCCCTCTATCAGAAGGAGGGCTGAAACGAATAGCAAAAGACAATATCCATAGTTAATATTTGGTATTCCGGATAGCTTGGCAGTTATTCGGTTACTACCTGATAACTGCAGAGGTTAATTGCCAAACCAGAATACTAGATATCACTAGGCAGCACTTACCTTTTTCTTTTTTCTCTTCATTTTGTAAGTTAAAAATCCATCTGTTTTGGTGGGGTTAGTTATAATCCCCTTCCTTTTTATTTTATTTTTAACGGAAAATTAGTTTAAAACAGGTTTTAAAATGTAGCAAGAGTATCAACCATCTGCCAGCACGGCTAAATGGTAAGGTGTAAGAGGCTGTTAGAGCCAAAAAGGCATCTTTTGAAAAATGGAAAGCTAGTCCTACAGAGGAAAATAGGAAAGAGAAGAAGCACTGGCAAATTAGATGTAAAACATGAATAAGGCAGGTCAAGAGAGAATTAGTAAAGAGGCAAAAACCAATAATAGAAACTTTTTAAAATTACATCAGAAGCAAGAAGCCAACTAGAGAGTCAGTTGGATCATTAGATGACAAAGGGGTAAAAGGGGCACTCAGGAATGATAAGGCCATTGAAGAGAAGCTGAATTATTTCTTTGCTTCAGTTTTCACTTCAGAGGGTGTGGGGGAGGTGCATGCACCAGAACTCTTCTTTGTAGGTGATGAAACAGAAGAGCTACCACAAATCAATGTGACTTTGGAAGAGCTTCTAGAGCAAATTGACAAACTAAATAGTAACAAATCACTGGGACCAGACGGTATTCACCCCAGAGTTCTGAAGAAACTTAAATATGAAATTGCAGATCTATTGGTAACTTGCAACTTATTACTAAAATCTGCTACTGCACCTGAACTGGTAGCAAATGTAACACCAATATTTTAAAAGGGCTCCATAGGTGATACTAGGAACTACAAACTGGTGAGACTGATGTCTGTGCCACAAAAAATAGTGGAGATGACTGTTAAGAACAGAATTATGGCACATGTTGATAAACATGGCTTAATGGGGAAAAGTCAACATGGTTTAAGCAAAGGGAAGTCATACCTCACTAATCTATTGGATTTTGTTGAGAATGTAAATAGGCATGTTGATAAACGGGTTCTGGTCGATACAGTCAGAAAGCCTTTGATAAGGTTCCTCTTGAAAGGCTCCTGAGTTAATTAAAAAGTCATGGGTGACTTACTGTGGATTGGTAACTGGTTAAACAATAGCAAGCAAAGAGTAGAATTAAGTGGTCAGTTTTCACAATGGAGAGAAGTAAATAGTGGAGTACCCCACGGATCTGTACTGGGACCAGTGTTGTTTAATGTATTCATTAATGATCTGGAAAGGGGAGTAATGATTAATGATCATTCATTAATGATCTGGAAAGTGAGATGATAAGATTTTCAGATGATACAAAGGGTAATTTCAGACGTGATGGGCCTGGAGCCCGCCATGCTGAATCCTGGACCGGGATCTATCTCGGATGCTGGTGCGGGATCAGGCCGGCCATCCTTTACACATGCTGGCCTGATCTTTGAGGGGAATCGGGGAGGGGGCAGAGCTGTGCGGGGAGGTGGCGGGGCTGCGTGGTGCAACGTGCAGCCACACGGACACACATACACACACACCCATGCTCCCCCGGCTGCCCGCCCTCGGGGATATGGGCGGGCGTAGTAACCAATGTGGTCGCTGCACCCGATCCCATCCTGCGGGCAGGGCCACTATCTGAGCTGGGCTGAAGGTAACCAGTTTTCTTGACCCCTCTCAGTCTGGGTTTCAGCCTGGGTATGGTACGGAGACTGCATTGGTGGCCTTGGTTGACGATCTCCATCTGGCGTTGGACCAGGGTCATCAGACCTTATTGGTCCTGCTAGACCTTTTGGCTGAATTCGACACAGTCAATCATGAGGTGTTGGTGACTCGCTTGTGGGACCGTGCTGGGATTGGCGGAACAGTCTTGGACTGGTTTCATTCATTCCTGGCCGGGAGAACACACCAGGTGGTCTTGGGGGAGTGTACATCTTCCCCCCGGGACCTCACGTGTGGAGTCCCTCAGGATGCCATTCTGTCCCCCCTCTTGTTTAACATCTATATGCAGCCGTTAGGGGAGATCATGAGAGGGTTTCAGGGCAAGCAGTGTAATCAGTATGCTGATGACACTCAGCTCTACCTCTCTTTTTCCATCGATCCAGGCCATGCAGTCTCCTTATTTTCCCAGTGCCTGTGAGCTGTAGGGGCTTGGATGAGGTCGAGCCATCTGCAATTGAAACCTGACAAGATGGAGGTGATGTTGGTGGGCGAGGGTTTGGGGGACCTGCGGGTGGTTGAATCTCCTCTTGTTGTGGGGGTTCTCCCTCCCATGGTCTATCAAGTGTGTAGTCTGGGTGGGCTCCTGGATTCATGGCTCAGCCTGGAATCTCAGGTTGTGGGTGTGGTGGGGAGTGCATTTCGGCAGTTACATCTTGGGCAGCGGCTTCAGACGTATCTTTCAGATTGTCATCCATGCCTTCATCATCTAGATGCTGGATTACTGAAATGCACTCTATGTGGGACTGCCCAAGAAGCTGGTCCAGAGGCTGCAGCTGGTGCAGAATGCCGCAGCCTGTCTCCTTACGGGGCAGGTTGCAAGGAGCACATGACACCAGTGCTCCAGGCTCTGCACTGGCTGCCTATAAAGCACTAGGCCAGGTTCAAGGTGCTGGTTTTAACCTTTAAAGCCCTTCATGGCCTGGGCCGTACTTATCTGCGGGACCGCCTCACTCCCCATGTGCCCATGCAACCCTTGAGATCATCCATGGGAGCCTTTTTGGAGGTTCCCTGGGCGAGGTGGATGACTACCGATGTTAGATCTTTTTCGGTGGCTGCCCCTGTGCTGTGGAATTCACTCCTGGAGGAGGCTCAGTTGGCTCCCAGTCTCCTGCTATTTTGGAGTTTATGTAAAGACCTGGCTGTTCCTCAAGGCTTTTGGTGATGGGCAGGGTGGAGGGGTGGGTCTTTCCCCCCCCCCTGTATTTGTATTTTCAACTGCTTTAAATTGTTTTATTATTTTATGTTTATATTGTTGCTCATCGCCCCTGGCTGCCCTGTGGGCAGGAGGATATAAATTTTATATAAATAAAAAAATAAAATGTTACCTTCGGCCCAACCCAGAGTTGAGGCTCTGAGGTCCAGACCTCCGGCAGGCCGGAGGTCCAGAACCATGGTCAACATGGTGAACATCTGGCCAGGAGCAAATTGATGTGCATGGCCTCACCACCACCCCAGGGGATCCACTGTGGTCCACTCAGGAGAACGGTAGGGCTGATGTGGTAACTCTTTTTTCTGTTCTGCTATTTCATTCCGCCATTTCAGAAATGCCCATGACGTTACGCAGATTTTTCGCCGGCATTCCGCTAATTCTACCAGCATTACGCTAAATCAGAAACTGTTAGAATAACCACGGAAACTGTCGGAACAATCATTTTTCGCTACTTCGCAGTGCTGGTGGAAATTGCGGAAGATAGAAACTGTTGAATAAAACATTATTCTGCTATTTTTGTAGTCTTTGGAAGTAGCGGAATGGCGGAATTAGCAGAATTAAAGTAGCACAATGAACGTCTCTATTGCATCATGCCGCTCATTGCGGAAGAGCTTTTTCTGTCGGAAAAAGTAACCGCAGCGTCTTGCCGCTTCAGCCCTAGTGAACGGTGACTTCGTCATGTCTGAAATTACCCAAAGTTATTCAAGGCAGTTAAAACATGAGCAGACTGTGAAAAATTGCAGGTAGATCTTGTGGGACTGAGTGACAAGCCATATAAATGGTAGGTGAAATTTAATGTGGATTTGTGGAAGGCGATGCACATAGGGAAAAACAATCCAAACCTTATGTACACAATACTGGGTTCTAAATTAGGAGATAGGGCTCAGGGAAATGACCTTGGAGTCATTGTGGACAATACACTGAAATGCTCAGCTCAATGTGCAGTGACCATCAAAAAAGCAAACAATGTTAGGAATTATTCTTAAAAGGATTCATTCATTCATTCATTTATTGGATTTCTATACCGCCCCATCCTGCACAGCAGCTCGGGGCGGTTTACAACAATAAAAACATTTAAAACATTTAAAATACAACCATAAAACAAATCAATAAAGCTGGTGGTATATAAAATAAGTAAACAGGTGGGGGATTAAAAATCACCCCCCCC
>QEPC01011414.1:995669-1007980 GCA_003113815.1 Sphenodon punctatus
GGGGGGGGTAAGGTATTCGGGGAAGGTCGAGGCTCACACTCTTCCCAATCACTCGCTGCTCTCACTCGCTCAATCACTCACCTTGCTCTCACTGCACGCGCTCCCTCTCTCTCTCTTGGTCCTAAGTCTTGCACTCCACACCAACAACAACGCTCAGGGGCCGGTCTCACGGCACAAGGTCCGATCACCAGCAATGGGGGACTGCCTTCGTGCTGCTTAAATAGCCCTGGCTTGTTGTCTTGCCTGAAGGCGTGTAGAATGGCGCAGTCCCACTTCCGGGTCCGCCCCAGGCATGCGCGGTGACTCCCCGGTTGCCGGGATACCCAGGGACGCCGAGCGTGCGTGTGCGTCCTCTGGGTCAGGTGCTCCCGACGCATGCGGAAGTGCGGGCCAGGGCGGAGCCAAGTGGCGGCGCCGGAGGGGAAGTGTTCCCTGCAAGCACCGCCAACCCTGCATCCTTCTTCTCCCCCAACCCCAGGACCTGACAAAATGTTACACTCCTTGTCTCTCCTTCTGTTCCCCTTCCATCATCTCCCCCTCCTCAACATCTCTCAGATTGTAATCCCTAGAGCAGGGACCGTGTCTATTCCATTACTTTGTAAAGTGCTATATAAATGCTTGCTAATAATAGTAATAAAAGTAGTATGTTTTTTTAAAAAAAGCAAAAAAAAGCAAGTGTTTATTCACTCAATGCACAATTAAGGGTATTTTTTACATGTCAGAGTGCTGAGCACCACCACACTTTGATCCTGCTTTTGTTGAGAACCCTCAGCACAGGCAGAATCTGGCCCTGCCATTGAACAAATGTCCATGGCTGGGGAGGGGGCAGGGAGAGGGAGGCAGGATATCCAGACATGGTCCACACAGTCCCATCCCCCGCACTGCTCAGTGTGGCCTGCCCCCCTTCCTGAATGGGCTGGTGCAGCAGTCTATGAGGCAACTGCACCCATCTGGAAAAGCTCCGGCCATTGGCCGGGGACAGGTAGAGCAGGCCATCACATGTGATGGCCCGTTCTACCACAGTCCAGGGTTGCTTTCCCTGGACCATGGCAGGACTAACTCCAGGATGTGCACTAGCAGGGAGTCCAGCCCACAACCCAGAGTTACCCTACCATGGTCTGGGGAGTACTCTGCTCCTTCCCGCAGCAAACATATGGTGGGCAGGAGCATATATGACACCACCATGAGTGGCCACACCACTGTAGGCATGGCCATCTGTGGTAGCCTCACTTTTGAAAATACCCTAAGGTGTGGAATTTCTTGCCAGAAGATGTGGTCAAGGCCAGTAGTGTAGCTAGAGTTAAGAAAGGATTGGATAAGTTTCTGGAGGATAGGTCCATTAACATCTATTAGCCAGGTAGATTTGGGGAAAGTAACCTCTTACTGCTGGGTGCTGGGAGTGAACAACAGAGCATGGATCACCGCATTGTGACCTGTTGGGAACATTTTTCAAGCAACAGAGATTGGCCACTGTTGGTGACAAGTGCTAGGCTTGATGGAGCATTCATCTGTCTCAGTATGGCACTTCTTATGTTCTTAATTTTTATTAAAAATAAATAAATAAACCACTGTACATGTGCAAAATTACCACTGGGGCTGTTCTGCACATTAATGAACCTTTTTCAAAATGGTGCTGGCAGCATCAACACCATTTTGGAAAAAGGTAGCCAGTCTGTGCATGTGCAGACTGGCTGTCCACCTTTTTAAAATGGTGAGCATGCGCAGAATGGTCCAGCAGCCGTTTTGTGAAAAAAATAATTAAAAAATAAAATTAAATGAAAAAGAAAACAAAAAATGAATAAATATGAATTCGTTCTCTGAACATTAGTTACTAAAAAAAATGGGGATCCATTCATTTAGTAACTAATACAAATGTAACAAATTACACATCCCTTGATATTTACTGAAATATCAAACCAGTCTGGATGGAATAAAAAAATCAAAATTAAATCAAAAATCAAAAATCAATTAACTCCTAATGTTGTAGATGGTAGTTTCAAAATAGTAATTTGGTAAATGCTTCAAGGTAATCCAGTTAACCAGACAGCTGATGGATACTAAACTGGATGCCATCAGTCCAGACACCTCAATATCCAGCTGGATGATGTATATTTATCCAGTGAATAAGAATTTACTTATTCATCTTTAATCAGCGGTTGTCAGAATCTTATGTTCCTAAAAATACAAGAGCAACTGTTCTTTCTCCCATGGAAGGCAATGCTCATTTCTTTTTGATCTCATTGAACTAGAGGTGTGCACCAGGAACCCATGTCATTTTTGTTTTCATATTTCATTTTCGTTATTTTACTCTGTCATTTTCATTTTCATAAATATCAAATTGTCGTTTTTGTTTTTACTTTTGCTTTCATTTTCCGTTGGCTTCAATGGAAAACACATTTTTGGTTGTAACCTTTTTTTTCCCCACTATATTTAACTGAAACCTAGAGTGTGTATACCTTCTATGGAATTCATTAAGTGTACCAAATTCTAAAAAGATTGGACAAAGTAAAACAATTTTAGAAGTAGTTGAATTATTTTATTTTTCAAAAATCTTCATATACATTCTTAGGTGTATCTTCTTTGTCTCATATTTAATGTAGATGAAACTTGGCAGATTTATACCCCTTACCATATTTCCTACCTCTGACAACTTTCAGAAGAATTGGATAAACGGTCCTGGTGGTATAAGCAATTAGCTTATAAATGTATGTCTGACTGTAACATCTTTGTAGTCCAACCAGTGTACATGGAATTTGGCAGGGCTTTATATCTCCCTTTCATGCTCCTCTCTGCCAAATATAAATATGATATAAAGGATCCCAATTGTATATGCCTGCACAGCATATGTAGAGAAGGAGCCTATGCCAGGGATTCTCTTACGTGTCACTGTGGTATAAGATCAGTTTGTGATGTCAATTGGCCAGCAGAAATGTCAACCAAATATCCTCATTCTGTGCTTTGGCCATCCCAACATCTCTCCCGCACTTGTTACTGGGAAGTCAGAAGCATCTGTTTAGGAAAGAACTAATAAAGATTCTCATATGTCCTCTGTCACAGTGCTGCAGGATGTGATTGTGATGATAATTGGCCAGTCTGGATGTGTAAGCTATTATTATTATTATTATTAACAAACATTTATATAGCACCAGCAGTGTACCTGGCACTTTACAAAGTAATAAAATAGACACGGTCCCTGCCCCTAGGGCTTACAATCTGAGAGACAGGAGCTGGGCGAGAGACTTAGGAAGCTATGTATCCTTATTGCTGGGACGCTATCCCCAAAGTCCCAGTTCTGTCCCTTCTATGCCCGCCTCAGGGCTGCCCCCTATGCCCACCTTGAAGTCACTACCAATTGGTCCTGTAAAGCTGGAAGCATGCAGTAATTGGCCAGTGAATGTGTCTGTCAGTCTTTTGGGTTGCTCCACATCCTCCCTCCTACAGCCTCTCTCCTCCTGCCATGCCAGGTGCCTGCCTCTGACTGGCACTGCATGTGCTGTTTATCTGAATAATGGTCTTCAAGGGGACAACTTCAATTGCTTATAAAATTTAGTCCCTTAATCAAATTGCCCTTTAGTTTGGCAGAGATGACAGGAATGGTAAGTGATACATTCCTGTCAAATAATATGTAAATAGAATGGAATATACAAATGTTACAGCTGGAAATGTATATTCAAGTTAATGTCTTATATCGGTAGGACCCTTTATCCAATCTTTCTGAAAATTGACAGGGGAGTTAAACTTGTGGAGAGACATAATTTTCACAGGTTCCATGCAAAGTGGATGGAATTTTAAAAAGTTGTAAACGTAAATGTGGATGGAATTGCTTCTAAAATCTGTTCCCTTTATCTAATCATTTTGAAACTTGGTACACCTAGTGCCCTCCATTGGGGGTAAACCTTCCCCATGTTTCATCAAAATAGAATAATAAACAAAAACGTTATAGCCAGAAATATTTTTTTCCGTTTTTTCCCTTTATTTAAAAAACTAAATGTTTCTATTTTCATTATTGTTATTTGTCATTTTCGTTATTACAATAACAATAATGAAAATGACAATAACGACATGCACACCTCTATCATTGACAGCAGGATTGTTCCCTAAAGAGAATAAAAATAAGCTATCAGGTATCTTCTGATAGAACAGGCTATGGTAACCTATGGTCTATATGTTGCTCCTGGCCTTGCCTCCTGCTATGGCTAAAAGAGTAGCTGGTTATGATTTATAAAGCCTTAACTGGCCCAGGGTACCATGTTTCTGAAAGACTGCTTCCTCCTCTATGCTCCATTATGATCATCTGGAAGTGGCCTTTTCCAATACAATCACTGAGTCAAATCTACATAGCAGTGGCATAGAGAGAGGTGTTTTCATTAGGTGCTCCACAATTATTTGGATATGCATGGACTCTGTATATGGGAAGTCCTGTACGGTATAGTCATAGATTCAGGGCCAGACTTAGAATTTGCGGGGATCAGGGGGAAGGTACAATAGAGGTTCTCCTGGTGGCCCCATGCCCTTGGGAGTACCCTCTGTGTAGGCCCTAAATGTGGTTGTGTTTGGGGCCCCACTAGGAGGAATTGAGCCCCCATGCCCTGCCCTGGCAAAAAAAAAGAGCCCCTGTGGGTCTCCCAGGAAAAGCAGGTCCCAGGGCAATCACTTCGGGTCGACCTGCGGTAAGGCCATCTCTGTTAGTGTTGGACTATTTTAGTCTAAAGTTGGGTTTACCAAGTACTACTTCCGAGCACTTGGACTGAACACTGAAGTTCTAAATAGTCAGCACAAATACTCAGTGACTCTTTGGTGCTGTTTCCTAAGTTTTGGAATTCGGATTTGGAATTCTGGACCTTGGAAAACTTTGGAAACTTTGGAAAGTTGTTACAAAGTTCTTGAACCCACAGCCAAAGCACTACCCAGAAAAGCAGGCTAGCAAGAGTGAGACAATCGCTCCAGAAGACAACCCCCCCAAAGTGCAAATACATGCAGAAATCCCCAAACCTTCCCAACAGTAGTGTAATCACAACATGGCTCACCATCAGCAGTAAGTGCACCCACTTTATCATTATGCCAACCAAGCAGTGCACAAAAATGCAGGCTAGCAAGGGAACATTTGCTCAAGAAGAATACAACCCCTGCAGCTGCATGGAGAAATAAATCCCCCCCCCCCAAAAAAAAAGCCAGCAAGCACAGGCTCCAGAAGCAATCACAATATTAAGAAACAAGATATTCACACTCTTCCCCCTCCAGGGGCACTCTCTTCCTTGGCATGGCATTGTGGCAATGGTAATTTGAACAGACCAAGCAAATTTGGGAAGTGGAGCCAGGCAGAGAGAACCCTCCTCATGGTGTCAAGTGCCAACGAAGAAGCAGACAGCAATGTGGCACCCAATTATTATTTTATTTTTTAAAAAACTGCATGGCATGGTAAAGGGTAACGTAACCTCCACCCCCAGCATTGACCCTATGGACAGGAACCATACCAAACCATGCCATGCCATGCCAGGCACCCCTCTCACCCCTCACCAATTACTTACAGATCCAGCAGCAATGTAGCAAGCAGAGCAGCCAAATTCACCAAAGAGAAAGGACAAAATGGCTGCAGTGCAGACACTTTCATTTTGTCCAGCCATCCAATTCAAAAGCTGACCATCTGACTGGGCCACCCAATCAAAACTTGCCATCTAGATTACCATCACTCAATTGTCCCCTCCAATACCCCCTTCCTACCAAATATGGCACTAAGTTTAATTTCCAGAAGAAGCTCAACTGTCTACCAGCCCCCCACGCACAGCGGTTATCGAAGTTTACTGAATAATAGCCTTCGTCCTCGGAACTTTGGAATTCAGCCTTTCTGAACCGAATACCATAATATTTGGCAAATTCCTAAGGTTTTCGAAGACTTTGTTTCAGCCCTAGTCTAAAGGGAAAACCCGAGTCCAAAGTTCAGGCCCTCTTTGCTAAATGTATATTCAAGAGAACTCTCACCTTTGGTGGCAGAAGGTTCCAGTTCAAGGACACCACCAACTGCAGCGGTGAGATTGAGGTAGTGGTAATGTCTCCAGTGATTACAGTCTCTCCAGCCTGAAATTATCAAACATTTCTCCATAACAAAAAGCACTGTGGAAATACATTAGTGCAACCTTATATTAAACATAGTTGATTCAATTACAATAAAGCATTAAAGGGGATTATAACCAATTAAGAAGAATGGTCGTTCTCCCCGTCTCAGGAAAACAATCCAGGCTCCCAAATGACAGTGAGATTGTATGCACCTGAACCCATTTTCCTTGATATAAAGTGACAATTGATAGCAAATTGTATTGACAGACTTTGATTGAATATAATTACTTCACCCAGGAAACAATCTGAAAGAATTAATCACAATGTAATCCCATTTTAATTTTACATCGCTTCAGTATCCAGATAAAGGTAACCATCAAAATTTGTAATGAATACATTTTGCTAGCTCTTGTTTTAAATTGTGTGTTAGGAAAATTAATTGAATTTTAGCTCCTCAGTATACACCAAAAATTAATTGTGCCTTACATATAAAAACAACAAACATCACCTGTTATTGGGGAACAATCGTACACAAATTTTATTGTGAAGACTATATTCTACAGAAAACAATGAGGTCTACTGTAGGGACTCAACTAAAAAGGTCATCTAAGGGTCAATGAAGAGTATTTTTATGATTAAAATTTTCCCACTGAGAAACGTACCTTTGTCCAAACAAAATTGTTTGTTGTTTTTTTTCAAGAAAATATTAATTATGACAAAGATGTAGTTTTCATGTAAAAAAAAATTAAATAAATAATTATTTTAGATTGAAATTTTGGAATGAAGGTGTCCTTGGTTTGTACTTGGAGTGTTATGCAATTTTTTATTTGAGTATTCAACAAAAGAGATATCAACAGAAAGTGCATACTGTTATTATTGCTTTTTATTTTGTATTCTGCCCAATTCATGAAGACTCAGATTGGCTCACAAAATAGTAAAAAAGAAATGCACATAAGTGAAATGCAAAGAAGTGATACCCCACATAAGCGATATGCCAAAAGTGGCCTGCTGCCCGGCAATGCTATAGGCGCATGCCATAGGCCATGTGCCAAAGGGCTGCGCTAGAGGACCCTTAGGTGTTGCCCTTAGCGGGACTCGGGGGCAGCTTTCTGGGAGGGTGGGGAGGGGGGTGTAGGAGAAGTGGAATTTTATAGAGTGATGGCTATAAGTGTGAGCTAATTGGGAGAAGGTTGAAAGGAGAATTATATATTGAGATTGGGTTATATAATAGGTCACTATGCCCAGTGAGAGTTTGGGGGGGATGAACTGGTTTGGGGAGGGGGGCATTTCCCCTAGTGACCGGGGGAGGATGTGACCCCTGTAGCGTTTTTGGTTACCGCCTGGTGAGAGTGGGTGAGGCATGGTTCTGGGGGATGGGGATCTCCCTCACTCATCGTACGGGACGGCCAGAGGCGGGGGACCCATGGGGCAGGCTGGCTGAGGGGAGGGCCACAGCCATTGGGGTCGTGATGGTGTGAGGGATTTATGGTCCCACTTTAGGGTGTAGTCGACCTACACGGCGGGACAGGAGCTTGGTACCAGTTCTCCTCACTACCCTGCAGACAGGAGATTTGGTGGATCATGATCAGAGGACCCCTGGCCCGACTTTGATGCTGCTGAACGCAAGGTTGGTTGTTAATAAAGCAAAAACTATCCAGGAACTGATCCTGGACTGTGCAGCCAACCTCATGTGCATTACGTAGAACTGGCTGGACACTAAGTCAGGGCCTATTTTGGATGATCTTGTCCCAGCTGGGTACTCCGTACAGTATCAGCTGCAGTCAGAGGGATGGAGGCGGGTGGTGGTGATGTAGCATTGTTTTTAGGGAGTCATAGTCCATGAGGAGGTATCCGGTGCAGTTTATATTGAGTATTGAGCGCCTTCACCTTGTGATCGATTTGGCAGGAAAAATATTAGGAGTACTGCTGATATACAGTGCACCTACCTGTACGGCAGGATCCCTGCATGCTCTGGCAGAACTGGTGTCGGGGTGTTACAGGCCGCAACCACATTAGTCTTGGGGGACTTCAACATGCACACCGATGTCAGTGTTGGAGGGGTGGGGCGTGAGTTCATAGCGTCCATGACAACCACGAACCTGTCCCAAGTAGTTATCAGCATGACGCATGATGGGGAGTATACCCTCGACCTGATTTTTTGCACTGACCTTGAGGTGGGGGATCCATTAGTGGGGGTGGTGTCAGCACTGCTCAGCAGTGCCCTTGTCATGGACACATCATTACCTCCTGTGAGTCTATCTCCTGGCACAATTCTGTCCCTGGAGAGGTTCAGAATCAGTTTGATTGGTTCACCCCTGAATATTAATGGAACCAGAATGGTTCCAGAATGCTCTGGGGGAGTTACCCTTTGATCTTAATAACCACCCGCTCGATGACTTTGTTGCTTTCTGGAACACCTTGTTAGCTGAGGGCATCGACAGGATGGCTCCTAGGTGTCTTCTCCATGCACTTTAGCACCACAGGCCTACATGGTTTATGGAGGACCTGCAGCAACTGAAACATAAAGGGCAGCAGTTAGAGTGATGGTGGTACTGTTCTCATGCTGAAGTTGACAGACTGTAGCACAGGGAATCTTGTCCAATGGAGCTTTTTGGGTGGTGAGGGGGCGGGGTGGTCCAGCCTCCTTCTGCCTGGAACTTGAACCATCTGCGACATATTTTTTTTATTACTTCACTAGTATTCATCATTACTTCGAAGCTGCACTTAGTACAATAGGAGAACCAGAGGCTGTGGAAGACCCGTCTTGTTCGGGTTTGTGGGATCAGTTTCAGTGGGGTCTTCCACTGATGTGGAGGATGTTCTTGGCACTGTCTTGTGAACTGGACCCATGCCCATTCCGGCTGGTTTAGGCCAGCCGGGAGACGTTAGGGCTGTTGCTGGTCAGGGTGGTCAACGTCTCCCTTAGGGAGGTCAGAAAGCCGAGTTGCCTCAAAAAGGAGGTGGTACGGCCTTTGCTTAAAAGGACGTCATCATTGGACGTTGACTCCCTGGTCAGTTATCGGCCAATCTCTAACCATCCCTTTTTAGGGAAGGTTATTCAATGAGTAGTGGCTCAGCAGTTGCAGGAGCATCTGGACTGTGTCAATTTTCTAGATCCCTCGCAGTCCAGCTTTCGTCCAGGTTATGGTACTGAGACTTCACTTGTGGGTTTGGTTGATGACCTCTGCCATGAATTAGA
Organism: Sphenodon punctatus; assembly: GCA_003113815.1. Classification (NCBI taxonomy): domain Eukaryota; kingdom Metazoa; phylum Chordata; class Lepidosauria; order Sphenodontia; family Sphenodontidae; genus Sphenodon; species Sphenodon punctatus. The sequence goes on from QEPC01011414.1 coordinate 1,004,923, forward strand.
TTAGGGTTGTTTGACCCTGATTATTCTGGTAGATCTGTTGGCTGCATTTGATACCATTGACCATGAGATGTTGGTGACTTGGCTGCAGAATCAGGCTTGGGTGGGAGGGATTGTTCTTGAATGGTTCTGCTCCAGGAATGGCTTGAAGAACTCAGCAGGTGGTGCTTGGGGATTGTATGTCATCTCCCCGGGACGATTTTTGAACTGAACAGAACTGAACCGAATTTCCGAACTCGGTTCTGTTCGCCCATCCCTAAGCCCTATGGTGAAAGATATGGCAGATAGCAAACAAGGTTGCTGGGCTGGTGATCCCGTATAAACCAGAGATTGCCTTATTGGGATTGTATCCAGAGTCAAAGAGCTTTCAAAGACATCAAGAGTCATGCAAAATACTATTTCTAGCAGCTTTGAATATCATGTCCAAGCACTGGAAATCTGAAGAGGAACTACCATTTGAGGAATGGACAAATAGGATTTGGCTTATGTTTACTATGGAAAAGTTACATGCAGGTCTACAAGATAAACTATCTGTCTTTAAAGCCATGTGATCTCCAATCATAGAAGCATGGGGAGGATCAAAGATGAACATCCTGGACCTTCACACCCTTTTTGACTATCAATTTTAGGCCTTACTACTGAGAAGGGAAATAGCTGAGACTTAAATGCCTAACATAAGTTATGTTCTCTCTGTTCCATGCTTACACCTAATTGCTAGTTGGTTTCATTTAATTCTGTATTTGCTGAATGCCACTGACCCAACCCTGGTGAGAGAAAAACTTTCTTTGGTGTTTGTAAGGGTCAGTGGTTACGTTATGTAATATACATGATTAACCAATAAAATAAGAAAATAACCCAAAAGAAAAAAAATAAAATAATATAGTGGTTTGTATCATGCTGATATGGCTGGGTTCAACACCTTTTAACAAACGATGGATCAGGCCTACATATTAGTGATTTCTTGGTTTAAATCCTGGCCCCATCAAACTGGAGTGTGGCATTGACTTTAACAGGATTAGACATCCCCTTTTTGTATTGAACTATAAATATAGTTTTGTTGTTTTCACAAATGACTGTTTTGATTATGCAAGATGCTTAGACATTTTACCATTTAAATATATTTTAGTTCATCCTGTTCAGAACAAGCAGGAAATACAGAAAAATATCCAAACATAGAATCCGTCCATTAAAGCAAGTCCACTCTGAACCAAGCAATAAAGCAGGGAAACAGTTAGTTAGAATGTGCACTAAAGTAAAAAACCCTCCAAACACATCACAGCAGTAGACATTCTGTCCAACAACCCTCATAAAATCAACACAACTTTTGTCTTGTTCTACAAAAATGTATGCATGTCAGTATTTCAAAGAAACTCGTTCTTTGAAAACTTATTTTCAAGAATCAGCACAGCAAGAACTCCCCAGAGAAGATGAAAACATTGAGCAAAACATAAAAGTGGTAGGATAAATATCAGAAGCCGTAAAATACAGGAGAAAAGGCAAATCCCTGGTGAAGAGAGAAGACTAGTAGAATTCTTCAGAACACTCAAATGTCATCGTCTCTGTCCATAAATTACAGGGAAACATTACCTCCCTTCATGAAGCTTTTATATTAAAATCGAACAAACCAAACAAACAAAAGCCACAGAGAAGACAGACAATATGATCTTCACCACTAGGCTACATGAAGTCATTATTAATAACTTATAAACCCAAACCAAATGAGATTCATAAGAGAAAGTTGTGCTAAACACAGCACACTGATTCATATGTAGACAAAAGTCAAAGTAATATTTATTGTTTAACCATAGGTCATAACAATTACACACAAATAAATAAAATAAACTAGTAAGCAATACATCATAGACATAGATATTTCCATGCCAGAACTGTAAAAGTAAGCTAACATCTGCTATAGGCTATATAACAGCAGAGGCTTACCTTATGAAGCCCTGCTCTGAGATTTAACCCAAATATATAACAGACCACTATCCTTCATTATTTGTTGCAGGGGAGAAGAAATGTCTTCCCTTCTCACAACTGAAGGGTTCCCAGGGATAATAAGATCAGGACCAGACCTCTAGGTGCGTCTATTAGGGTAACTACCGTACCCTTCTCAGGGCTTGTGCTGATAACACTTAATACCTGTACACTAGCCATCTAAAGCTAGCCTTGCCCTTCTCGGGGCTTAAGGTGGCAACTCTTGACCCCTGATATAGTTAGGTGTGAGTGAGGAATAACCCTACCCTTCAGGGCTTATATCGACCCTTTTGCCTACGAATAATATTTAACAAATTAAGGAAAGGGTCAAAGATTATCCTTGTAAATCTAAAAAGTGTATTGGTCCAATAAAAAATAAATAAAATAAATAAATGACAATAACAATGTAAGATGTAGCGTACTGTAGTGGAGTCTGCTTAAGTCAAATTTAGTGGATCATTTAAAACAGTTTGATTTATCAGAACTTCCATTTATGGCTTAATTTGAAGGTGGGGGTGAAGCTTGCTAGGGCTCAGCTCCAGCAATTAAATTCAAGACTGCACTCTGGGAAATATTCCCAGTCATCATCATTTCATCATAATTTATTTAGTAATCAGCAAATTTGCTATTTACAAAGGATAAAGGAACAGAAAGTAAATAAAACACAAAGTTTAAAACAAGGTTCAAAACAACATACATAAAAGAAAAAGATAAAACTTTGGGTATTGCCCAAATGGCAAAATATAAAATTTGGGATCAGGGTGGTCGCCAATGCCAAAAAAAGTGTATAGGGCCCCTAGCGAAAGGGCAAATCAATTCAAAACCCTGAAACCAGCCAACAGCTCTATCTAGAGAACCCTGCTCGCTTGATCTACCAGCATAAGGAACATTGCTACCGGTTTAAGCTGCTGCGAGTCTGTCATAGCAAGTAAGACTACATTGCGGCAGGGCTCCACCCCCAGCCAGCCAGAAGCCCCCAGCCGCCATAGCAACAGCAGGGCTCATCCCCTGCAGGTGAGCGAGGCTCCACCCCCTGGGAGGGCTCAGCCCCAGCTTTCACAGGCCAAAGCTGCCCGCCCGCCCC
>QEPC01011414.1:1011322-1022431 GCA_003113815.1 Sphenodon punctatus
CCACAGGTAGGGACCGCAGCTGATTATATGTTCTGTACAGCGCCAGGTTGTTACTGGCGCTTTATAAATGTTTAATAATAATAATAATAATACATATTGCTCCTCAGGGGACTCCATTCCTGTAGAAAAAAATGGGGTTAATCCAAAGTTCCCGGAGGGCAGCATATTGCGGACACTGGAACAGAACATGGGGGAGTGTCTCCATTGTCTCTGGGCACCAGGTGCAAGTTCTCTCTGCCCTAGGGATCTGCGCCCTCCTCCCCCTAACTTCCGCAGTCTCAACTAAATTAAACTTTAACAAGGTTACCAGTCTCCTCAGTCTTGGATCCAGGATTTGCTCTAAATAAGGTTCCAGAGTCACCACCTTTTTCTGTTTCGGGTATTGCGTTGAAAATCTATTACCAGCAAGCACCTCACGTTCCTTTTGGTAGCCCCACTCCTTCGTTCTTGTTCTTATCTCCCGCTTTGATAATCTGCAATTTGGTGCCCCCTCACTCTCCACCAGGAGAGGAATTGTAGCAGCTAATTTCTTTAAATATTCTATCCACGGGTATTTAGGGGATCCCCTGTGTCCCTTCTGTTCCAGCTAACAGTTCTGCGCTAAGCTTGCTCCACCCCAGCGATACTCTTCCAAAAGCCAAGGAACCTCAGGGTTAAATGCACAAATATGGATAGCCTCCCAGTCTCCATTCTAGGCATCATAAGTGAAGTTGCCTTGGGGGTTCCCAGTAGCATGCGGAGGAAGTGGTTCTGGAGGACCTCCATACATCTAGAATACCCCATTACTGTTATTTCTCCTCCTTATGTAAGACGAGGAACCACCTTGCTATCAAGATTTTCTAACATCTGCCTTACCGGGGCTGACGGGGTTGCGTGATATAGCCTAAGCAACCCTCCAACTATTTGGTTTGCTTTGGCAGTTTGTCTCTCACAATTCAAATTCCAGCGATTACGAGCTGAAAAAACTACCCCAAGGTAAGTGTACCATTGCATTGGGGTAAGCTCTTGATCCCCCAACCACCACTTATACTTAACCCGTGCCTTGCCAAAAGTAATCACATTTGATTTCCCCAAGTTGATTTTAAGCACATTCTTCTGACAATAGGTATGCAAAGACGTTAGTGCCTGTTGCAAACCCCACCTTATCTGAGAAAAAAGCACTATGTCGTCCGCGTATAGGAGACAAGAAAGACCTCTTTCCCCTATGTGCGGCGGTGCTGAATTTTCCTCAGTAACTGTGGTGGCCAAATCATCGATGTATAAGTTAAAAAGAAGGGGTTCAAGCAGGCACCCTTGCCTGACCCCCCTCTGAAGGGGGAATTCTCTTGAAACATTCACCTTCGGGCTCAGCCTCACAACTGCCTTGGTATCATGATGCACCTTGATCAGTACCTCAAGTAGGTCCAGAGGGATCCCCATCTTTCTAAGTTTAATCCAAAGGTGTTCACTGTAAACTGAAGTGAATGCCTTGGAGAAATCTATGAAGGTGACAAAGAGGTTCCCTCTTCTAATGCTAATGTATTTATCTATAAGGTGCTGCAATACGTAACAGTTGTGCATATGTCACATCTTGCGAGGTCCCATTTATTACAAATGGAAAGTGAGCTTTGTAGCATAGCTGAACTAATCAAACTAAATTGGGCTTCACTTTTTTCCAAGTTGCATAAAATGAGTTTACACTTTACTTTGATATCCGACTAGCAAAGCAAGTATTGTAAAAAGACAATACATTTATAAATAAAGGAGCATGAGACTTTTAGAATATATTAAAATATATGCATAGTTTACTTAAAAATAAATAGAGAGTATCAGTAGCTTACATATAATGGTATTGATAGTCAATCAAAGTTACATGATCTTTGTAACATTTCTATTTTAAGAAAAAGCTTCTAAAAGCTTAACATATGCACAATTCATTGGCTCAAAGATATCAAGAATCATACGTTACAGTCTTCCAAGATCTTCCCTTTGTCTGCCAAAATGTTGGTGAGAAAGAAATCCCATGGTGTTTGAAATTTCAGTCTGAAGAAAGTTAGGCTGTGTCTCCCTTCTTAAACAGTTTGCCTGCTAGGAGGTTCACATTCCTGAGCAGTGTCATTGCTGATGTTGCTTTACGTCAGTCAGTAAGGAAATACACTGGATTCTAATTGGCTCTTAATTCTGAACAAGTAAAGAAAGATTAAATTTACTTAAACGTTTTTAGATAGAAACCTCATATTTCTATCAAAATAATTGTCAGATTACAGAGAGAATAACCAGAACTATAAGGTTATTTCAATCATTAATTAAATAGATATGTTAGCTAGAAAAAACTAACTTAAGGACTCCTCTGTCTAGAGATATTCTATGAATGGTACCATCTGTCATTTAGACATGAATAGATAAGATTCCAGACACCTAGGCTGGCCAGAGGCCTACGCTGGCCAGAGGCCCTCTTTATTGCCTTCTAACTTCTAGCCATTTGAATGTTTCCTTGGATACAGTGAAAGTTCATTTGGGAAGTTTAGAAAAAAGCTCATTGGAATGTAGCTGAAAAAGCTTCAGCCTGAACCAATGCTAATCAAAGAAGTTGATTTTAGAAATCAATACTACAAAACACAAATCCAATACATTGAAACAAAAAGTTAACATATAAAAACTCAAAATTAATACATTAGGAACACAGATGGCCAAAAATATATGCTTATAATAGGAAATACGTGACACATAGTTGACTTAGACTTACAAAATCCCACTTGTTCTTCCCTCAAAAGGTGATCTGTTGCCACCCATGTCTCGAGACCCAAGAGCACTATTCTAGCATACAGTTTGCCTTATATAGGGAGGAGACTAATGGGTCTATAACAGGTCGGGTCCAGAGGGTTGCCCTGCTTGAAGATCGGAACATTCACAGCTGTAGCCCATGGCTGTGGGATCTCTTTTGTGAGGTTTATCAGCATAAATAGCTGTGCTAGCAGGGGAGTCCACCAAGCCGCAAAACTTTTAAAAAGCTCAGGTGGTATATCATCTCTCCCTGGAGACTTACCTACAGAAAGCCTATTCACCACCCACGCAACCTCCTCTTCTGAGACCAGGGGAATAAACATAAAGTCCTTTCCACCCAGGACCACGTGCTCCATCCCATCAGCCACATCTATACTAACCACATCCACACCCTCGTAGATTTTGGTAAAAAAGGCAACCCACACCCCATCCGCTAGGCAGATCTTATTCCCCCTCCCTTTTGCCACTTTCCAACTATTAACTAACTACCAAAATTTCTTTGCATCCTTGGTTCGTGCTGCCATTTGTATTTCAGCCCACAACTGACTCTCCCTCTGTCTCCTCTGTCTCTGTCTCCTCTGAAGAGTTTACCATAACTCCTCCTGCTTTGGATAAAATCTTGCCAGTCTTCTACCACCCTAAGCCTGTACCACTTCTCCCTAGCCTTAACCAGTTCCCACTTTCTTTCCCTGCATTCAGCATCATACCAGACTTTAGAATCCACAGATTGGACCTATTCAATTTATAGGAGGTGGCTTCTCAATACATAGTACGAGGCGATCTAACAATGCTTGGAAGTGGGCGAGAAAGACCCCATAGTCACATGTATTTAGTAGTTCATTTCTACAGACGGTCCCTGCTGGGGAGAAGAGTAATTGGGCAATTTGAATACTACCCTCTTGAGTCCACTTGATCCTCATAGTATGGTGTTCTAAAGGATGTTCAGCAATTTGAATGGTATCGGCTTTCTGTGCAAGCTCTAGCTGGAGTGGAAAATGTGATCCCTCAGGCCTCTTAATTATGGTAAGGTCTCTGATTGCACCAAGGTTCGCTGGTGATGAGCAGACATAGTCTATCACACTGTTCCCATTACAGGAGTAAAAGCTATAGTTTCCGCAGGGGTCAGAGGGCATTCTCCCATTAACTATCACCAGACCTTGTTCTGCCAAAAGCTGGAGAAACTTTTCCCCCTGTCTATTAATCTGAGGGTCGATTGAACATCTAACAGGGAGAGTCCATGCAGAATGCATCCTGGGGTCCGCCCAGTCCCCCTACAAAAGAGCAGTTCTAGCATTGAAGTCCCCCATTAAAATGTTACAGCTATACGGATAGTTAAAATTTACTTGTGTGAGTAGCTCTCCAAGCTGCTCCCAGCACTCCTCCATATAATAAGATGATATATCCAGAGGAATATAGACATTAAGAAAAATACATTGGCCATAATAGGGGGTCTCGGCCACCAGAGCTATGCAATTCTTTATTTGGGACTTCAAACACTCTATTCTAGTAATCTTTGTTGCAGATACCAAGGTAACCACCCCATCTGATAACCTCCCCTTCTTCCCATGCCTGAAACCCTCTACCCCATACACCATGTACCCAGGGAATGTAAGTGTGGCAATCTATGCTGAAGACATCCACGTTTCCTGAAAGCAGATCACATCATTAGCATTAATAAACTCTCTCCATTCTGGGTCTCGCAATTTGGCATTCAGCCCTTCGATGTTTCATGACATACATCTTAACCCAGGGACCTTTAGTTGTCAATGCTTGGATCTAAACCCACTATTAACAGCTCCCTGTTTTAAATGCTCTGCTCTTTTTTGGGGGAGGCCTTCCCCAGACTGACTACGTGTACGGGGAGTCAGGTCCTCCCTATGGGGAACAAGAGGATCAGGGAAAGATGACTCAAAGCGGGCCAGTGCTGCATATTGATTGTCATCTTCCAAGCTCACAAGAGCTCTTTCCAGCTCCAAATCAAAACTACTCCTCTCAGGAGGTGCCAGTGGGTCAGGGGATCCCGTCTGGTCCCAAATAACCCATCCCAGACTAACAGGGGTCCATCCCACCCCACCATTGGCTGAGGCATCAAAGCCCTTAGGTGGTCTGAGCTGATCCACAGTGAGTGCCCTTGCCAAGGTGTTTTCCACCCTGGCCAGAAATATGCCCATTGTCTTCATATTGGACCTATACTTCCAGATGTTTGCCCCATACAAAATTCCACTTCCCACTTATAAAAGCGCCCCCTGGTCAGCAGCGGTTTGATCTCAACCACTTCCTCCTCTGGGACCTCCACTGTCATTTTCCCCTGCAAGAAATCCAAAAAGTGGCCGGTGTCCAACACTCCGTGTCTAAGGAAGTGGAATTTTCTCTTTTTACAAAAGTGGAACACCATTTCTGGAGCCCAGCTTATATTGGTGTCTTGTGGCCATACTTTTAGCAGGGCAGGCTTCCTCCCGGTGTTTAAGACTTCCTGCCCCTTGGTAATGGGACCATGACGCAGACCCTTATAAGAGGGCTGCGGGGGGGGCAGTATTATCCTGCACACTATTTCTCCTAAGGCATTGGGTATTACTACCTGACACACGTGACTCCATTATTCCTTCTTGGGCCTTTGTGTCTATTATAGGGGCACTGTCTATTATCTGCCTAAAATCAGGGGTGGGGGGTACTCTTGTCTAAACAGCCACTAGAGTGAGTTTGTGTGGCTACCTCCCTTTGGGAAAGCCCTGGTATCTCCCGGGTGCTCATTTTACCTGTCCATGCTTCAAACTCAAGCCATAGCCCACCCACCAAAACCTTCATTGAAAAAAGAATGTCAGTAGTTTGCTTTAATTTCTCTTTGAGTTCTTTAAATTGAGTATCCATATCTATTTCGAGTCTGATATTTAAATCCTCCAATTTGTAATTGAACAGATTAAAATATCTGTCTAGATTGGTTTCAAGAGCTTCCAAACCCACCCACCCCTGCACCTGTTCTTGAGGCACCATAGGGGCTTCCGGAGTTCAGGTGGGTTCTTTTAAAAAAGGCTCCACCGGAATTCCTTATTTGGCTGAAAAAAATGAGTGAGCTTAGGTTGGCCAAATACTGGGAGCCGGCTAGCCCCCCGGCACACTCAACTTGTGCTATTTCTTCTGCCAAGGATACAGAGTTATGAGGCACTCTATACCTTAGTTCCATTCTTAACTAGAATCTCACCTTCCGCACTGAGAATTTATAGAAATCTACCAAAAAAACCAAACAAAAAACTTAGACTCAAAGTTCTACCCTTTGCCCCAGGGGCATACACAACATAACCAGCCAAATAAGTAATCCCAGGGGGCAGTTCCAGGAGGTGGGGGCGAGAAGCTCTGCTACCACCATAAGGACGGTCTGCCACCAGATGTTGCAATCAGTTTGCGGGGCAGGGGGCTGTCAGCAGTTCCACCACGCTCGCTCTCTTCGGGACAGGGGCAGATGACAGTCCCTCTGACTGCACACCAACACACCCTTTGGCCGCAGTTCAGATAGGCAGGTAGATCCTTAAGCGTGAGGTCCAAAGTGGTGTCTATCCAGCAGAAGGGCCCCCAGGCACCCCGGCCCAGCAAACAGCCCCAGCCAAAGGTTGACACCCTTTAGGTGTCCCCCTTCAGGCTGGTGCCCACAGGGCCCTGCCCTGGGGTTTGTTACCTGGGGAAGGGGAGTGACAAATAGAGTGGCAGCAGCGTCCTCCAATCACCGCAGCCCCACAGTTCTCCCAGCACCAAGCCCAGCCAGCAGCTTGTCCACAGGGCCCAACCCTGGGGTTTGTTACCTGGGGAAGGGGAGTGACAAGTAGAGTGGCAGCAGTGTTCTTCAGTCACCGCAGCCTCACAGTCCTCCCAGCACCAAGCCGAGCCAGCAGCTTGTTCCTTGTTACCTGGGGAAGGGGAGTGACAAGTAGAGTGTCAGCAGTGTCCTCCAATCACCGCACCGAAGTCCTCCCAGCACCAAGCCCAGTCAGCAGCCAATATTCCCAGTAGGAGTGTGCACTCTGAAATGTGAAACACCCAGTAAAGGCAGAAATTGGCCATTTTAGGGTTGAAACTGAAAGCTGGAAAAAAAATTAGATGGTTTATTTTGCTTTCGTTAATGACTGCCCTGCACCCCTCCCCTGCGCTAGCCATCACATAGATTAAAACACAAAAAATCCTGTTTTATATTCTGATGTAGAGAGGCAGGGTGGTCTAACGACTGGGTTTCTAGCTGGAGAGACAGGCTCATATTCCTGCTCAGACAAACTCTGAGCCAAAAGGGTCTGGGACAAGTTTGGGCCCCCACAGTTCATTTTTTTTTACAAATTATGCACAGGCTTAAACAGACTGTAAAGAAATTCACCTCTTTTTGGTACAGCATGCTGTCTAATGTTCCAAACAAACAAACAATTTAAAATTCTATTATTCTATTTGGCTAAACATTAGGAAGAGCATCCTAACAGAGCTGTTTGACCATGGAACAGACTGCCTAGGGAGGTGGTGGGCACTCGTTCACTGGAGGTTTTCAAACAGAGGCTGAATGGCCATCTGCCAGGGATGCTGTAGCTGTGGATTTCCTGCACTGACCAGGGGGTAAGACTAGTTGACCTCTGAGGTTCCTTCCAACTCTATGATTCTATGATCTATGAAAATGCTGTTATGAACCTTTGCCAAAGCTAGAAACAATACACAGTCTATTAGAGATAAGTGTGGTGTCCTTAATTTAATTTAATTTAATTTAATTTATTTATTTATACTATCATTTCATACCCTGCCCTGTCCTGCCTTTGACAGCTCAGGACAGGTTACAATTTAAAATAATAATAAAATCCAGATAAAGTATAAAATACAGAACAGTCCCATAATTCAAACAAAAGTAGGCTCAGAGTTAGGCCCTTTTTACACAGACACTCTAACAACCATAAAATGGGTGTTACATTTTATTATACATGTTGCAGGGAACCACTGCAGCCAATCACCAGGGGCCCTGTGCACACATGATGCCTCCACCCAGTCTCTCTGGGTGGAGATGGGTGTTGGTCGGTGGGTGGGGAGCATATCCCTGCGTGGAGATGGGTGGGGGCATCTGTGTAAACACCACTTTCGGTGGGTGTTGGTGAGTGTTTGCTCCTGGCCAACACCCATCTCCATCCACACCCACCCACGGAGCAACGGACACCACTGCCTACACATCTCCCTCACCAAAAGCCTGATGAAACAGCCAGGTTTTACACTGGCATTGAAAAGAAGGCAGGTCTAAGGAAAGGTGAACAGCTGCAGGTAGGAAGTTCCACAGTCGCGGCACCACTACCAAGAACACCCGATCCAACGTCACTACCGGAGAAATGTGGGGGACCTCAAGAAAGTGAGCTCTTGGTCGACCGTAGGGGCCGATCCAGGACCCGAACTGTGGGGTGAGGCGGTCCTGCAGGTAAGTGGGGCCCAGACCATTTAGGGCTTTATACGTAAGAACCAACACCTTGAATTGGGCCCGGAAGACTATAGGCAGTCAGTGCAGTGATTGAAGCACCGCTGTTATTTGCTCATGGTGGCCAGTCCCTGTGAGGAGATGGACCATCCTTTCTGCACTAACTGAAGTCTCTGAACCATCACCAAAGTTAGCCCCACGTGAGCGCATTACAGTCGTCCAGTCTTGAGGTAATGAAGGCATGGATAATGGTGGCAAGCAAGGCTGCGATATACAGTAGAAGCCATCATACCAGATGTAACAGGCAAAATTTACTCTCACCACAGCTGCCACCTGGACATAGAAGCAGAGATGTGAATCAATGAGCATCCCCAGACTACAAACATGAAGGACCAATGAGGGACGGACCCTATCAATTATGGGGGCCTCCAACTCCCCAGCTCTCTCCACCAGCATCACCTCCATCTTGTCAGCTTCAGACAGCTTGCCCCCATCCAGTCCCCCACAGCTGACAAACACCAGGTAAGCAATGAGACCGTCAGGCCTGGGTGAGCTGAAAATGAGAGGTATATTTGGCAGTCATCAGCATATGGATGACACCAGACCCTCTCATGATCTCACCCAAAGGCTGTATCTACTCGTTGAACAGGAGAGGAGACAGAATGGATCCTTGTGGAACAAAACACGTGAGATCCTGGGGAGATGAAGATTGTTCCCCCAGCACCAGATGCTGAGTTCTCTCTGCCAAGAAAGTGCGGGACCATTCAAGGACAATTCCGCCCACGCCCGCATTCTCCCACAAGTGAGTTACCAACATCTCATAGTCAACCATGTCAAAATCAGCCAATAGATCTAACAGGATCAAAAGGGTCAATCGTCCTTGATCTAACTCACGATGAAGGTTGTCGACTATTTATTTATTTATTACGGGTACAGACGTTCATCATCACCCCAAATAAAGCAACAACACAAACAAACATCATAACATTATACACACATGATAAAACAAGATTGGACAAACTTGGCACATGACAGCATGGATGAAGGAATAGAGCTATAAATTAGAATATTTCAATCCATCATTTCCAATCAACAAACCTTGAACACTCTTTAGTTATACCCCTTCCTTGAGCACCAACAAAAATCCAAACAAAAAAAACAAAACCCCATAAGCTAGAACCATAAGGGCAGTCTCGGTGTCATATCCCAGATGAAAGCCAGACTGCTAGGGATCCAGAAAACTGACACGGTCCAGATGCCCTTGAAGCTGCTGAGTCACCACACAACAATACCCTTTCCTAAAAAGGGAAGGTTAGAGACTGGCCAGTGGCCAATAGCTGTCAAGGGAGTCAATTTCAAATGATTTTTTTTTTTTTAAGCAGGGGACACATCATGACCTCATTGAGGCACCTGGGGCCCCCTCAGGTCCAGGGTCCTCCATCCCTCCCTCCCACCACTGCCTGCACCGAGGCCTCAAGGACACCATTGGGGAAACGGACAGCGGGAGGGAGGGGAGCTCCCAGAGCTCTGTGCTGCCCACAGGACTCAAGGGGGTGCCCCCGGAAATGCGGGGGTTGGAAAGGGGGAGGGGGAAAGGAAGTCTGAGAGGGGGGAGCACCAGGCACCGGGGGCCGGTGGTGGTGGTGGACCACATGTCAGCGGGTGAGATAATAAATGCAGTACTGCCTCCTGTGCTCTGTTCATGGGTCCAGAGGTAGGGGGGTAGCCTGCACCCGTATAAGGGCTAGACCAGGGAACCCCCCCCCCGGGGACCCAGGGGGTGGGTTGGGTGGGCGGTGCATGGCGTCACGCCTCGGTCTCTCGGCTGATGTGCCTAGCTAGGGGAGTATGGATACACTTGGCGTACCGGTACTCCCTCGCATTGTCCGCATTCACGTACAGAGACACCCGGTCAGGAGGGTGGGTAGGCATGGGGAATTTGAGGGCAGCCCCATCGGTCTCGCATACGTTGTGTAGCACACAGCAGGTACCTATCACCAGGGCCGAGGTCTCCACCGTGTAGTCCAGCCGGCGTCCCCGCGGTACATTCAGGCATTGAAGCATGAGATGGTCATGATACGGGCATCGTGCCCACGCCCAGAATTGCCCGTGAAGATGTCTATGAACCACCCCCCGTGGTACACCACAGCCTGAAGCTGCAGGGGGTGATACCCATGCCTATTGACATACTCCGCGGCTTCCCCCGCGGAGGGGCAGAGGATCTCAATATGGGTGCCCTCCACAGCGCCCATGCAATCGGGGAACCCACCAGCCGCAAAGTCGGCCATCACGGGCCCCTGATCCCCCAGCTGGATTGCCTGGTTCAGGAGGATGCCCTCCACAGCCTCACAGACATCCCGGAGGATACAGGCAATGGTGCTCACCCCAAAACTGAAGTGCTGTGAGATGGACTGGCAGGAGTCGGGTGTTGCCAGGGCCCAGACCTCAATGGCCACCCGCTGAGTGTGCTGCCAATCCAGGCAGGGTGTGAGCAACTCTGCGAGCAACATTAGGGTGAGCTTGTCCATCCGGTAGTGTGCTCTCCAGGCTGCCTCGTCCCACTGAGCCATCACCCGGGACCACCAGCCCTATGCCCGCTCTGTGATCCATAACCGCCAGGCAATGGGCATAGAGAGCAGGGTGGCCTGGTGCATGGTCTCCCTCCTCCATTGGAGGTGCCTGGCTTCCTCACGGATCACCACAGCCCTGGTCCGGCCGTGGCTCATGGCCTGCCAGTCCTCCCCAGACACCCGCTGAGCCCTGAGCCGGACTAGGGCATGCCAGCAGGAGTGTTGGTGCACCTCGGCGGTCAGGATGCACAGCTGATCAATGTGGGCATGGTACCACTCGGCACAGAGTGCTAGGTACATCCCGCAGGCGCCCAATCTGTCCTGCTCCATGGTGTGGTGAGCCCCGGGGGGGGG
>QEPC01011414.1:1051352-1112843 GCA_003113815.1 Sphenodon punctatus
AGAATGCGGCCTGTGGGGGCTGCTGGGGGGGAGAGAATGCGGCCTGTGGGGGCTGCTGGGGGGAGAGATTGGGGCTCCTGGGGTCTGCTTGGAGAGGAGTGAAGGGACTCCTGTGGGCTGCTTGGGGTGGGGAGACAATGGGGCTTCTGGGGGACTGATGAAAATGGGGCTGGGGTTAAGGGGGCTTCTGGGGAAAATAGGGCTTCAACAGAGCTGTAACAGTGAAGCATATTTTGGGGGACAAGTGGAATTCCTTGCTGCTGCTTTTGTGGTGTGCTAAGACTTCACATAATATGGTTCAGTTGGTTAAAGATCTGGTTTGCTTTTGCTTGTTCTGTATTTGTGATTGAATGTGCGCTGCTTGTTTTCCCCACTCTTCTCCCAAATCCCTCAGGCATGTGCAAAGGCCATCATCATTTTCTGGTGCCCCCACTGACCATGGCTACTTTTGGTTAAAATGGGTCTCTTTCTTGGCTGTTTTTGATGTAAACGGTCTGCTTTCTATTTTACAGTTGGGGGACCTAGGGGCTTGGATGGAAGGCTTTCTAATCTTTGCTGGAATGTTCCTTACATTTTAAAATGGCCCCGCCCTTTGCAGTTTGGTGGCATGTTGTGGCAGGCTCTCTCACTAATGGCTAGTCCTTGCATGAAAGCTCCATGTTTAGTTGCAGCAGAATCTACCTCTTACATTGCAACAGAGCTGTGTAGCATGTTTTGGGGGACAAGTAGAAATCCCCCGCTGCTGCTTTTATGGTGTGCTAAGGACTGCACATAACATTGTTGCCTTAAAAGGGTTTGCTTTGCTTGCTCTGTGTTTCCATGATGCATTGCTGCTTTCCTTGTCCCATCCCAAGCATGAGTAGAGAGGCCATTTTGTAAATTTGTGGGTCTACTGGTCGTGGTTACTCTTTTTTTTAAAATGGTCCCTTCACTGTTTCATTGCTGCTCCCTGCTGGAAAGTAGTTTCTGGCCTCTCTTCTTGTGACTGTGATTTTGAGCATCTTGACTGGTTTTTTTGTTTAGAAACAGAAATGCATTGTTCATCTTAGTTTGATGGGGCTGGGCTGGTGGCAAGAGAGGCCTGTAACTGGCCAAACTTTTTAAAAAGGCCTGTGTGCTTGGACAGGCATTTGGCTGTCAGGGATACGGTGTAGGTACTGGGGATGCTGGTCTCGATGGGCCTGGTTTGGTGGCAAGCAGCCCTGAAACTGGCCAAACTTTTTTAATGGCCTGTTTGCTTGGATAGGCATTTGGCTGCTGGAGGTGTAGGTACTGGGGGTGCTGGTCTCGATGGGCCTGGTTTGGTGGCAATGTAGCCCTGAAATTGGACAAACTTTAAAAAGAGGCCTGTTTGCTTGGACAGGCGTTTTGGCTGTTGGGGATAGGGTGTAGCTACTAGGGATGCTGGTCTCGATGGGCCTGGTTTGGTGACAATGCAGCCCTGAAACTGGACAAACTTCTTTAAAAAGACCTGTTGGCTTGGACAGGCATTTGGATGCCAGGGATACAGTGTTGGTACTGGGGATGTTGGTTTGGATGGAGAGTGTTTGGTTGCTATACAGGCCTGCAACTGCTCTCCTTGTGGACAGAGGATAAAGTAGGTAGGAGCATGGCAGAAGAGAAGGCTACAGACAACAAGGAGACCCCTTTCCCCTGTCCCCCACTGAACTCATCTCTTCCCGTTCCACTTTTCGTGCACCAAAATCAAACCCTTCCCCTCCTACTTCTCCTTTGTTGTCCGTCTCTTCCCTTTCATTCTCTTCTGTCCTTCTCTTCGCTTTCATTTTCTTCATTCTGAGAAGAGAATGAAAAGGATGCCATGAAAATCAAGGATTTGAGGGTTCAGGATAAAGGTAGGCAATGGCAATGTAATCTATTTTTGTAACCAGCTATGGTTAATTTGGACCAGGTGGGAAAGAGAGAGTGGATGGAACCCCAGTAAGAGGGCTCTCTATTCACCAGTGGCAGTGAGTTCCCAGCGTTAACTAATGTAATGTCCATCCAATGTTAACACTGAGAACTCCTTGCTGCTGGGTTAAGCCATGCCACTGGCCTACCACTGGCCCTGGCTCTGCCTACCGCTGCCCCTGGCTCCACCCCTAGGCTTGCCTGCCTGCTAGCAGCAAAGACACTGGCAGTCGGTTCAATCCATCCACTGCCCCACCAGCCTCAAAAACCATCATCTGCCACTGGCCTGGAAGGGAAGGGAAACTTTGGGTAGGGTAGGGTAGGGCAGTGGTGTGCTTACCATCCAGGGTGGTACCGACCCCCTCCCCCAGTGCTCCACACTGCACTGGGACCCTTCAAGGGTCTTTAGTTTAACACCCCCCTCCCACACACACACACAGCTGGAACATCCTCAGAGTCCTGCTTGGCTCTGCATGCCCTTTTCAAAGATGGCGACTGCAAGGCCGAGCAGCTTTTCTGAGCATGCTCAGCCCTACGTTCCTTTTTCAAAGATGACTTCAGGGCTGCGCATGCTCAGAAGAACTGCTTGGCCCTGCGGGCGCCATCTTTGAAAAGGACATGCAGAGCTGAGCAGTGCTCTGAGCATGCTCCAGCTGTGGGTTGTTTTTTTTTTTTTTTCTTTTAAATTGAACACTGGAGAAGGGGCCCAGTACCACACAGAGCACCACAGGTGGGTCAGGACCCTCCCCTCCCCCCCCCCAGCTGGTAAGTACACTCCTGCCCCTGGATGAATTTTCCCTCCCCCCACCAAGACGTGGAGGCCAGGCAGGGGTCAGAGGTACTCAGGGTGCTTGTCTTTGCCCCCTGCTCACCCCCAGTACCCGTTCAGCCCCCCCACACATGTCACACACCCCCTCAAGTAATTTGTGAGAACCTGAGGGGGGGGGCGAGAACACCCGAGTTCATGCCCCTATCTTGATTCTCGCGAATACTCATGAGAATTCTCCCCCTCCCCTCGTTTCAGCCCTACTCAGCCGTCATTAGTTTCCAGGATCATCTCTGGAGCCCTTTTTAAATATTGGCATTGCATTTACTACCCTCCAGTCCTCAGGTAAAGTGTCAGATGTTAACGATAGGTTAGAAATTATCAGCTGTAGGTCTGCAATTTCATATTTGAGTTCCTTCAGAACTCTGGGGTATAAACTAGGGGTGGGACATCAGGGCAAATACCAGGTACCCGGATTTTAAAAAAACCGCTTGCCGGATTAATACCGGTTTACCGGTACCGGATCTTTTACATTGATTTCAATGGGGAACTGTGTCCCCATTGAAATCAATGGAAAGAAACAAAAACCTCCCCCCTCCCAGACTGGGCAGGTGGAAGGGGGGACACCCCCACCCACCCTACCCAGCCTGGATTTAAACATTTTTTTCCACTAAGTCCCCTAGTGTGCTGGGCTCCAGGCCGCTGCCGGCGACCCAGAGCCAGCACCAGCACCAGCAGCAGGTAAGTACCGGTACTGTACTGATCCCTGGGGTGGGGGGTGGTTTAACACACACCTCACCCCAGGGATCACCCTACCTACCCACCCAGGGATTGCCTAATGCCATTGCCATGCCTACCTTGAGCTCCAGGCGGCAGCAGCGGTTGCGGTCCGGAGGCTTCAGCGCTGGCTGTGGCTGCCAGCTTTAGCACACTACTAGGCCTTCCGGGGAACTTTCAGAAGTTCCCCAGAAGACCTAGTAGCATGCTGAAGCCGGCAGCCACAGCCAGCGCTGAAGCCCCCGGACCGCCGCCACCGCCACCCAGAGCTTAAAGTAGGCGATCCCTGGGTGGGGAGGTAGTGTGATCCCTGGGGTGGGGGTGTGTGAAACCACCCGCCAACCCAGGGATCAGTACAGTACCAATACTTACCTGCTGCTGGTGCTGGCTCTGGGTCGCCGCCGGTGGCCTGGAGCCCGGCGCAGTAGGGGACTTAGGGGAAAAAAAAATTAAATCCAGGCTGGGCAGGGTGGGTGGGGGGTGTCCCCCCTTCCACCCGCGCAGCCTGGACTTGGGGAGGGAAAGTGTTTGGGGACTTTTTGTGTGGTTTTTTTACATTGCGGCCATTCATTTGAATGGCTGCAATGTAAAAAAATCTGGCATGGGGGATCCGGTACCGGACCCAATCATACCGGAATAATCCGATACTGCCGGTACACCAAAATACCGGCAGTATCGGATACGGATGATCCAGTAGTCCCACCCCTAGTATAAACCATCTGGTCCCAGTGATTTGTTACTCTTTAGTTTGTCAATTTGCTCGAGACCCTCTTCCACAGTCATGTTGATCTGCGGCAGTTCTTCTAATTCATCACCTACAAAGAACAGTTCTGGTTTGGGTATTTCCCAAACATTCCTCTGCCATGAAGACTGGAGCAAAGAATTCATTCAACTTCTCTACAATGGCCTTATCCTCTCTGAGCACCCCTTTTACGCCCTGGTCATCTAATGTCCAAACTGACACTCTAGCAGGCCTCTTGCTTGCGATGTATTTTTTTTAAAAATCATTAGTAGTAACTGAAGTTACTAAGCTGACCGTCTGCTCGATGACCTCGTAACTCTCTGAAATACTCTGCTAACTGAGGCCATCGATCAAATGGCTCCTAGGTGTCTGCTCCCAGAGTGCCAACAATGCAGATCCCCCTGGTTTACAGAAGTATGAAGGGCAGCAACTGGAGTGATGGTGGCACCACGCTTATGCTGAAACTGACCGGTTGGCATAGAGTTACGCTGCATTCTCACCTGCGGCAGTGGAGGCGGCAGCAGGAGGGGTGAGGGAAGACGCGGCAGTGCAGAGGATCTGGCCAATGGGAAAAGAGCTGGATTTTGCGCCTTGACATGTGTGAGAGAAGCCGTGGCAGCTCCCTGTTTGCACAGGCTCTTTTCCCATTGGCCGGCTCCTTGTGCTGCCACGTCTTCCCTCCCCTCTCCCGCTGCCGCCACTGCAGGTGGGAATGCAGCTTTAGTTTAAGAACCTATGCTGTGGCTGTGTGGTCAGCAAAGAAGGCATTCTTTGTTGCTCTCATAGCATCCACGAAGTTGCATCCAGCTGACCTTCTCTAGGTAGGGAGGGGCTTGTCAGTCCGGTCTCCTTCCGCCTGGAACTGGAATCTTCCAGTGCTCACTGTGACATGTTTGTCAATTTTTTTATGGATAAAATCACCTGAATTCATCATGACTTTGACACTGCACTTGTTGCATTACCAGAGGTAATGGAAGCCCAGTCTTGTCCTGTTTTATGGGATCAGTTTCAGTGGGTGTCACCCACTGATGAGGCAGATATCTTTGAGGAATTCAGAGCTACCTGTTGTGAACTGGACCCGGTGTCCATCCTGGCTGGTTAAGGCCAGCTGATAAACGTTGGGACTGCTGCTGGCAGGGGTGGTCAATGCCTCTTAGGGAGGCCAGAGTGCTTGGCTGCCTCAAGGAGGTGGTGGTGCAGCCTCTGATAAAAAAAACCACATCGCTTGATATTGACTCCCTTGCCAACTACCGGTCAGTCTCTAACCTTCCCTTTTTAGGGAAGGTTACTGAAAGGGCGGTGGCTTGGCAGCTTCAGGGGTATCTGGATCATGTCAGTTTTCTGGATCCCTAGCAGTCTGGATTTTGTCCAGGTTTTGGCATGGAGACTGTGCTTTTGACCTTGGTTGATGACCTGCACCATGAATTGGATCCGGGCAGATCGACCCTTTTAATTCTGTTAGATCTGTCAGCTGAATTTGATACCATTGAGCATGAGATGTTGGTCACTCACTTGCGGGACTGAGTTGAGGTGGGCGGAATTTTTCTTGAATGTTTCAGATTCTTCCTGGCTGGGAGAACTTGGTGGATTGTGTTGGGGGATTGCTCATAATCTCCTCTGGACCTCACATGTGGAGTCCTGCAAGGCTCCATTTTGTCCTCTCTCCTGTTTGTCATGTACATGCAGCCTTTGGGTGAGGTCGTGAGAGGGTTTGATGTGTATGGTGTCATCAATACGCTGATGACATCCAACTTTACTTCTCATTTTCAGCTGACTCAGCAGTCTCGATGCCTATGTGGTGTTTGTCAGCTGTGGGGGACTGGATGAGGGTGAGCCTTCTGAAGCTGAATCCTGACAAGATGGAGGTGACACTGGTGGCTGAGGGGGTGGAGGCCCCCATCATTGACTGGGTTTGGCCCCTCAGGTCCATAGTCTGGGGGTGCTTCTCCATTCACAACTCTGCCTGGATGCCCAGGTGGTGACTGTGGTGAGGAGTGCTTTCAGCCAGTTACATCTGGTGTGATGGCTTGAGCCATATGTCTTGGACACTGACCTGGCCACCATCATCAATGGATTCAACACCTCAACACTGGACTATTGCAAGACGCTCTATGTGGGGCTACCCCTGGTGACAGTTTGGAGACTGAAGCTGGTGCAGAAAGTGGTGGCCTGTCTCCTTATGGGAATGGGCATCCTTATCACAACATACCAGTGCTCCATTCTCTGCACTGGCTGCCTATACTATTCCGGACCCAATTCATGATGTTGGTTTTAGCATATAAAGCTCTACACATCCTGGGCTCTGCTTACCTGTGGGGCCCCACACCCACTGACCCACCCACCCACCCAGACACACACACACACGCACGGTCCTGAATCAGCCCCTGCAGTTGGCCATCAATACACTTCTCAAGGTCAACTGAGTTTCTCAGGTGGTGACCATGGGAAGGATGTTCTCAGTGGCTGCACCTAGGCTGTGGAACTCCCTCCCACCAGAGTTCCACCTGTCCCCAGACCTTCCCTCTTTCTGAAGGCAGTGTAAGACCTGACTATTCTGTCAGGATTTTGGTGAAGGAGATGGATAAAGGGTGGTGGATTGAGGAAAGGGGGGAGGGGTTTGTATTTTTAACTTCACCTTTTTACATCTTTAATCTATATGACTATGTTTGTATGTATGTATTTTATTATCTTGATTGTTGTGAGCTGTCCCGAGCTGCCAATGGCAGGAGGGTGTGGGAATAAATTCAACTAACTAAATAAATAAATCAGAATATTTGACTCAACCAAAATACTTGACTAAAGTAATATGCAAATATCCATGTTGGTTGCATGGACATTTGGAGGGCTATCCAAAAATGTTACTAATATTCATGAATTTTCTAATATTCATGAATTTGAGAACCACTATTTATTACAGCTTTACTTATAAGCCTCTCTCCTCCATCTTGGTTGGTGTCTCTCTGCCTCCACATGAGCTGTGTTGGGTTCTATCCCCATATGTCACATTGCGTGGTCTCTTTTTTACAAAAGGAAAGAGGGCTATATTGCCCAGCAGATCTAGTCTTACTGGATTGGGCCTCTCTTCTCCAAGTTGTATAAAATGAGTTTACACTTTACTTTGAGGCCAGACTAGCAAAGCAAGTATTGTAAAATGACAATATATTTATAAATAAATGGAACATGAGACTTTTGAATATAAAAATATATGCATAGTTTACTTAAATTTAAATAGAAAATATCAGTAGCTTACATAGAATAGTATTGATAGTCAATCAAAGTTACATGATCTTAAAACATTTCTATTTTAAGAAAAAAGCTTCTAAAAGCTTAACATATGCTCAATTCATTGGCTCAAAGATATCAAGAATAATACATTACATTCTTCCCAGTTCTTCCCTTTTTCTGCCAAGATGGTGGTGAGAGAGAAACTCCAACATAGTGTGTGGAATTTCAATCTACAGAGCAGAGATCGTGTCTCCCCTCTTAAAGCTTGCCTGCTAGAAGCTTGCATTCCTAAGTAGTGACGTAGATGGCTTCAGTTAGCATGGAAATACATGGGACTCTAATTGGCAATTTTAAAGAAATTAAACAAAGTTAGACTTCCTTCAAGGTTTGAACAAACCTCATATTTCCATCATTATTAATTGTCAGATTACAGAGAGACTGACCACAGCTTCAAGGTTTTTTTTAACCAATTAGTGGAAACAGATATGTTAGCTAGAAAAGACTAACTTAAAAATTCCTTCTTCTTTGGAGATGTTTATGGCTGGTACCACTTGTCATTTAGACACAGACTGATAAGGCTCTAGACACATAGACTGATAAGGCCCTTGGTCTGGCCTCTCACTTTAGCCATTTGTTTCTGTTTCCTTGGATACGGTGAAAAGTTCACTGAGAAATTTAGAAAAAAGTTCATTGGAATGTAGCTGAGGATTCTTCAGCCTGAATCAAGGTAAACTGATTCAATGCTGTGAAACACAAGTTAAATATATTGAAACAGCAAGTTAACATATAGAAACTCAAAATTAATACATTAGGAACACAGATGGCCAAAAAATATATGCTTATAATAGGAAATATGTGACACATGCACCCAGTGGTGGGCAATCACTGCTACCACACTTCGGGACCAGAAGAAGGAGCAGGACAGATGGTATCCATCCCCACCTTCTGCCAAGGGGCAGCCAGGTAGGCTGCGGTTGGCCATCTCACCATGCCTCATGGTGGGCCAAGGCGCCAGCCCATGCAGTGGCATAGAAAGGGACTGGGAACACGAGTGGCACCAAGCTACTGCATCTTGGGCAGCCTTACCCCACTTTGGGTAAGGCTTCTACATGCTGTGTCCCTGACCTTTTTCTGAGGACTCGGTGTCTAGCAGCCAGCTGCACACCAACTATGCGGTGGGGTGAATATCTGGTGGCCGCGAGGCACATGATGCACTGTGTCATGTGGTAAGGTTTCCTGGAGTGGGGTAAGACTGCCTAAGGCACAGTAAGCACATCATGTGGCTGTACCCAAACGATCATAGGATTGGAAGAGATTTCAGGGGCCATCTATTACCCCCTACTCCAAGGCAGGATAACCTATAACCACGGGCCTCTATTCACTACAATTTCCCCATTGCCATCAATGGGGAAAATGCAGTGAACACACATCCCAGCCTATAACTACAGCACCACATACAGGTGTTTACTTATCTAGGTGTTACAATACAGTATGGAAGGTAAAATGATAGTCAACGCAAGCAATCCTCAGACGACTTAAAATTCTGAAAAATTAACATTATTTAATTTTAATTCTGAAAAAAATTAAACTTTAAAATGGCGTTACCCTTAATACTTCCTCCGTGGAATACAACTCAAACCAAACTTCTTTTTAAATATGGATTCTGTCTCTTGCAGTCTCACTGCTTGACATAATAGAAGTGCAGAAAATAAGTTAGCAATGCAAATGCTTGGGGTGAAGTTTGGAAATATTTTGTCACACAGGTTCCCATCTGGGCTACATCTCCAAGACAGCTCTTCCCATCTTCCGGCAACGAAAAGTTCCCTAAGCCACAGCTAATCTACACAGAATCGTTCCTGTGACACGTAAACTAAAGCTATACTTTGCATAAATATGAATTGTCACTCCACAGAAAATTTATTCTGGATGAAATGCCTCACATTTTCCCAACGCAGATACGCTGAAGCTTTTAAGTGTAAGCTGCAAGGCAGAAAATGACCTTATGAGGCTCTCTATTCAGAACTCCGTGACATCCGGAATGAGTTCAGCTGCATGCAGATGGCAGCTGAAAAAAGCAGACAGCTGATTGCAAAGCTCTTAAAGATTACCATGAAGAACAAATACACAGTCCATTTATTTTTAAAAATGCATGCGTACTTTCAATTCACCAGAATGCCTTTTTGTTGTGCCTGATAGAGCATGGCTATTCTAGGGAAAATATATCCATCAGCCTATAGAGAAAAGTGCTGAATTAATAAGTTCCAACATTCTTTCTTAACTATGTATGAAAAACATGTGACCACTGTTCGCAGTTCATTGTATTGACAAGATGTAAGTAATTTTCCTCCTTTGAAGAAGCGATTGGCACAATGGCTCTGCTTCTGAAAGCACTTCACTGGTACAAATCCCCTGAGAAATTAATGGGGCTTGCAGCAGTGCACTCCTTGGAGGATCAAGCCCTTTATTGCAGTCTAGTCTGGTTCATGGGATTAAAGAGCTGTTAGTTTTTTCACAGACCAGATGTACACAGAGATGACTGGAGATGACAATCTGGAAGGAGGTGTGAGCAGGGTGCCAGAGGGTTCTGTCCTGGGCCTGGTACTGTTCAAAAACTGTATTAAAGTCCTGGATGAGTCTTGTATCGCTGACTATCTCTGCTTGGAGGTCTCACTGCCAGCTCGAGCTTAATATGGCAAAAAATGAACTCCTTATCTCTCCCTCCCTCCCCCCGAATATTCCCCTCCTACTTCCCTCTCAATTTCTATTGAGGGTGTCACCATCCAGCCTGTCCCACAGGTGCATAACCTGGGATTAATTTTTGACTCCTCCCTCTTCTTTACAACTCAGATCCAGGCTGTTGTCAAATCCTGCTGCTTTGCCCTGTATAATATTGCTAAAATCCAGCCCTGCCTTACTGTTGTCACTGCAAAACCCCTAGTTTATGCTCTAGACATCTCTCACCTTAACTACTGTAACTTCCTCCTTACTGTTCTCCTGTACTCTGATCTTGCCCCCCTCATCTCCGTTCAACGCTCTGCTGCCAAAGTCCTCCACCTTGCTCGTCGCTTTGACCATTTTCAGCCCTTTCTCTCTGCTCTACACTGGCTCCCTCTACAGGAACGCATTGCAGCACAAGCTTCTCATCTTCACCTTCAAGCGTTTCATCTTCATGGCCTTGATCCCCCATATATCTTTGCTCTTGTGTCCAATAAGGATGGGCAAACGTGGTTCGGAAGTTTGGAGTTCAGACTGAACTCGACCAGTTCGGTTGACCAAACCGAACTTCTGAACGAACTCGATTTTCGAACCAAACCAAATTTCCAAACTCAGTTCTGTTCACCAATCCCTAAAAGATAATATTCCATTTAGTTCAATGGGGTTTGTATTTCCGAACTCTGTTCGGAAGTTCGGAGTTCGGGCCGAACTCGAATAGTTTGGTTGACCAAACTGAACTTGATTTTCGAACTGAACTGAATTTCCAAACTCAGTTCTGTTCACCCATCCCTAGCGTCCCACCACATTCCTGACCAGGAGCATTGCTCCTCCTCTGCCCCCACTCTTGCCTGCTTATGACTCCCCTGCTCCTACAAACATATTCTGCCCTTCTCTCTTGCTGCCCACCATGCCTGGAACTCCTCCCTGCATACATTTGTTCTGCTCCTTCCCTCCCAACTTTCAAATCCATCCTGAAAACCTCTTTCTTCCATCAGGCTTTCCCTGGCTTGTCATGGTGAAACTGTATCCTCCTCCCTCAGAGTCTCTCTCTTCCCTCATGAATGTATGTTTGCCTCTCCTGATGTTCACCTCTCCCTTGTCTCCTCCTTCCTTGTCTCTTAGGTTGTAAGCCCTTTGGGGTAGGGAACTGTCTGTAACTACTGTCTGTACAATGTCAGGTACATCTCTGGTGCTATAATAATAATAATTAATAATAATAAAAAGTTGTTAATAAATAATTTCAAAAAAGTAGAGGGACTTTTTATCAAATTTCAATGACACAAAACTGGGAGGGACAGCTAATACCTTAGACAGAAATAAAATTCAAAATGATCTTGATAAGTTGGAAAACTGGACTGAATCAAACAAAATGAAGTTCAGCAGAGATAAATATAAAGCTCTGCATTTAGGTATGAAAAGTCAAATGTACAAATATAGGATGGGGGATACCTGGCTTCACAGAAATGCATTTGCAAGAATGAGCTGAGAACCCTGATTCTCATCGAGAAAAGCGAGAATTGCAAAATCAAGGTTCAGTCCTACTTTTAAAGCCTTGTTCCAAAGGCTGAAATTGAGGTCATTTACCATGGAAATTTGACATGATTCTTTCGTATACCCTGGTTGCTCTGCCACAGAATTGCCCTATTTGTACTGTTGAAAGTACCAGCTGAGGTTTAGAGATGTGGGAATAGAACGCGTTTCGGATGTTCGGACTTTCAGTTGTTCGGTTCAAAACCCAACTTCATGTTCAGCTGTTCAGTTTAGTGGAGTTCGGTTCTGCCAAACTCAGCCAAACATCCGAAAATAGCACTATCGATACCGAAATTGATACCTGCTTTAGGGCCCCAGGCTTCAACGGCTCAGCGTAGCCTCCTGGAAGTGCCCTCCTCCAATGTCATGCAGGGCACTGGAAGGTCTGCAGGACTTGAGACTGCTTCTGTCTCTGCTGCTGCTGGAGCTGGAGCAGGTGCTGGTGCTGCTTCCTATGTTCCTACAGGGCCACCAATGTCCCCCACTGTTGAGGCAATCCCCAGCAGTCCAGAGCTGGTGGATCCCACCCCGGCTGCTAGAGGCAGGGCCCAATCCCCTGGCAATGTCAGTAGGGAGAGGAGAAGCAGCTGCAGCAGCAGCACAAGCAACTATAGAGGGGAGCACAGGATAGTGCCAGCAGCATGGCGGGCACGGGCAGTCTAGTCTCAGGGTCCCAGTACTCCTCTTCATGGGACATCACCGTAATCGGGGACAGTGAGGAAGAGGCAGACACTAGTGCTGCAGAGGAGTTGTCTACAGCTGAGGTGATGGCTGAGCCTCCTCCCAGAGCTGTTTCTCAAGTGCCACCAAGTTCCCCCCTTTGCAGCAGCACTGGCAGCAGTGCGTCACCTGGGGCAAGCCATTAGGCAGGATGGGGGGCGAAATCTTCAATCTGGGATCATATTAAGCAGGTGCGGGCTCCTTCAGTGGGCAAGCATCCTGCACCAGCACCAACTGCTTTCTCTAGCAGCAGGAGCAGTATTCCTCCTGCTAGGGGGGCAGTACAGCAGCAGGAGCCTCCCCAGCAGTGCCGTCAGTCCACCATAGAGGATCTGGGGTGGGAGGATCTGTCAAGGCCATCAGCAGGGCGCCATGGGACTGGCTTCCAAGAGAAAGCGAAGCACATTTTGGCAGAAATGATTGCCTTGAACAGGCAGCCCTTCTCAATTCTGGAGGACAAGGGCATCCAGTGGCTGATTGGGTTCCTGGCCCCCAACTTTAAGCTGCCTTCCAGCTCCACCCTGAGTCGGATTGTGGTCCCTTGCACTGCACGCACCCTCCACCTTGTGGTGAAGGACGCTCTGGGGTTGGGGGATAAGGGGATTGGGCCAGGCACACTTAGCTCCCTGGTCGAGCAGGGGAGGAAGCTGGTGGGGTCGTTCAACCACAGTGTGAATGGCAGCGAGCTTCTCTGGGAGAAGGAGGCCGAGCAAGGGTCCCTGGTTCACTAGCTCATCCAGGATGTCTCCACCAGGTGGAATTCCACCTTCTTGATGCTCAAGCAGCTTCTTGAGTATAAAGCCACCCTGCATCAGGTGGAACTCGAGACAGACATCGAGGCACCTCCAGGGTACAGCAGGGAGGAATGGGAGATCCTTGCTCACACGGTCTTCATCCTGAGACCGTTCCTGGCCATGACAGAGACTGAGAGGAGTTCCACCATCACCCTCAGTCAGGTGACCATGCTGGTCCATAGTCTCCAGAGGAGCCTGGACGAGATTCTCGGGGTGTGGGATTGTGGCCCTCCGGGCAGGAAGATGGCACTTGACCTGGCATGGAAGCTGAAGGCGGGGCTGGGTGTGCACTTTGATGAGCTTCTGTGCTGGGAGGAATATGTCCTGGCAACGATGATGGACCCCAGGATCAAGGGCAGCATGGCACGTGAGACAGCGGTCTATGGCCTCAGGAAGGGTGCGCTGGTGCAGAAGGTCCAGCAGAGAGAGCGGGCCATTGAGCAGGATGCCCCTGTGGATGGTGAGAGTGGGAGCATTGACCCCTTCCAGCCATCTGGGTCGATCCCTGCCCCCAGCCCCAGCAGTAGCAGCAGGGTGAGCAGCAGGATGAGCAGCAGCAGCAAACCCCTTCTGCCAGCAGCTTTTCCTGTGTTCAGGCCACTCTGGGGAGCATGGGGCCCAGTACAAAAAGGCAAGCAGCATGGCTGAGGGCACTGGGGCAGGTGGTGCCCACCCAGAGCTACCAGAGGGAGTATGATGGTGCCTCAGTAGCAGTGGAGACCTACCTGGAGGAGGAGCCATACATTGATACCAGCAGCGATCCCTTGGCCTACTGAGCTGGCAAGGCCAACATGTGGCCGGCCCTGTCAAAAGTGGCCAAGGGTATCCTGTCCTGCACACCAACCAGTGTCCCCAGCGAGCGGATGTTCTCTGTGGTGGAGGACATTTGCTCCCCGCACCACCTAAGACTGGGGCCAAGTTGATGAAGCAGTTGTTGTTCCTAAAGGTGAACCTTCCACTGCTGGGATTCTCTGAGCTGCCCCTGAACAAGGAGTGATGGTGCAGTGGCACACGCCATCCCATGTCAGGGGCAGTCGGGACTGGGCTCCTCCTCCTCCTCAATTTGGGCTAGGGCTACTGCTCCTATGCTGCTAAGGTGCTGTCCATCCCACCCAATGCCTAGCACTGGCCCTGCCCCCCCCTCTCTCTCTCATATTAGATGGCCTCGGCCACCTTATCTGATTGACCTCATGATGCAGGGTGGCATTGAGAAACAAACTGTAAGCCTGCCAGCTGGCCTATGGCTACACAATCTCGGCCTGCCTATGTGACACTGACTGGCTTTCGCTCTCGCACGCTGCACAGTCTTTGCTAGCCTATCTGAGTGTCCTGCTGTTAATGTCCCAGCTTGCCTGCCTTACTGCCTCTCATGCCACGCTGTCTGTCTGCCCGCTCAACTTTCTGCCAAGCTCAAAGCATGCCTCAGTCTGCCTTCCTCCCTCCCATGCCAAGGTGCCTGTCTGCCCACTCAGATTGCCTAGCTCAAAGTCTGCTCGAGCCCACCTGCCCTACCAGCTCTCATGCCATGCTGCCTGCCTGCCTGCCCACCCAGGTTGAAAAGCTCAAACCCTGCCTCCGTCTGCCTGGCTGCCACTCATGCCACGCCACCTGCCTGCCTGCCCTGGCAACCAATGTCTGCTGCTGCTGGTGCCAATGGCCCCCAACCCAGGCCTATATGCCATCTGTGCCCAGGGTTCTGTACCCTGGCAACCAATGTCTGCTGCTGCTAGTGCCAATGGCCCCAAGGCCAGGCTTATATGCTGTCTGTGCCAAGGGTTCTGTACCCTGGCAACCAATGTCTTTTGCTGCTAATGTCCCAGCCCCAGGACTATATGCTGTCTGTGCCAAGGGTTCTACCCTGGCAACAATGTACGCTGCTGCTAGTGCCAATGGCCCCAAGGTCAGGCCTATATGCTGTCTGTGCCAAGGGTTCTGTACCCTGGCAACCAATGTCGGCTGTTGCTAATGCCCCGGCCCCAGGACTATATGCTGTCTTTCCCAAGGGTTCTACCCTGGCAACCAATGTGTGCTGCTGCTAGTGCCAATGGTCCCAAGATCAGGTCTATATGCTGTCTGTGTCAAGGTTTCTGTACCCTGGAAACCAATGTCTGATGCTGCTAATGCCCCAGCCCCAGTACTATATGCTGTCTTTCCCAAGGGTTCTACCCTGGCAACCAATATCTGGTGCTGATAATGGCCCGGCCCCAGGCCTGTATGCTGTCTGTGCCAAGGGTTCTACCCTGGCAATCAATGTCTGCTGCTGCTAGTGCCAAATGGCCCCCAGGAGTGGCCTATATGCTGTCTGTGCCAAGGGTTCTGTACCCCGGGTTGCCGCCAAGCTCAAAGCTTTCCTTAGCCCACCTTCCTGCCTCTCATGCTACGCTGCCTGTCTGCCCGCCCAGGTTGCTGCCAAGAGAGAGAGAGAAATAAGAGAGAGAAAGTCTCCACACTGCTAGAAGGAGAAACAGACACTAACCCACCCATGCTGTCACCTGCACTATACGGCCACAGAGAGGGGCGGGGGGAGAGAGAGAGGCTCCCTGCTAGAATGATAGTGATGGGGGTTGGAGGTGGAGAGGGAGGTGTATCCAGCTACCCTGGCTTCCACCTGCCAGAACCAGAAAGAACTCCCATCGGTGCTCATGCGTACAATGCCCATTGCCCACATCCAGCATGCAGAAAACCTACCATAATGAGATGGAGTATAAAACAACGTATTATATGTGCCTGCCTGCCTGCCTGTGTGCATTCCTGTACCTGCTGCTACCACCTATTGCATGATTGAATGAAGTGTACCCAATAGGTTTTAGGCTGTCATTCCCTGAATCAGTCATGCCTGCCCATCCAAGGAACCATCAATGAGATTCTGGGACCATCATTCCAGTCACTGGGGACTGAATTCCATTTCACTGCATGCAGAAGCCCAGTGCCTGCATGCCAGTCTCTCCCCCCCAATACAAAAAGTCTACTCCTCCACACCCACCCGTGGATGCCCGCTGAACCTGCTGAAAATAAAAGGCCCTCCGACCACCAGCTCCCGCCACCTGCTGCCCGCTGCCAAGGAGCGGGCAGCTTTCTCTCGGTCACACCCACCCACACAAACACAAGCCCTGCACCTCCTGGGGGGCTGTCTTCAAGTTGAGACCCTGCTGCTGGCATATCTTTGGGTTAATAACTACGCTACATGGGGTGGCAGGTGCTACTGGTAGGGATCGACAAGCTGTATGTGATTCTGCCACCTGCCAGTCAGAACTTAAACACAGAGTGATAAAAGATTGGAAAGGTCAGCTCATAACAATAACAAGAAATATAACTTTACTTAACAAAACAACAACAATAACAACAACAAAATTATAAAACAAAAAACAAACATTTTAAAATAGAAAGGAAACTTATGAACTAAATACTCAGTCTTTGGGCCTGCCCCCTGGAATTTGGGAGAAAGGCATAAGTGGTGCAGGGGACCTAGGGGCAGGGGGCGCACTTGCCGGCATTTCATATCCGCGTTCCACAGTGTATTCTACGACCCCTGCCACGGCTGCCCGCCAGTTCGAGACCGACTGGCGGAAGAGCTCCAGGTCAGCCCTCTCAGTGGAGACGTACTTAGAGACATACTCCGAGTATGCCTCCACCTTCTCCCGCAACTCGACCACCTGGAACTGTTCCACCAGTTGGTTCTCCAGTACCTGGAGGCCACAAAGTCCCGGCTGGTCCCATGCACCTGGCCCCGAAAGGCCCTTGCCACTGCCGACTCCTCCTGGGGGTCTCCACATCAGAGCTGGAGGAGAGAGAAGGACTTTGCAGGTGGCGCCGCTTCTGGATTGCCTTTCCCCCCCTTCTTCTGCTACTCCATGGCCATGCCACCAGACTCCTGCAACCGAGCCATCTTCTGCCTGTGGGCCTTCTCGATATGGGCAATTAGGCCCGATGTGGTCCCCTCTCTGGCCATTTTGGATCTTTTGCTACAGGTCTAAAGAAGATAAAAAGATAGGAACATAAGAAGTGCCATACTGCATCAGACCAATGGTCTGTGTCAAGCCCTGCCTGCATTCTGTCTCCACAACTGGGTGGGTGGCAATCTCTCTCTGCAGGGGAGTTCCGTTTATAACAGTTCATAGAGAGCAATACATTTTCATTTTTTCATTTCATATTTAATTTATATCCCTCACTCTCCCGGCCCAAAGGCGGCTCAAAGCGCCTCACAATCATAAATAAATACAATAAATGGGTTTATCCCACACAGGGACACCCCAAACAATCAAATCAGTACAAAATAACAGCAGCACTGGGGTCCATATCCCACACACGAGATCCAGTATTGCAAAAAACAACACATCCCTCCCCCCCTTACCAGTAACACAAGTTTATTCTAATCACCTCCTATCCCCCTCAGCTGTTATCAATTCTAACATTCCTAGCCCAACACATATCCAAAAAACTATCTACACCTACTTCACACTCAAGCTGTCCCCTGCTGCCACCAGGGAACATCCTCCCTCTCAACCCCACTCTCACTGAAGAGAAAGGAAGGCCTTACCACAATTGACATCAGCTGAGATTCACATTACACAATCCCATCGACAGCCCCTCCTCCCAAACCTCTCAACTCAACCGAAAGGGCACGACCAAAGGGCAGACCCCTTTGATCGTGGCCCTTCGAGCCATGCCTCTGGCACGGCCTCCGGCCGCCTCTGGTATTATGGGGAATGGCCCGGAAAAGAGGCTACTTTGGCCCCGCCCCCACAAGGGGGGGAATGAGCTGTTCCCTGGCCTCTCCTGGGTCAAATGGTGCTGTCCCGCCCCCTGTACTAACCAGTCCCCACAGTCATCAGGAGAAGGGGGGGATCTTCCTGCCGGGGGTAGCTGCTTCCGTGCTGTTTCTGGATCCCCGAGCTGGCCACTGTCCTTCCTCCATGCGGCCACCCCTGGTATTATGGGGAGCATCCTGGAAGAGAGGCTCCCCTGGCCCCACCCCTACAAGGGAGGAGGGGAAATGAGCTGTTTCCTGGCCTCTCATGGGCCAAATGGTGATGCCCCGCCCCCTGTACCAACCAGTCCCCACAGTCATCAGGAGGGGGGGGGAGTCTTCCTGCTGGGAGTAGCCACCTCCATGCTGCTTCTGGAGCCCCGAGCTGGCCACTGTCCCTCCTCCATGCGGCCGCCGCTGGTATTATGGGGAGCGGCACAGAAGAGAGGCTCCCCTGGCCCCGCCCCCTCAAGGAGGGGAGAATGAGCATACATGCATGCATACCCTGTTGTTTCAGCCCCCATGCCTTACCTTGCAGATGGCGTACCCGTTCACCTTATCATAAAACCTCCAAAGATTGGACCTTGTCCACCCAATGTCTGGGGGTGGCACTGGCGACCTCCGCCTGAGTGTCCTGCGTGGCGTGACACCAGTGGTGGCATCTGATTCCTCTCTGAAACAGGAACACATAAACAACACTTAAGTAATATCATGCATTTATGATGATGCCTCTAGTCCTCCATCCTTGGGGTGCTAGGGATGGCAAATGGAGAGACCCTGGCTGGCACATGCAATTAATCATGCCCTTCTTTGCATGGGTGCTAGGGAGGGATGGCATTGGGGACGAGATCCTGGCTGGATGGCACGTGAAAATCCTACCCTTCTTTGGGTGCTATGGAGGGATGAGACCCTTGCCGGCATGTGCAAATCGTGCCCTTCTTTGGGTGCTAGTAGCGATGGCAACTGGAAGTACCCTTGCTGGCACATGCAAATCCTGCCCTCCTTGGGGCGCTTTGAATGGTGGCAACTGGAAAGACCCTGGTGGCTGGCATGTGCAAATCCTGCCCTTATTTGGGGGTGAGTAGGGAATGGGTTGTCAACTTGAAAGTGGAGACCCTTGCTAGCCTGGCACATGTTTGGGTGGGGGTGCTGCTCGTGCTCGTGCCTGACTGCTGGAAGAGCTCCCCACACTACAGTACCCTCTCTCTCTGTGGCAGACATCCGATGCCACCCGCTGATGCCCACTGTTTGTGACCGACTGATGCCCACACCACCCACGCACCCACCCGCATGCCAGTGAGCTCATTCTAACGAATAGAGTCTTTCTTGTCCGCAAAGTACAAAAAAGTTTACAAACCTGGCAGCACCTCCTGTGCCCGCTGCTTGCTCCTCCACCACCAGCTCCGGGACCTCCACCACTGAAGGTCTAGGGGCAGCAACCTCTTCCTCCTCCTCTTCCACCACCAGGTCCGGGACCATCAACTTACACCCCTCACCCCCCCAGCGTTTAATTAAGACTGTCTTCTCCATTTTTTTTTTAAACAAGCCAACACCAGCCACATAGTCAAGTCAGTCACCCACCACAAACACTCACCAACAACACGCCAATACAAACAACAACACAGCCAGCCAAACCAAACACATACAAACAGCACACGAACCGATCATCCACACACACACACGCTCTCACCCACACAAGCGCCGCACGCACTCAAATTTCCTGTTTCTGGCACTATCATGGGCTCTCGCGATACCTTTTTCCGAACGGCCGAACTGAACCAAACTTGACCGAACTGAATGCCCGAACCCAAACTTGGTGACCAAACTGAACACCCAAACCGAACATCCAAACCAAATCGGACTGAGCGCCCGAACCCAAACCCCGATCGGTTCACCCATCCCTACCATGGAGCAGTTGCATGCACCCCCGGTATTGGGGGATTGTGCTTTGTGGCTCCTGTGCAAATGTGTGCAGAGGGAGGTATGGAATTGCAGCCAATGTGTGTGTGTTTGTGTGTGTGAGAGAATCTCCCCAAGTGAACCCTTTCCTGGGCCACACCCCACATCCCACACCCCACTGATCCCACAACCCACTGGGTGGCATCAGATTTACATGGGTAATTAACCCATGTGGGCCCATGTATTTTTTGAAATAATTAGATTTCACAATTTAACCCATTTGTCCTATTTATTCCATGAGAGCCCATGTGTTTTTGTTTTGTTTTTTAAAAATAATTTGGTTTAATAATTTAACCCATTTACCCTATTTAACAATGACCTCATGTGGGCCCATGTGTTTTTTAATTAATTAGGCTGCGTTTTTTAAGCAGTTTTTATTTTTGAAATGGGGACTGCAGGGTTTGTACGTGCACTCCTAGATGTGGTTACATTTAGGGAGCCCCCTATAAGCACCTCTGGGTATCAAATCTCAGTCTGGTACTGATGCTGCCTTCTCCCCCCAGCAGCCATACTCCTACCTAAGCCCTTGCACACTAGCAACGGGTAACTACATTCAACATCCATAACACCTTTACCTCTGTCCCCAGGGCCACATCCCAAACTGGCTCTGTATGGTTTACACACACAGAGGAAAGTGTCCCATAGATTCCTCCCTCCCTCAATCTGAGAAACTTTGATTACACCACTGCCTGCTGCCACCTCTCAGTGGCAGTACTAGCATCACTGGATTAATCCTGCATGAGGTGTCTGACAACACTGCACTTCCCCTTCTTGTTGTTGCTCTTCTGGGGTGGCTTCTAATTTGGGGGAGGAATGGAGTTTTCTGAGTGCCTGCCTGTAAGTAGTCTGGAAAAGAACAATTGCAGTGAATGCTTTTTTCCTTGGAAACGGGTCATTTGCCTTCACTTGCACAACAAGTGAGTGGATACTTACTGGCTTTTCACTATTTTCTGCTATTTTTCACTAGGTTATGTTCAGGAATCACAGTTGTTTGGTACTTCCAGTCGTTCTTTGCTAACATTCAGAAATGATGGATCTGTCCTAATGCAAAATGAACTGATCTTCCAACACTATGGTTTATACTGGATAAGTGATGTAAAATTGATGGCAAGTGATATAAACTGCCAAAAATGATAGAAACTGCCATAAATTGACAGAAAATACAAGAAAGTGATGAAAATGGATGAAAATACCAAAAATTGGTGGAAATTGCTGGAAACTGATAAAAGATTTTTTACAAATGATGGAAATTGGCAGGTACTGATCTCAACAATAGCGGAAGCACAGGATCAGTGAATAGTATGTAAATAATATCAATGAACAGTTACAAGAAATCCTGAAAGGTAGACACAAAGTATTCCCGAACAGTACAGGAAGGAACACATCTCTCTTTGTAAGATTGGAGAGTAATGATTCTACGTCAAGAGCAAGGGGACTTTCAAGGTTGCAAAGCCCTGGGGTAGGGTATCGTGTGACTATAAGCATATAGGATCCTAGACTCTGTCATAGAGTGCTTTCCAATGATAGTGGCAGTAAGGAGGCCCGTTTCAAGCAACCTGAGTGCTGCTAGGAGATTTTCAGAAGGGAAGGAGCAGAACCTGCAATCCACCCATGCCACTCTGAAAATATCCTAGAAGCACTCAGACCATTTGGAAAGCACCCTACCAAGAAAGAAGTTATCAGAATGGGCAGTGGGAGTGCTGGCTTCAACCCCATTTACTCTTAAGATTTCCATCCTGGCAAAGTTGCTGTCATTCAGGGGGGGAGGGGGTGCACTGGGAGCTGGGGTGATGCTCTATTCATGCAATTGCTCTGTCCCCATACCTTTTTTTTTGGGGTGGGGTCCATAATAGGGACAAGAACCCAGACCCACAACAGCCTGGCTACTCCACTGAGTACCCTCCCCTGGTGTGGGAGGGCACTTGTGTAGTAACTTGATTAAGGACATAGAAACACCACACTTTGTAATATGAGCTCCCTGTTGCTCCCTGTTTCTTTTCCCTAACCAAATAAATAAGATAACATTTCCTTTTGTACTTATTACTGCAATACCAGCTGCTGTGACTGATGCAATGACAGATCTGTATTACATGTGTAGTGTTCTTGCTATCAAGATAGAAGAGAAGTAGAAAAAACTTTATAAACTGTTTTTGAAATAACTAGGTTGCATATTTTAAAAGGTACTATTACAAGAAAGCTGATTTGTTTCAAATTAGTTAATTAAAATAGCATTAGCAGAACCTCTTTAACGGATCAGTAAACAGAGACATAATAAAAGACCCATGAATCAAATCAACACAGCTTCAGTTTTAATTTTCAAATAGAAGGAAAGAACTAGTTTCCTGCTACCCTGGAGAATTACTTTAAAAACATTATTGGAATTCTAAATAATGAATCCAATTGGGGGAGAAATATGGAAAACAAGCAGAAAATAAATATGGAAAACAAGCGGAAAAGAGGAAAAATTAATTTAATAAGTTATTAATTACAAGTATTTCCTCATCTCTAATGAACATACACCATACCAGGGGAGGGGAACCACAGACTCTTGGACCCTTTCTAGTTCCTATATCTGATCCTTGGATCCAGTTCCTACCTCCAACCACAGAAAACTGAGCTCAGCGTAAGGGAGAAGAGATGACGGCATGCACTCAAGGATAGATGACAGATCCACTGCACAAATCAATTATCTGTACCCACTTTTTCTTGAATGTGTCACTTAAGTATCCCTGCCTCAAATTTATATGTGGCTCTCAGAGCTTGTACAAACTTTCAAAGTGGCCCCTGGGGTGAAAAAGGTTTCCTACGCCTACACTATGGCCGATTTTGTATGGATGCCCCACCCCCTAACCCAACTGGGTGGGGGGGCATCCATGCACATGGCACTGCAGTCGGTAGGGGGATGGGTGTACGCCACAGAAAACACTACGGGTGGTGGGTGGAGGTGGGTGTGTGCTCCCTGCGCACACCCATCTCTGCCCACCACCCACCCACGGAGCCATCCGACAAAACGGAAAAGGCTCTGTCGGTGAAGATGGGTGTGCGCCAGTGGGAAAGGGAGCACACCCACCTCCACCCATCGCCACCGCCAGTGTACACCCATCTCCCCACCCAGTGGTGCTGTGTGAAAACGGCCTCGATAGTGCATCAACATGTTATTGCAGTTCCCTGACTAACACAAGCCTAGTGGCTCCTCATCCCTCCTCCATTGCAGTTTCATACATAACTTTTTCTTGTAATGAACAAAATGCTAAGATCGCAAGAGGTCTATTAAAGCAAGCGTGTACTGTATTGTTGAAAATACAATCTATTCCCAATGATATCGATAAGACATTGTACTGACTTTAAACACCAGAAAAAACTAATTCTGATCTCACTACAGTCATAGTAAACTCTGATAATAGATATAATCTGAATACAAGTAATATAATTTTGAGGAGGCAGATATGATTCCTTTTATTACTGCAATGGCAGCCGCTGTGACTGATACAGTGACAGCTCTATATTACACAAAAAAATTATATTAAAATATTGTCTTGTGTAATAACTTGATTAACGATATAGAAACACCACACTTTGTAATATAAGCACCTGTTGCTGTTTCTTTTCCCTAACCACAGAAATAATATAAAGTTTGCTTTTTTATTTTTAAAATAATAAAGTACTTTCTGGTTCTTTCTTACCACAAGAGACACAGCAGACAATAACTTATTTCTGATGCTGTTTTTTAGAGTCCAATGTAAAGAATTTTCATCTCCTAAAGAAAATAAAAGCAAAGCAGTAGATACTCTACCTCCTTCCCATAGTCAGCCAGGTTCTGATTCAGGAAAGTACTTAAATGTGATTAAATTTGATTTATTTCTTAATACACTTAAGTAGATATTGGAAAGTACAGATGTGCTAAGCTCTTGTCCCAAATACATATTCTTTCGTGAATCTGGATAAAAGGGACAATTGGCTTCTACTCCATCTTTGTCCAGCTTGATCTCTCTGCTGCCTTAGACGCTATTGTTAACCACACCTTGACTTGCTTCACTCCCTTGGTTTCCAGGGCTCAGTTCTTCACTGAACAGAAGAAGTGCCATACTCAGCGAGACCAATGGTCCATCAAGCCCAGAATTCTGTCTCCAACAGTGGCTATTTCAATCATATGGGAGAAGTATCAGCCGTCACAATGGGCAATCCATTCCCTGTTGAAAACTCCCTGCTCCCGACAGTAAGAAGTTGCCTTCTTGTAATCTACTTGGCTAATAGCCATTAATGAAACTGTTCCCCAAGAATTTATCCAGTCCTTTTTTAGTTTTAGTTATATAATAATAATTTTATTAGTGAGCTAGCTTTCGCCATGTCCCAATATAGAAAAGGAAATAAAATCACAGGTACAAAACCCCCTCCATATAGGGGACAAATGATACATAACAATCATATGAGACAATGTCTAAGATATTAAAGCACAAATACCCCTAGATGTCCAATCAGCAGAACAGACAAGTTAAACAATGTTCCAAGATAAGCTATAAAGCCAGTCCAAAGAAGTAAACATAGGTCAAGAGTGATGTTGACCTATGTCCCCTGACTCCGCTGTCTCTGCTCTCAACGCCTCTCTCTCCTCCACACTTGACTCCCATGCCCCTCTCTCTTCCCGCCCTGCCTTCTCCCACAACCCCCGTCCTTGGCTCACCCCTAGTATCCGCCACCTCCGTTCTTGCACTCGTGCTGCTGAACGACTCTGGCGCAAATCCCATTCTCACGCTGACTTCCTTCACTTCAAATTCTGTCTCTCCACCCTTACTTCTGCTATCTCCCTTGCTAGACAACACTACTATGCCTCCCGCATTGAGTCCTGTTCTCGGGACCCTCGCCGCCTGTTCTCTACCTTTGACTCCCTCCTCAAGCCTCCCTGTCCTCCCCCTCCTTCTTCCCTTTCTGCTCAGGATCTTGCCTCCTTCTTCACCTCCAAGATAGACAAGATCCGCCTCGACATTGCTTCCCACTCCTCTCTTCCCACTCCCACCCCTCTCCCTCCTCCCCCTCCTTCTCTCATGTCCTCCTTCTCCCCTGCCTCCCTTAAGGAAATCTCCTCTCTGCTCTCCTCCTCCAACCCTTCCACTTGCCCCCTTGATCCCATTCCTTCCCGCCTCCTCACCTCCATTACTCCCACTGTCGCCCCTTCCTTCCTGCACATCATCAACCTCTCCCTCTCTACTGGCTCTTTCCCTTCTGCCTTCAAACATGCCACAGTCTCTCCTATTCTCAAAAAGTCCACTCTTGACCCCTCTGACCCTTCTAGCTATCGTCCTGTCTCACTCCTTCCTTTTGCTTCCAAGCTGCTTGAACGTGTTGTCTACTCCCGCTGCCTTGACTTCCTATCCTCCAACTCCTCCCTTGACCCCCTCCAATCTGGCTTCCGCCCCCTTCATTCTACTGAAACTGCTCTCGCTAAGATCACCAATGATCTTCTGGTGGCTAAATCTAAACGTCTCTATTCCATTCTTGTCCTCCTTGATCTCTCTGCTGCCTTCGATACTGTTGACCACTCACTCTTGCTGGATTCCCTTCACTCCCTTGGCTTTTGTGGCTCTGTCCATAACTGGTTCTCCTCCTACCTCTCTGACCGCTCCTTTAATGTGTCTCTCTCCAACTCCGCCTCCTCCTCCTTCCCCCTCTCAGTTGGTGTTCCTCAAGGCTCTGTTCTTGGCCCTCTCCTCTTCTCGATCTATACCTCATCCTTAGGCAAACTCATTGCCTCCCATGGCTTCCAATACCACCTCTATGCTGATGACACTCAACTCTATCTCTCTACTCCCTCTCTCTCTCCCTCTGTTCAAGCTCGTCTCATCAACTGTCTCTCTGACATCTCTACCTGGATGTCTCAACGTCAACTCAAACTCAACATGGCTAAAACTGAACTCCTTATCTTCCCCCCTCATCCTTCCTCTCCTTCCTCACTGTCAATAACTATTGATGGAGTCACCATCCTGCCTGTCCCCCAAGCCCGTAGCCTAGGCTTCATCTTTGACTCACCCCTTTCTTTTAAACCCTACATTGACTCTGTTGCTAAATCCTGTCGCTTCTCCCTCCATAACATTGCTAAGATTCGCCCTTTTCTCTCTGTCTCGTCTGCCAAAACTCTTGTTCATGCTCTGGTCATCTCTCGCCTCGATTACTGTAACCTCCTTCTCACTGGCCTTCCCCGGTCTCACCTTTCTCCCCTCATCTCTGTCCAAAACTCTGCTGCCAGGG
This sequence comes from Sphenodon punctatus, assembly GCA_003113815.1. Taxonomy (NCBI): domain Eukaryota; kingdom Metazoa; phylum Chordata; class Lepidosauria; order Sphenodontia; family Sphenodontidae; genus Sphenodon; species Sphenodon punctatus. Next base: position 1,077,479 of record QEPC01011414.1, read on the forward strand.
TCATCTACCTCGCCAGTCGCTTCGACCATGTGCAGCCCCTCCTCTCTTCGCTTCACTGGCTTCCCCTTCCTGAACGAATCCTGCACAAGCTCCTAGTCTTCACCTATAAAGCTCTTCACAACCTTGCTCCCCCCTACCTCTCTGCACTTATCGCCCTCCATACTCCAGCCCGTGCACTTCGCTCCTCCTCTGTCCCTTCTCTCACCCTTCCACGCCTTCCCTGCTCCCCTAAGCGCCTTCGTCCCTTCTCACTTGCTGCCCCCCATGCCTGGAACTCCCTCCCTGTCCACATCCGCCTTGCCCCCTCCCTTCATACCTTCAAATCTCTCCTTAAAACTCACCTCTTTCGCTCTGCTCTGTCTGACTCTTTATCCTGCTGAGCCACTATTCCTATACCTACGATCGGTTTACCCTTATCCTTGCAACATGGACCTGCCTGCTGTCATTCTCATCGTAACCAAGCCAAGTACGTGCACTTGAGACCTCGCATCTTCATGAATGTTAGACCCCTTGTCTCTCCCTCTGTTCCCCTTCCTAAGTCTCTCCCCCAGCTCCTGTCTCTCAGATTGTAAGCCCTAGGGGCAGGGACCGTGTCTATTTTATTACTTTGTAAAGTGCCATGTACACTGCTGGTGCTATATAAATGTTTGTTAATAATAATAATAATAATGTTTACAAAGCTCGTGGGCCATCAAGGCCAAGCTAACTACAAGGTCGGTGGCTTTAGCAGTTGCGAAAAATACCAGCAGCTGAACAGGGGAAGAGACAAGCTCAGAGGTAAGAAATAGCTCCCTCGCATATTGTGTAAGGGGGCAAACAAATAGGGTGTGAAGTAGATCTTCGACACAAGAACAGAATCTTTTTTCATAAGGTATTCCACAACACCTCCCTATCAGCACTTTGGAGACCTTTTTTAAATGCAGCTACACTACTGACCCTGACAACCTCCTCTGCCAACAAATTCCACAATTTTACCTTGAGTTGAATGAAAAAAAAATCTTCCTTTTTATTTGTTTTAAATCAGTTAGTTTTGTCTAGTGTCCCCTAGTTCGTTCTACTACTATTTGAGAGGGTAAATAAACAATCCCTATCTACTTGTTCCATTCCACTCAAGATTTTATAAACCTCTATCATATTCCCTCTCCCCCACTTTACCGGGTTTGAGTGACTCAGTTTCCTTCGCTTACAGCCCACTTGAATCTGTTTTTCTCTCTAGCTGATTCAATTCTGCAGCAGGGACAACACCTTTGTCACCCAAGGGCCTGATCCTTCCCGTTTACAGACTCTTTCTCTCTGGGGTCCCCAGTCTTTAGGCACTGGTGCTCAGCATGTTTCCAATGTTAGACATAGATACTTCTTCATAAAGATAAGAAGCAAGTTTATTGATTACACAAGCAAGATAGTTGATACAGAGTGGTAACTAGAAATTAAAGGTAAATATAACGCATTCCTAATCTATACTGGTTGAGTTCCTAGATAAGAATCTTACCCTACAAAAGTCCATGGAATCAGTCCATTCACAGCCAGTTTGACTGGGCTCCAGTTCTTAATGTTAGAAATCATAGTTCTTGTCTCAGTGCATGTCTTCCAGCCTTGCTAGCTGGCAAGATACAGGATGCAGATCAGATTTCTCAAGATGGCTCTCTCCTCCTTTGTCTCGTCTCCCTTTAAATACCTTTCATGGTCCTTTGTTTGAGTTTTCCCGCTCATGACCATCACATAGGCAACCCAGGCAAACAAGTCCATTTGCATCTCCACAGGTGTCTGTCTAGCTGTGGGGGTGAATCCACAATCTTTTATCTCTTTGCATTTCCTGGAGTTTCCAGCTCTTAGTTTATAGTATCTGATTACATGCCATGAGTTTCACAGTTTTCCCATTTCATCCATGTTGAACCTTTTGCTTTACCTATTTACTAGACTTGTAGCCTACGTGTAGGCCAGTATCACATGTGTGTGACCCTATGTTCCTTCGTGACACATTCCACTCAAGATTTTATAAACCTCTATCATATTCCCTCTCAATTTTCTTTTCTTAAAGCTGAAGTGACCTAACCTATCAAGCCTCTGTTCATACGGAAGCTGTTTCAAACCCCTGATCATTTTTGATGCCCTTCTCTGTACATTTTCAGTTTCTACTATATCTTTTGAGATGTGGTGACCAGAATTGCACACAGTACTCAAGGTGTGGTCACACCATTGATTTAAATATGGGCATTAGATATTTTCAGTTTTATTCTATATGCCTTTTCCGAATAATTCCGAACATTCTGTTTGCCTTTTTGACCACTGCCGCACATTGAGCTGAAGATTTCAATGTATTGTCTATAATGACTCCAAGGTCCTTTTCCTGAGAGGTTACTCCTAATTTAGAACCCAGCATTGTGTACATATAGTTTGGATTATTATTTCCTATGTGCATCACTTTGCACTTGTCCACTGGTTCTCTTCCTATCTCTCTACCCGCTCCATCAGTGTATCACTTCCTGGTACTTCCTCCATATCACTTCCCCTCTCAGAAGGAGTTCCCCAAGACTCTGTCCTTGGCCCACCTTTCTTTTCTCTTTATTTATTTATTCAGATTGGGGAATTCAGCTTGCACTCTGTCCCTGGGCAAACCTTTGAATCTTATGACTTCCAGTATCACCTAGATGCTGATGACACTCAACTCTATCTCTGTACCAAGTCTCTGAAGTAAACCATGGGGCCCAAGAAATAGGAGCATACCTTCAGGTTCCCTTTATGTCTCTCTGATCAGGCACTGAGTCCTTCTGTAGTCAGAGCCCATCCCACAGGAGCAGACCCCCCGGCTACTCAGTCCTTGAGGCAGGGCTCTCACCCAGCTCCTTCTTCCTCCAAGGTTACTCCTCTACTAGGGTGGCTGGATATGAAAATTTTAGAGGACACTTATGAGAAATACAGGTTGCAGGGCTGCATTCTAAAGTGTGGGGAAGCCCCTAGCACTTCGCTTTTGGAATATGATAAAATTTTATAAAGTCATGAGTGGTGTGGCAGACACGAACAGGGAGCGGTTATTTATTCTATCTAAGAGTACTAGAACGAGGGTACACCCCATGAAATTACCTAGTAGCAGAGTTAAAACAAATAAGAGAAAGTATTTTTTTCACTCAGCGCACAATTAACTTGTGGAACTTCCTGTGAAAAGTGGAGAGTGAAAAGTGAAAAGAGAAAGTGGTCATGGCCAGTAATTTTAAAAGGGATTGGAGAAGTTCTTGGAGGACAGGTCCATTGATGGCTATTAGCAAAGTAGGTTTTGGGAACGTAAGGGCAGCTGCATGTCCCAGATGGTGCTGTAGTAAATCTAACAGGTCTGGATCCGGGGTGGGGTGGGGGTGGGGGGAGCACTTTTCTTTGTCTTGGGTGGAGGGTGATCTGTCCCAATTGGGCCCAGTGTACGCACAGGAAGTGCTGTGCTGTGGAGATGCTGGGCAGGGGCAATGACTGGAGCCAGATTTGAGTAGCCCACAGGTTAGGTGAAGTAATCCCTGTGTTATGTGGCAGCAGAGAGCAGTGGTATGCAGTGGTGGCAGAAGACATAGGCAGAAGAAGAAAGGAGCTGTGCTTTCACCACAAGTGAGCTGGCCCCCCAACTGGTTCTGTCTTAGTATGAGGTGGGGTGTTTTTGTGGGATTGTTTATTGCTTGGAATATCTGCAGATCCTCTGCCCTGCTGATGCCATCTTTGGAAAGGGCTGAGCATGTGCAGAAGAGCTGCTCAGCCCTGCAGGCACCATCTTTGGAAAAGGCAGCCAGAACTTGGCAGCTTTTCTGCACATGCTCACTTTAAAACTTTTTTCTTCTTCTTCTTCCTTTTAAAATACAAACCCGGGAAGTGGCAGCAGGGGCAACGTGGAGTATAGCAGCAGGATTGGAATCCCACCCCCCCCGACAGTAAGTAAGTAATACCCTGCCTGAACCCCCCCTCCATTAGGCCCCCCAACCCATGTTTTTTCTCCCTCCCCTCCAGACTGGGAGGCCGGGTGGGGCCAGAAGTGCCATGGGGGCTTTTCTTTGCCCCCTGCTTGCCTCTGGCTCCTGTGCCGGCCCCCTGCCTGCAACGTCGACCCCCTCAAGAAATTTGTGAGAACTTGAGGGTGGGCAAGAACACCCGGGTTCTCGCCCCCTCTCGAATTTTATGAATTATTCATGAGAAAAAAATGTCCTTGCTTCAGCCCTACTTTTCTTTTTACTCAAGTAGTAGAAACCTATGCTTTTACAAGTAGCAAAAACAGTTCTAATTTTCCTGTCACCAATAAATTCAGTGTGATCATAATGATGCATAGCGGAGTAAAAACTGTGAATTTCCTAAGAGAGATGATTTGTTTGTGACCATAAATAAATTTTGAAAAAGGCTTTGAAAAGCATTCAGAGAACAGACAAAATTACTCAACATAGTTTCAAATATAGCATTCTAACAGGGTGAATAAAAATCAATGATTAATGCATATATTTCAAAAATATAGCTTTTATTTTTAAATTTGAACTATAGTGCATGCATATATTTCAAAATTATAGCTCTTATATTTAAATTTGAACTATAGTGCATGATTCTTTCAAAAAGATAAAGCAGCTTAAAATAAAATTTGAGTATATGACTACATTAAGATGGCAAGGCCTAAGAATGCTATAATCTATTAAAATATTCGAATACACTGGTAAAGTGCTCAGTCAGTAAACTCTCATAACTACTATGCATTTACCAATGAGGTGATGGCCTATTTTTATGGGCAGAAATATAGGAAAATTAAAATCCAATCTTTTTGAAGTCCAGATAAGATTGAACTGATGGTAATCACTCTGAAGTTTGGTCTCCGTCCTGAGGTCTTTGATGCTGATGATCCTGTTCACCTATAGAATGGAAGGGAAAAAGAGAAGTATTTATTAGAGAGGATTAAATTGATTAAATGTTGTTGTTTTTTTAGGTTAAGCAAACACAAAAACAGACCCTGTACGCACCATTGAAACCAACAGAGAAAAGAGTTCAATCAAGGCTGGATGCAAGGTTCCTGGTGACCCCTCCGCCATTTCCCTGCCAGGCCACTCTCCATGTTGGCCTAGATGTGGGTGTGTTTGGGTTCCTGCTGAGAGCGAGTGGGGGCCCCGCAACTTGCCCTGGTGGAAATGTGGGCCACTTAAGGCCCCTCAGAAGTAGAGAAAACAAGAGGACTCAGGGTAGTCGCCCCAGTACTGAGTCTAATGTGTGTCTGTACTGTGTCTGTATGTGCTAAAGAGAACACAAAATGGCTTTCTATCTCTGCTGCTTATTTAACAATGTTAATGCAGTGAAATTCACCAGGAAAAATAGTAAAGTTCAAAGCTATCAAAAAAATAAACACAGACAAACAAAAGTTTCATCTTAAAAGGTAGCTATGTGGCAGGTCTTTAAAAATATATTCCTTAGCTTGCATGCAATGTCTTGTGAAATTAGTGCAGGGTTTGTCATATCTGCTGTCATTTTTATTATGACTATATACATTTGCTGGTTCATCCACACCCAGCACATTCTTACTGTTCTCTTTGAAGATGCTCTAAAGCAATAACACCTACCACTTTATGCAGAATTTTATATTTTTAAGAGTGTTATAAATATTGGACCCATTCCACACTGATTCATTTCCCTCTGACTTCAGCAAAGGGTAGAGCTGAAATGCACAGTGGATTTTGTATCTGCTAGGGGCAGTCTTCCAGTTTTAATTGCAGATTCAGTTCTGTTCAGGTTTGTATCTATGAATTTCTGGATCCAATTATTGATTTGTATTACAGATCTGCATTTAAATCAATTAATCAATAAAAAAATAAAAAAATCATTGCACATGCGCAAAATAGCCACCGAACCATTCTGCTCATGTGTACCCTTTTCTGCTGCCACTTCCATCTTGGTAAAGGGCAGCCAGTCTGTGCATGAACAAAATGGCTGCCCTTTTCCAAAATACTGGCGATGCTGCTGCTGCCATTTTACAAAAGAATGTGTGTGCACAGAACAGACCGGCACCATTTATGCATGTTCATTGATTTTTCCATAGATTAGAACTGAATTAACACAGGCTTGTTGTCGCACTATTACAGTTCTGTATGAATTAATCCATAATGGCCCAAAGTGCTCACTCCACCCCTAGGAGCTGTAGATGTTATGCTCATTTCTGGGTATCTATCTGAGTAATATCTGCAGCCAGCAGGAATTCAAGCATCTGTTTATGTATTTCTTTACAGTTACTTTGCTTATTTCACTTAGACTGTCTTGTTGTTTGGTTACTTTTTTCCAGTTCCTGCGAATACACAACAGTGCTAATAGTGCCAAAATGAAGTAAAGCGAATAATCTGTCAGGATCTGGCTCTAGCGGCGTCAGGATCCAGGACATTGGGGGACACCCAGCATGGCTTAAGTCTCCCAGCCACCATAGCTAGGGATGTGTGAACGCGGTTCGGAAGTTCAGCGTTCGGACTAAACTCAGTCCGTTCGGATGACCAAACTGAACAACCGAACCCAAACCCGAACAAACCAAACTGAACTCGATCCAAACTCTGAATGACTGAACAGTTCAGCCTTGTTTGGGTGAGGTTGGATGACTTTGGGCTGGAAAAACGTGACTGGAAGGTCCAGGGAGGAGGAAGCAGATGAGGAGCAGACTTCCTGGTACCAGGGGTGGAGAGGCTTAGAGTAGCAGCCAGCCTGCCCAATAACCATCCCTTTTCTCCTCAGACCACTGGCTTCGCAGTCTGTGATTGGACATGGGGGATGGGCCGCTAGGCTGCACAGAGCCAATGGGGCTTGTGGTAAGGTGGGTGTAGCAAGTAACAGAGTGTTTTCAGATGTGACGGGGCGACTTTGCCCTGTCATGGAAACAACCCTCAGAATCCCCACCGTGATCACTCCAGCATGGCCAACAGACTTGCTGGGGGATCCCGTCCGGGAATCGGGGAGGCGGCGGGGTCGCACGGTGCAACATGCAGCCTCACGGTCCCGCCCCCTCCACGCTTCTTCACCACCCGCCCTCTGGGGAGACGGGCGGGCGCTGTGGCCAATGTGGCTGCAGTGCCCGCCCAAAATGACCACGGTCCGGAATCCCGGTGGGGATTCCGGGCCATGATCACTGTCCAGACGTGATGGGCCCCTTCATCCCCGCTGGGAATCTCCTTCACCATGCGATCGGCGCTGGTCCCGCGGATTCAGCCGATTGCGTGGTGAATGTGATTCCCGGTGGGGATTGAGCATGGCAAACATCTGGGGGGGGACTTCCAGTTCCCCAACAGACATTATGGGACCATTCCCCACCACAGGGTATTGACTGTGGTAAGGCGGGCGAAGCAAGTAACAGGGTGTTGAGCGTGATCTCGTAAAGTCTGAAAATACCCACAAAATTCATTGCCCTACCCACTTCCAACACTTTCTGATCTAGTCACTGTTCTTGACAGCAGGCGTTTTCAGAAGTCTCCCTCTCCTAGCGGTTTGTGTTCCTAATACATTGCCATCCTCCTTTGTGAACATTTTTGTGGATAAAATCGCTTAAATTCACCACAGTTTGATGCGACTTTTTCAGCAGGGAATGTGTCAGAAGCAGTAGAAGCCCCTTCTTGGCCTGTTTTTTGGAATGAGTTTCAGGTGGTGTTGCCCTCAGATGTGGGGGATGCTCTTCGGACTGTTCGAGCCACCTATTGTGAATTACACCCTTGCCCATCCTGGCTGGTTAAGGCTAGTCAAGAGACGTTGGGCCCATTGCTGCGAGGGATAGTAAACACCTCCCTTGGGGAGGGCGGGGTGCTGGGCTGTCTCAAGGAGGCAGTGGTGCGGTCCCTGCTCAAGAAACTATCTTTGGATGTTGATGCCCTTGCCAGTTATCGGCCAATCTCTAACCTTCCTTTTTAGGGAAGGTCATTGAATGGGTGGTGGCTCGGCAGCTTCAGGGGCATTTGGACCGGATTAACTTTCTCGATCCCTTGCAGTCATGCTTTCATCTGGGTTATGTCATGGAGACTGCACTTGTGGCCTTGGCCAACAACCTCGCCTGTGAGTTGGACTGGGGTCTTTTAACTCTGATGATCCTATTAGATCTCTCGGCTGCATTTATTTATTTATTATATTTATTTTATTTCTTCACATTTATTGGCCGCCCACTCATTCCCATGGCATCTCAGGGTGGCTCACAACACTAAAACAACAGTAAAATACATAAAACAACAGTATAGATAATCTAAAAACTACCCCCCCCCAAAATTCCCCCTCCCTTCTCTACCCTCCCACCCTCCCCTCTGAAGGCCTGGACGAACAGCTAGGTCTTACAGGCTCAACGAAAGGCCATCAGACCCGGGGCCAGACGATCTTCCTCTGGGGGATACTGTTGATCATGAGTTGTTGGTGACTCAACTGCGGGACGGAACAGGGATTGGTGGAACTGTTCTTGAATTGTTCCACTCTTTCCTGGCTGGGAGAACCCAATGACGCGTGTGGTGCTGGAGGAATTTTCATCTTCCCCCCCCCCCCGGGGCCTCACGTGTGGAGTACCGCAGTGTTCCATCTTATCCCCTCTCTTGTTCAATGTGTATATGCAGCCTATGGGAGAGATTGTTAGGGAGTATGGAGTGAGATGTCATGAATATATTGATGACACCCAGCTTTATCTCTCATTTTTCTCTGACTCAGGCCCAGCATTCTCGGTGCTTATCCAGTGTTTTTCCACTGTGGGGGATTGGATGAGGGTGACCCTCCTGAGGCTTAATCCTGACAAGACATAGGTGATGGTTGTGGGGAGGGCCGAGGGAGTGGTGACCCTTATCATTGATGAGGTCTGCCCTCCCCTGGTTTCTCAGGTCTGGAGTCTGGGGGTGCTCCTGGACCCACAGCTCTTCCTGTATGCCCAGGTGGTGGCTGTGGTGAAGGGAGAATTTCGCCAGTTACACCTGGTGCGTCAGCTTAGGCCGTATGTCTCAGAATCAGATCTGGCCACAGTCATCCATGCTTTTATTACCTTGAAACTGGATTACTGCAACATGCTCTAAGTGGGGCTACCCTTGGGTTGGTTCAGAAGCTGCAGCTGTTTCAGAAAGTGGTGGCCCATCTCTTGCGAGCATATCACACCTGTGCTTCACTCTCTGCACTGGTTGCCGGTAGGCTTCTGGGCCCAATTCAAGGTGTTGGTGTTGACCTTTAAAGTCCTAAATGGCTTGGGCCCCGCCTATCTGCAGGACCGCCTCACCCTCTATGTCCTGGAGCAGCCCCTGCGGTCAGCTGGGGGTGCCCTTCTCTATGTCCCCTGGGTTTCCACTATAAGGAGGGCATTCTCCGTGGCTGTACCACAGCTGAGGAACTCCCTCCCATCAGAGATTCACTTGGATGCCAGCCTCTCCTTTTTCCGCAGACAATGTAAGACCTGGCTGTTCCACCAGGCCTTTCCCGAGAGAGATGGGGTGGGTGGGTTGGGTTAGGGTAGGGTGGGGGGGGGGTTATATTGTTTTTAATTGAATTATTACTGTTTTAATGTTTTAAATGTTTTTAATATGCTGTGAGCTGTCCCGAGATGCCTGAGGCAGGAGGGGGTGGCATAAAAATGTTAATATAAATAAATAAATATAAATAAATAAATGTCCAACCAGAGAGCCACACTTGTAGCCACAGCACTGTCCCTCTCTTGCCAGGGCTTCCAGGTTGGATTCCTGAAATAATAAAAATGAAACAACTTACACAAAATACCCCAGACTGCCATGTGACAAAATATCAGTGTCAAGTTGGGCTTCGATAGTGCAATGTCAATGACTTTTTCATTTTCACAAATATTTGTTTCAGCTTCTTTAGTAAAGGTGTACAAAAAACTTTGAATTTGACTAATTTACTGTTTTGCTCCATCTTACCTCTCCAAATACTCCAAACCTTACTGTATATAGTAGAAATTTCTAATCTCTTTGCAAGATTTGTTTAATGATAGAAAATAATGGCACTCTCCTGAAGTCCACAAAGTAATATGGGTAGAAATCTGAACTAAGACTTATAAGACCCATTGGGGTCGATCCCATGACATGTATGTGCAGCTGTGCACACACATAACTGCATAGTTTGCACCGGCACCATAGACCTTGTTCCGGTGGTGTGCACATTTTGTGTGCATGTCCATACACGTGAACTGCATGTGCTCTACACAGCACTCTGGGGTATCAGATCGGTCCCACTGTTCCTGCTACAGAATCCGATAAGATGTCTCAAAAAAAAGAGAAGGTATCATTGCTTCTCTATTATAGTCTCTAGGTTTTAGAATGATTTCAATATGACCCTTCTGATTCTATTCTTTTTGCATTTTACGTGACTTTTTGATAGCTTCCACTTTAAATTTTAACTTTCTGCATCTTACTTAGTGAAGCTGGTTCAGATTTTTAATTCTCTTCAAAACTCATGGGGGATTTTTGTTCGTTTTTTAAAATGTTGAAAACATTAACATTTAAGTTTTGCTTTAACATTGTCAACATGCCATTTCAGCATTGCCAACATTAGCATCAACAATGGGTATTTTCAGACGTTTCATTACCACACTCAACCACGGTGAATCCCCCGTGGTGGTGGATGGTCCCGTAATGTCTGGTTGCTCACCACCAGATGTTCACCATGGTGAACAACCGGCAGTGAGCAAAATAACCATGCTTTCGAGGATGGTCCGAGCACCATCCCCGAAAGCATGGTTAATTGAACCACGGCCCGAAATCGGCGGACGGTAACGTTGTTACCACCACCAATTCTGGCCCATGGCCCAGACTTTGGGTTGGAATCAGGCGCAGCAGCCGGATTGGCCACTGTGCCCACCTGTCTCCAGGAGGGTGGGTGACTGGGGAGCGTGGGGGGTGGGGTGGGGCTGTACGGCCACACATTGCACGGTGCAGTCCCGCCCCCCAGATTCCCTGCTGGAATCAGCCGGTACGTCTGCTGGACGTGACATTTTGATTCCACCGGTGTAGCAAAAGGTGATTACATGACGGGGCTAATAGGCACCCCGTCATGTCTGAAATCACCCAATGCTATAATGAAATTTCAAAATAGTTCCCAAAACAAATTTTCTGTGAAAATTGTTGAAAATGCTATTTTTTTTATTTGCAGTAAATTTTTGAGCTTTTTGTGTAAGTCACATTTAAGGTCCTCGAGTGTTTGCAGATGAAAATTAGAATTCCATGGGCACACACAATGGGTGCAGCCTAGAGATAAAACTCAGCCACTGGTTTTATTCAGAATTCACCAGGAATTCCATTCCCCAGGTCTGAATTTCCAAGTATAGAGTATCCAGAAAACTTCAGAAACCTTGAGTGATGGAGGCACCATTGTGCACATAGCCAGAGTGATCCAAATGATTGTTCATATTTCCTCTGTTTATAAGGCAATAGGAAGAATCCAAGCTTTTCTGTTATTAAACTCACATTTAGGAAAAGTACAATGGGGAAGCTTATCATAATTAGAATAACTAAAATTTCCCCTCCATAAAAAGGTGAATGTCCATGTGGCAGAGTCCAGCCACAAGATGGCCTCCAGAATGGAAGGCAGAACAAAATGGTGCCTGTTTAAGGCCATACTAAGGGAAAAGGGTACTGGCCCTTTAAAAGACAATGGCATCTGGCATATATACATTCCATTCTCCTTCTGGAGTAGGTCCATCACCAGGAGATGCTGAAGGGAACACATCTCCTCACGGTTGACTGGCCAGGGCTGGGAACCCAAGCAAGGTGGAGCAAGGAGCCCATGCTGGATGGACATGCTCTGAGGCTTTTAAAGGAACAGTTGGTCTTAGCTGGAGAAATACCTAGAATCAAGGTGGGACCACACCATATGTATAATTTGAACCTTTGTTAGTATTTTTAAGGGACCTACCATTCCTTGGAGAAGCTCTTAAAGATGGATAGAACCTGGCTGTAAGGGTGAGTGTGGAGACTAGGCCCTAAATTTAGGAACCTCTCATCTAGGAACATAAAAGAGCACAATGGGGTATCTCCTCTTTTGCCTGAGAATTTAGAACTAATTTCTCCATAATCAAAGACGCAAACCAATCTGACAGTCTAAAAAGCTAAATTGTAATAACAATATTAGCAGGTTGAACAGTGACATTCACAACTTCTTTTCAGGTCATGGTGAGTGACACCCCTCCCCAAATAATAATAATAATAATAATAAATTAATACAGGTCCTGTGTTTACTGTTTGGTATTCCTATTTTCATGAACACTTTTTTCCCTAGGGGAAAAAAATTCTCTAATGTCCAGGGAGCTGAAAATTGCTTAAAATAGCTTACAAAGTGCCCCTTTTCCTCCCCAGAATGTATCTGAACCATTAATTTGCATGCAAGGAGCTAGAGTCAGCTCTAATTTTCATGCAAACATAAATAGCTCCTTGTAAATTAACAGTTGAGATACATGCCATGGAGGAAAAGGGGCAATTTGTAAGTAAATTCCAGCTCCCTGAATAATAGCAAAATTGTTTCCCTGGGGAAATAAGGGTTCCACACAACAGGAAAACAAAACAGTAAAAACTGGAGCTGAGTTACTGAATTTTGGGTCACTCGCCATGAGCTGAAAAGATGCTGCCCCTCGACCTTCCCTCCTTTCAAAACAGCTGTAAGACTTGGTTGTTACATCAGGCGTTTGGTGGGGGAGATGTGTAGAGGGTGGGGGCAGAGAGGGATGGGGGAGGAGTGGTATGTTTTTATAATTTTATGGTTTTATAATTGTTTTAATGTTGTTGTAAGCTGCCCCGAGCTGCCTGTGGCAGGAGGGGTGGGATATTAAGTCTTTTAATAAATAAATAAAATAAACCTGGTGAAACTTTATTTATATTCACGGTAATGGTAATGACTTATAAAGCCCTAAACAGCCTGGGCCCGGCTTACCTGCGGGATCACCTAAGGCCCTGGATTGCATTTCAGCCCCACGGTCGGCTGACAGCGCCCGACTCGAAGTCCCCTGAGTTTCCCAGGTGGTGACGATGGGAAGGGCGTTCTCGGTGGCCACTCCCAGACTGTGAACTCCATCCTGATGGAGGACCACCTGGCCTAGGATCTCCCCTCTTTCCAAAGACAGTGTAAGACCTGACTGTTCCGCCGGGCCTTTGGAGAGGGAGACCCCGGGGGAGGGGGGGGAGTTCTGCCCTTTTAGTTTATTTTTAGTATTTAATGTTTTAATGATATTTTATGAGTATGTTTTTTCTTATGGTTTATTTGTGCATATTGTAACTGCCTCGAACTGCTCTGTGAGCAGGAGGGGGCGGGGTAGAAGAACAATAAATAAATAAATTAATTAATTAATTAAATAAATGAATAAATAATCTGTTCTTTTAGATATTCATTTCTTTAGGGAGGGGAAGCTTACCTATTACACTTCTGATCAAGCTCCCCATTGCATTTTCTCTAAATGTGAGTTTAATTAAAGTGTTTCTAAGGCCCTTTTCACACAGACACTCCAACACCAATGAAATGGGTGTTACATTTTATTATACATATTACAGGGCACCAACAGTAAAACACTAAAGCCCTGCAACATGGGCCTTTTCACATGAGATGCCTTTACCCAGTTTCTCTGGGTGGAGGCGTCTGCATGAACATCGCGGGCGGTGGGTGGGGTGCATTTTGCTGGGTGGAGGTGTCTGTGTGAACACCCAGTCTGAGCAATCGAGTCCGTTGCTCCATGGGTGGGTGGAGATGGGTGTTGTGCGGGATCACGCATGCACCTACACCCACTGCCTGAGGTGTTCACACAGACACCTCCACCCATCGTCACACAGCAAAACTGGGTGGAGGCATCTCATGTGAAAAGGGCCCATGTTGCAGGGCTGCAGTGTTGCCCTGTGGGTGCCTGGTAACATGAATAATAAAATGTAACACCCATTTTATCAGTGTTAGAGTGTCTGTATGAAAAGGGCCTAAGTTCCAAACTTTGATCCAGAGTTCTGATTTCCAGGTACTTGGGAAAGGTTTTGAGTTCCAACTGAGGACCCAGTCAAGATATGAATAACTTGATCGGAGTACTCAGATTTGAGTATCTGGTACATCCAGATGAGCCTGGCTGGAACCAATCACTTCACACCCTGAGATGGGCAACACTACACTGAAGCGCCAGTGTGGAAAGTAAGACATATGGTCATACACCTCCCCCCTCCCCCCACTGTCAGCTGTACCACTATATTCTGGGCCAGATTGAGGTGTCAGTCACACACGTGAGCACCCATCCCCTCCCCACCTACTATCATGCCTTGGCCATGATGTGGTCACACAGGAATAGTGCTAAAACCTGCTGCTTAAGGCCCTGTGGTGGACCTCACCACAGGTTAGGTCAGACGGGTATTCTGTTTGCCAGTCTTACCCCCCTTTGCGTAAGACTGCTTCATCCTGCATCCTCAGCCCTTTTCCGAGGACGTGGGAAGTAGCAGCCAGCTGCTGGTGGTTGCTGCACAGCACACATGCCAGTGCATCATGTGGCAACAATGCCAAAATTAGAGTAAGGCTGCCCAACTCAAGGTAACATCTCATGTAGTTTTACCCAATGTGCACATGCAAGGTGGCCCCAGAAAAGCCCTCCACCTCCTGGCTTGGTCCATCTCCCTCTCCCGCCCTACCCATCTCCCTCGCCAAAAGCCTGGAGAAAAATGGGGGAGTTCCACAGCCTTGGTGTGGCCACCAAGAACACCCTCTCTATAGTCGCCCCCTGGGATACCCAGAGGACTTTGAGAAAGGCACCCCCAGTAAACCACAGGGGCCAATCCAGAGCCCAGGGAGTGAAGCAGTCCCGCAAATAGGTAGGGACCAGGCCGTACAGGGCTTTCTAGGTAAGCACCAATACCTTGAATCAGGCCCAGAAGACTATAGACAGCCAGTGCAAAGAATGGAACCCTAGTGTAATGTGCTCACAGTGACCCATCTCTAGAGGAGGTGGGCTGCTGCATTCTGATCCAGGTGCAGCCTCTAATCCATCACCATGGGTAGCCCCACATACAGCATGTTACAATAGTCTAGTTTTGAAGTGATGAAAGCATGGATGATAGTAGGCAGTAGACCTGGAACAAAATGCTTGTGTGTTTGTTGCTTCTATCAGAAGCAAGGTATTCACAGAAATTTGTGCAACATGGAAAATGTACTGGCTTTCCCCCTGTTTTTGCCATTTTCCAATCCTATTCTCACATTGAACAGGGTTGCAATGGGCCAGTCCCCATCCCTGTGTGTGCCCTGCACACACACCCAGGGGCTGTGGAGATGAAAACTTGCTGGCTACACACCAGCCTTGCGTGTGCATATTGGGTACAACCACATGAGATGTTACCTTAAGTAAGGTCCTCGATTTCAGATGTGACGGAGCACCTATTGGCCCCATCATGGAATCACCTTTTTGCTTCATTGACAGAATCAAAATTGTCACATCCAGCAGACGTGCCGGCTGATTCCAGCAGGGAATCTTGGGGGGGGGGGGCTGCGTGGCGCAACGTGCGGCCATACAGACCCTCCCCCCCATGCTCCCATTACCCGCTCATCATGCATGTTTCAGGGCTGCATAATGTGTCAATGTGGCCCTGCAGCATGTATGATGGATGGGTGATAGGTGGGAAATGGTTGGGTGGGCGCTTATCTAAAAACACCCTCTGTTTATAAATCTAGTCCTGGAAGTTCTCCTGGTGTGACCATTGCTAACAATGCACATTCTGTTCCTTCTAAATAAAACGAGGTCATATTATTTGTGTTTTTCCACACAATTACACATATTGCTTTCCTGCAGCGAAGGCATTCTGTGTCATTCTTTATCATTCTGTGGTTATTGCCATCACTATGAAAGAGGAAAGGCCACTGCTTCATTAACCAAGAAATTTCCTTGCAGTAGTTCAAGACAGATATAGTGTTCCTTGTACAGTCGATAATTTCTAAGTGCAGTTGGAACATGCTATGTAAATACACATAAATCTAGATTTAAAAGATACAGTAATGTGCAATTCAGACTTTCAAATGTTTTTGCTAAGATAAATGTATATAAACTTGGCAAGAGTATTAATTATACATAACTTCTTTATTGACAAACTCTGTCCTGTGTTAGCTCCCTATTCCCATATGTAACAACTCAACTTAATCTTAACAAATCTTGACAGACAATAGAGAATTATATCCTGATCTTTACAAATTCAGTTTTGGTTTATTTTACTTTCTTCATGGGAATGATCTCTCTGAAGACACTGCAGAAAATGACTTGTGGGTAAAGACAACCATGCTTAAATATTTGCAGAATTAGGCACTTTTATTGAAGCCAGCATGCTGAAAAGAGGAAGCATCATCTCTTTGTGTCTGATTAGGATTCCTTATATCTGTACATGGAGAAAACCTCATAACCTGGATCTTTCTTTCTCCGTGATAAATGGAGGGTAGTGAGGTGGAAGGAGACGGCAGGGTGCCTCCATTACATATTTTAATTTCCCCCCTTGAACTTAGACCACTATACTTTTGGGATTATGGGGTTATATCAGGCTCATGATATTTAACTCCAGCCATACAGTGGCCATAATGGAGTCTGGGATATTTAACAGAGTAGTTGGAGCACTGCTTACAATAAACTCAGTATCTACATGAACACTTACCTGGTGTAAACTAGCCCTTGTGGTAAAACAATCCCAGAGTGCTTTCATTTGCAACTACAAGCTTTATTACATACCATCACAGACTGTTCGTATACCTGTTGTAGAGTTGAGGAAGAGGTTTATCCAGGTTTAGTAACTAAGGGGCTGAAATGTGCAGCAAAAGTTTTACTCATGAGTAATGTTGCCATCTTGGGAACTAGGATTGATTTCCCGACCATTTCCCGATACGATTTCTCGATTCTTGCAATACAGCGAGATACCATCCAGATTTACTGACTTTCCATTTACTGTTTCCATGTATCATGGACTGTTCATTTGGTGCTTATTGTATTGCTGCACTTCAGGGTTTCTGTCTCTTCATGATTTCCACATTTCTGAGCCAATCAGTGTGTAAACAGCCCACCCTTAACCCCCACTGCCTGCTAAAACACAGTTTCAATTCAAATGCGATATTGCATCTCTATTACCTCTCTGGATTTGAAACTGGTGGCAAAGTGGTAAACGGGATCCTGGTAATCAAATTATCAGTAAATCAAGAAACAAGAAGTCGATTGAGACATTATATTACCAAGTCCTGAGAGGTTCTCGACTCAACCAAGATGGTATCAGGAATCAGAATTTTGATGGAAATTCCTGTTTTTCCAAAATCATGTTTCAGCCCTATCTTCAGACTTAGCCCTTGTGTACTGGTATGTATGCAGTGATTATGTTCAGGGGGTTGGTTTGGTTGCGCCATTGCTCTGGAGAAAATCAATACCATTTGCCCTTTTGTTGTGTGTTTATATGTATTTGTTATTTGTTGTATTTGTTGTATATTTGTCTTAAACCAGGGCATAAGCCAGTGCCTCAATAAATCAATTATTCATCCATTCATAGATCTGTACCATGGAAAAATATTTCCAAAAATTAAAATTTAAAAAATTGATTAACAGCTTATTTCCTTGCTGTAGTGGGATAATTAGTCATCCCAACTGAGTGTCTAGCTGCAGGGGTTGCCCTTGCACTTCATAAATGAAGGGCCCCACCTTGAAGCACAATAAATTGCCTGGGTAATTTCTAATCTGGCACCACCCCAATTGTCTGATTAGTCACTTAAAGATCTACAGGCAGTTGCCCCAGTGCTGGTCTCAGGAGATGTCCTGGAAACAACTGCCAAGGGCCTCACGCTGTGGGATTTTGCATGTCCCTGATACAGTACGGTTTAGTGCAATGAGTGAATACAAGAGGCTAAGCACTCCCGTGACATACCTTTGTTACTTATTTATCATTTTGTTCTCACTCACTTCTGTGGTCGAGAGTCTACTTTTTTTTCTGAACTCATCTCTGCTTTTTTACATAGACTTTTAGAAGGCAGCATAGCTTGTCTGTTTTCCTCCTGTTTCCTACTTTCTCTGAATGCTGTACTTCATCCAGTTTTCTTTCTCCACTCCTGTCTGTATTGCTCCTTCTCTTGTCAAAGCTCAAGTTACACAGAAGTCTCTACCTGCCACTGTCAAGAAGCTCTAAATCAATGGTACTCCATAGAAATACCAGCATGGGGCTTTTAATTTGCAGGTTTTGAAAAATCCATTTAACATGAAAGAACCCAAAGTTCAAAAATAAAATATTCCTAGTATTTTAAAAGACTTTCTAAAAAAAGTTAAAAGTGTATTTTAATGCACTAGCCCCTTTTTACTGGTGTATTGTCATTCAGTTGCACTATTTTTATTGTGTCAGTAATACTCACATTAAAGGGTCCTCTGCATTTGTGTTTACCCTGATTAGTCCAATAAAATTATATTTAATAACTAACATATAGGATTTGTGTTAGAGCTGTTGGAAGTGTCAAAGAACCCGTGTGTGTGTGTGTGTGTGTGTGTGTGTGTGTGTGTGTGTGTGAGAGAGAGAGAGAGAGAACACCACAAAGGAAATAAACAACCATAATATCTACTCTTTCTTAAGAAAGGTGAAAATGAAAGATTCTGTATGTGTGTGCATATTTTTTCATCTGCTAATAATTTGTTCTAAGTGCAAACCAAACCAAAAATGTTACAATGCTGGACATATACTTATTACCACATTCTCCAGGAGCAATTTCCATTGTTGTGCTTTCTGTTACAGACTGTTATTAAAAAGCAAGGGAGAGGAGAGTATATAAGATCAAGATCCAATATCTCATTCATGGTGCAGGATAATGTGTTCAGAGATATACCACAGCTTTCACAGCTATTAAGGAAAGATAGTCAGTGGCTCCAAGTCATTTGCATATGAAGTTACCATGAAATCTTACAGTGTCGCAAGTACTAAGGGACGTTAAAAACACAAGTAATTAGACAGCTCCTCATTTCCAAAAATGCTGAGCAGATTCAGCAGCATGAGTTGGTTCATTGCAGATATATTTATTCATTTTCATAAAGGCTCACTCAGTGATTACTTACCTAGCATGCTTAGTTCTTCTGAAAAACAGACCCCCTGGGTGACAAAGTAGAATCTGCTTTGGGTCCTGAGCATTTAAATATTGACCTTGAGGGGTTTTTGAATATCTCAGCCTGTGTGTTTGCACTTTGCACTTGGTTTTTGATCAACTTCACACAGCATATAGCAGGTGCAGGGAACCTCAGACCCAGGGGCCAAATGCAGCCTATGGCTACTTTTGATGTGACACCTTTCCAACTGATGTATTTGGTCCTTGGATCCGGTTCTTACCCCCAAACACTGAATGACAAAGCTCAGAGTAAGGGATCAGAGAGGAGGGCCTGCACACAAGGAGAGGGGACAGATCCATAGCACAGATCCATGATATGGACCCTCCTCTTCCCTTAAGCACCTGAGTCCACCCCCCAATTTCTGCCTCACAGCTTGTTCTAATTCTGAAAGTGGGAGGGATAAAGTTGCCCACCCTTGGCATATAGGATACCAAGAACTTCAGTGCTGTTGTTTTGTTTTGTTTTTTAGCAATTAAGCCTATTTCCATTCTAAACTGAGCCTCTTTCATACAAACATTTGTTGCCATAAACATGAATTTGACCTTTATTTTGGGTTCCAGTTCTTGAGTTCTTTTCAAGCAGAGCCACCTTTAAACATCTGCTGCCATAAGGATGAACAGTGTACAGATCTGAGGATGTTTTGGACAGAGAGCAACCTTATCCAAAACGAATGAGAAAAATGCTGTTTCAGATCTTCAGTTACACAAATGATTTTAAAAAAAGAGAGAGAACAAACCCCTTTACCCCTCTACCCTTTCCCTTGGCTGGATGGGGTTTGCCATCACTCTCTTACAGGCAAGGGAGAGTGGAGATGGGCTGCAAAGCAACATTTTAAACTGGGTCTTTAGGGCCACAAGAGGCTACACAAGAGAGTTCTCATAAGAAGCGACCTCTATGTACTAGGGATGGGCAAACAAAATGCGGTTCAGATGTTAGGATGTTCAGTTGTTGGGTTCGAAACCCGAGTTCGAGATCGATGGTTCAGTTCAGCCGAGTTCGGGTTGGCCGACCTTGGCCGAACAGTCAAAAATAGTGCTATCGAAACTGAAATGAAACCGAAACTGAAACCTACTTTTTGGCCCTGAAAAGATGTTTTTCCTGCCCCTGAACTCATTCGAACACGACCGAACTGTTCAGTCATTCGAGAGTTCGATTCGGACGTTCGGTTCGGATGTCCGAACAGAACGAGTTCGGTCCAAACTCCGAACATTCAAACCGCGTTCGCCCATCCCTACTATGTACACTATAGGAATGGGTGAACAGGACCGAGTTTGGAAATTCGGTTCTGTTCAGTTCGGTTCAGTTCGGAAATTCGGTTTGGTTTGGAAGTTCGGTTCGGTCGACCGAACTATTCGAGTTCGGTCTGAACTCCGAACTTCCAAACAAAGTTCAGAAATTCAAACCCCATTGAACTAAATGGAACATTATCTTTTAGGGATGGGCAAACAGAGTCGAGTTCAGAAATTCAGTTCAGTTCGAAAATTGAGTTCGGTTTGGAAGTTCAGTTCGGTTGACTGAACTGGTCAAGTTCAGTCCGAACTCCGAACTGCGTTCGCCCATCCCTAGTACACTACAGTTGTTAGCTGCCTTCCCTTTCCCATGGTAACAGATTGGATGCTTTTAGATGGACAGCACCCACACTTTTGCGCCACCTCACCCCTGGGTGGTCCGTCCAACTAAAGGCGGGCCACCTGATGTGTAGGTGGAGCAGAACATCCCAGTGCTCCAGAACATCCCAGAACACAGTCAGCAGAGTGGGCTGCCCAAACTTGGGCTACCGGCCAGAGGCTAAATAGCTGACCATCTGCTCAGTGGATGGCTGCTGCAGCTCAGCTCTTAGCCTGGAGTTAGCCCAGGCAATGCCATAGAGATACGGGTGGCAGTCTAAAGTGTCGGGTGATCTTCCCATGCTCTATGGTGTGGTGGAGAGGACGCTGCATGGGCAGACCACAGGCCAGGGCAACTTCTGGGTTCATGTAAACCCAGAGTGGTTTGGCTGGGCACAGGGATGTGGGGCTAGCTACCCCCAGAGCAGGTCAGTTGTTGCTGTCTGAGTAATGATGAGTGTCTTTAGCTCTAGGTTGGACAGATCAGTGATCTCTAAAGTTTTCGTTATCGCTGGTTGAATAGAATCAGTAAATGGTGCAGCAGTACACCTACAGCACACCCACTTCAGCACATGGGAGAGACTGGTGCCTTGTCACCTTCCCATTGGCAATTCCAAGGAACTCTCTTCAGGGTCCCCCCCCCCCCATTTCCCTGTAGCATCAAAGTGGTCTGCAGCTGGAGGTGGGACTCTTGGGGCATTGTGAAGCCTGGGTACTATATTGTATATCAACTGCCTTGCTGAGGGATCCTGTGCACACACTCAGGGTCTAACTGATCACCATATTTGGGATTGGGAAGGAATTTTTCTGGGCAGATTGGCAGTTGACGCTGAGGGTTTTTCACCTTCCCCTGCAGCATGGGTGTGGTTCACCCGAGTGGGTCATCTGAATCCTTCTTTTTCTAAAATTATTTCCTGTTATTTCAGGCATTGATGTGCTCTGGTTGGTCCCAGTTTCTACTTGTAGCTATTGGTAGGATTTCTTTGTGTGGATTGTTTGGGTATGACAAGTTCTGTGGTGGTACAGGGGGCTGGACTAGATGACCCTTAATGTAACTTTCAGCCTTGTGACTATGAATCAGTGCTTAATTTATATTTTTAAAATAGTGCTTCAACTCAGTCCTCAGTTTTCCTCAGAAAACATTGAGGACGACCAATGCATTTGGCTCTATTTTCCAGGGTCCCCAAACTCTGGTCCTCTGAAAACCTCAACCGAGTGCAACAAAGTGCAGACACTAGACCCCTGCTCCCCATTTCCCTGGCCTCTGCTGGCCAGGGAGAAAATAGACTAGCATGGGCCAGGGAAGGGGGTGGAGGGCTAGCAGGGTTTCAAGGCTGGGGTGCTTAAGAGGGTGGGACCTATCAGGGGCCCAGAGGTAGAGTACTCATCCTCCAGAGGCGGTCAGGTGACACGTGGATTCCTCCAGGGCTGGGTAAGTTTGTTAAAATGGTGGGGTGGAAGCTGGGCAATGGCATGCTCAGAAGGCCCGAATGGCCCCCTTCTGATCATGTTCAGACCTTTCAAAGAGGTCTCTGGCAGTGTCAGCACACTACAGGTGTCATCTTGGAAAGTTCTGCTCATGCTCAGCATTTTTTCTTTTTTATAACTTACCCAGCCTTGGAAGAAGCCAGATGTCATCGGACCCCTCTGGAGGGTCAATACATTACCCTCGAATCCCTATTAGGGCCCACTTTGACCAGCCCTGTTCCAGCCATGGAAGTGGCACTTCCTCCCTTCAAGTGGCTGTAGCCACTTCTAGAGCTCTGGCCCTTTAAGCAGGCTGAGTGCTCTTAGACATGTGGGTGGCATAGGCCTTTCAAAAGCTGCTAACACAGCTGGCAGAATCCCCTGCACCACTGCTTTTCCATGCAGATTTTTTTCCCTTCAGCCTGCATGGGGGAGGAGCAGGGCAGGAGATTCCCACTGGGAAAAGGGGAAGGAGGAAGAGTAGGGACACCTACCCAATGGGCCAGGATGGGTTGGATGGGTGGGCTGATGGAGGTTGCCTTCCCTCCCTCCCACCCCCCCATCCTCCCCAGCATTCATGGGCCCTGGGTCCTACTCCGCGGACTAGACTGGGTTGGGAAGGGCTGCTGGAGGCTGTTCCCCCTCCTGGTCCAGCAACTCACCCAGCAGCAGCTGCAGCAGCTTCCATAGCTTGCCAGGCCCTCCAGTGCACTCCTTCAGGCCCAGGCCACCTGGGCCTTCCAGGGCAATGCAGCCTGATGAAATCATCCATCTGTGCTTCCCTGGGGGGCCGTGTCAGGTGGGGCTGAGAGGCAGCCAGAAAGAGTGTGCAGGAGGGCCAGGCCAGCAAGGAAAACTGCCACCACCTCTGAGTGAGTTTCTGGGCTGGGGGGTGGGAGGGGGAAGCAATCTCTGGCAGCCTCCCCCAGCTTGCCCCACTCACTAGGAGCTCAAAGGGCTCTTTTTGCCACTGCCACCTGTGCCCCCCACCCCCACCCAACCCAGCCAGGCCCACTGGACAGGAGTCTGTGCCCATGGAGGCTGGGGACGGTGTGGGGAGACAACCTCCAGCAGCCGCCCCCAACCCAGCCTGACCCACTTGACTGAAAATTATGACTTAACTGAAATTAAACTGCATATGTGTGGTACGGTGACTGTGAACGATACTTATGTGTGATGAGGAATGTATACAGTTTAATTTCAGTTTTAAAGTCATTTTTTAAATTAGTGAATGAGGAAAGAAGAAAGTGTAGATTGGTCTGATATTTAATCCATAGCAGGCTGTCAGTTTCTTTCTAGTTGAAAGGGATGTCTCTCTTTGGTTTGTAAAGGTTGCTTGGAAATAGCTAACAGTATTATATTATAGGTACGGTATTTCTGTAGTAATAGGAAGGTAAGAGAAAGATGCCTTAACCCTTGAATTTAATTGCCAGGGCTCAGCCATCCCAACAAAATAAGCCCTGATGCTCTCCCTCCTACTGCATCCCTTGCAATATTTTTCCTTTGTTTACTATACTCCTATAAACATGAAAGGATATCCCAAACATCAGATTGGGACCAATTGGTGTGAAGAATTAGGCTGCTGTTACTTTGCAAACTTGCAATGCATCATGGGGGTCCAATTCAACAAGAAAATAATTAGAGATACTTAAACAATATGATCAATTTATTTAAAGCATCTGTTGATGAGATATGGGAAAGGGGGCAGTTGTTAATGGCCAAGCTGGCCTGTTGCTCCATTTCCTCAAAGGGTAGGTTTGGGTTCTCCATGGGTGGGGTCAGAATCTTTTCCTTCCTCTGGGCCCTATTAGAGGGTCCTGGAGTGGGCCTCAGCACCAGGAAGTCATAGGAGAGGTACACCAGCTTTGGCCCAGGCAGGGATATCATTAGCAGAAGGGTAGGAAAGCCCTGGGGAAGTTCTAGTTCACATGCTGGTAACACCAGCCCTCTAGTCTGGAAGGAAATCTTTCACGTCCACCTCCCCTCTCCAAATTATTTGAACTTAACCAGACGAGGCAGAATCTAATTCCCCATGGATTAAAATACAAATAATTCATGAGCTTTTAGATCCTTCTGTGTTAGAGGCTCCAGCAGCACCCCAGCTATGGCACCTCATCTGGAAAAGACTGGACCACAAAGGCAGAAAATGAAGACCAGTCACCCACCCACTCCCCACCACCATCACTGCTCCTCCAGACGCATCAGGATCTAATTCCCCATGGATAAAATACAAATAATTCATGAGCTTTTAGATCCTTCCGTGTTAGAGGCTCCAGTAGCACCCCAGCTATGGCACCTCATCTGGAACAGACTGGACCACAAAGGCAGAAGATGAAGACCAGCCACCCACCCACAGTGCACTGCATAAGCAGTGATGGTGGTGGGGAGTGGGTGGGTGACTGGTCTTCATCTTCTGCCTTTGTGGTCCAGTCTGTTCCAGATGAGGTGCCATAGCTGGGGTGCTTTACCTTCTTCTTGCCTTCTTCCATCATTCTGGTAGCAATCTAAGCACAAAGTTGGCTTTGAGTCCCTACCCGTAAAGCATCCAAACAGAAATTATTGTTAGCCTCCAAAATTGTTGTTTTCAAAGGGAAAGTAAACCCCTTGTTACCTTAATAGTTTCTAATGAATCACCATGCCAATATAAAAAGGTCATTGAACTAAAAATATCAGACATGTCTTATTTTATTTCAATGCATTTTTATCCTGCACCCTCCTGCTAATAACAGCTTTAGAGTGTCGCTATATAAAGCATAAATGATACCAGGACAGAAGTAATTAGTTTTTTGGTTGGTTTTTTGTTGTTGTTGTTGTCATTCAGAGTGACAAAAGAAAATAGCAGCTATGCTCTGTAGCTCTAGTGCAACTAAATTGACTCGAGTGTGTGTCTGTGTGAGAGAGAGAGAGAGAAGTAGAGAGTTTTAATTAGACAGTCTCCACAAAATACATATATAAAGGGACTGTGGATGTCCCTGATAATGACATCATTAAGGGGCATCATTTTCTTGAAAACCCTAATTTGTTATGAGGTTTATAACTCCAACCTTGTAAAAGACATAGAGCATATGTATCTTGTGATGGCCAATCAAAACAAATGTATCTTGTTCCCTTGTTTTCTGCTTCCCAAAACAGTATACACTGCAACTGATTCATCACACGAGGGCGCTTACAGAAATGTAGACCTTATTGGTTTCACAATTTTAGTACTACTCAAAAGTGGTGCATTAGAGCCAAACCTTTCTGGCACAGAGTGGCAAGAAAGCAGTGTTACACACAAGTGGAGTTCCTCCTCATTTATACTGGTATACATGTAAATAAAAGATTTTTTTAGAATTTCACACAGGCATAGCTGCTCTGTTCTGTACATATGGGCATACCTAGCCACTACGAGTAGGGAAAATGAAGGAGGGCACAGGATTGCTAAATATCCCTGCTGAGTTATGACCACCCTACTACCTTCTCTGAGAAGAAGACTTGGAGACTTTATTTTTCCCTTTTTGTGTGCATTGTATTAGGGCATTTTTACATGAGGTTTGTTTCCCACATATTTCTAAAGTCCAGGAGAAACAAGCTCATGCTGGGAGTTTAGACATTCCTTCCCACTACCAGAAATGAGCCGGGCACCTTTGGAATCAGTGGGCACTGCGAAGTAGTGCAGGTTTGGACATATGGACTTGTAAAACCCGCATGGGGGTAATCTCTGAGCCTGTGCTAGTTTGCAGTAACCCATGGGGGTTTTAAAAGTCCTCGACTCCAAGCCTGCGCTAGTTCATGACGCCCACTGTTTCCAGTGGTGCTCAGCTCACTTCCAGTAGTGGGGAGGAACATCTAAACCCCTCCAGCCACAATTTTGTTTCTCCTGGACTTTAGAAATATGTGAGAAACAAGCCTGGTGTAAAAACGCTATGGATGGAAAATTGTAATTGGATCAAAATCGGTATCTGATTTAGTTGGATCGTATTTGAACCATATTGGAACGTACTTTCTCCCCATTGACTTCAATGGGAAAATCTCCCATTGAAGTCAATAGAAAACCAAAACTTATCATTTCAAAGGGCTATTGTTCATTCCTCTCTGAGCCACAATCTTAGAATGTTAGAACCCACAACAACCCCAAAACAACACCGGGCACAGACAGAATCTATGATCTTGACGCAAGCAAGTAGGCCAGGCCAAGAAAATCACTGCATAAAACCCCTTAGAGTCACCTGCCCAAGTGAACAGTTCTGGGGCACCCCATTAATTGCACACAGAACCCACAACAACCCCCAAACAACACTGGGCAGTGGGAAAAGTCAGAACCTATGATCTTGAGACAGTCAAGCCAGGCTGACAAAATCAGTGCATTAAAAACATCCACAAGTGAACAGGTATGGGGAACCCCATTAATTGCACACAGAACCCACAACCAAGTCCAGTCCCAAAACACTGGGCACAACCAGAACCTATGACCTTGAAGCAGCCAGGCCAGGCCAGACCAAGAAAATCAGTGCAGAAAAACCCTTGGAATCGCTCACCTCCTCAAGTGAACAGGTCAAAGGTCCCCCATTAATTGCACACAAACCCCACAATGAACTCCAAAACACTGGGTACAGCCGAGAGCCTCTAGGAAGCACTGGTGCAGTGTGGAGGGTGGGGGGCAGGAAAATCACAGTGCACTGGCAGAAAGATAACCCTTAGATCCCATCTCCCCAAATGGGGCACCCCACCCCAAGCACTGACCCCTTGCACAAACAAACACCACCAAAACCCGGCAAAGCGGAAAAAGAGACCCAATAATGCCAGGCCAAGCCAAGAAAAAAAAACTCCAAGAGGAATTAAAAAGGGACAACAAATTTTTTTCCAAGCAAAAAATACCAAAGCAAACCACCCAAAATAATCCAAGGAACTTTCAACCTGGCAAGCTTACCAAGCACATTCCTGCATGCAACACCCTCCCCCTTTCTGGGCACACACCCAACTCAAGCCCTCCACCACCCAAAGTCACCCCAATTTTTTTACCTACCTCTTAGATGATCTGTCCTGGTCCAACAGAATCCTGGAAACTGAGTGGAGAAGAGCTGGCAACAGCAGTAAAAGAAAATGGCAGAGCAGAGATGAGGAGGAGGAGGAGGAGGAGGAGCAGCAGCAGCAATGTGACTGTGGCACGCAGAGCAGCACACACTAACTCCACAAGCTGAAGCTGCTAGTGCAACTGAGGCCGCTTTTAGACGAGCGGCGCTCCAGTTCGCATCGGCAGTGCGCATATTTTGAAACTTCCACCTGGTCTAATTAGACGAGACGGAAGTGGCTTAATATGCGCATATTATGGCGGAGGCGCATTTTTTAAGTGCGCAAATTAAATACCTCGATTATGAGGTATTTAATTCGCGCACTTAAAAAATGCGCCTCCATCGTAATATGCGCATATTAAGCCACTTCCGTCTCGTCTAAATAGACCAGGCGGAAGTTTCAAAATATGCGCGCCGCCGATGCGAACTGGAACACCGCTCGTCTAAAAGCGGCCTGAGAAAGGAGGGCAGAAAAACCAAGTATTTGCCTCAAGACTCTTACCCTATCAGTGTTGCCCTGCTGGCTGATTGCCACACAGATCTGGCAATGTTGCATTGGTTCTTTCCAAAAAAATTGGATTGATCAGATTAATCTAATTTGGCTAAAAAATGGGGTATCGGGTTAATCCAATTCCAATTTTCCCAACCCAAAAAAATGCTCTCACTGTCAATCACACTCTGTCAGCTAGCTAGGATACGATCTATGATCCTTTCCACAGATCCCTTCTGCAAATTGAGTGCCCTGCCTGACTCCCCAGCCTTTCCCACTGAAAAGAGTTCCCTCCGAGCATCCAGCTTTCAGAACTGTGGCCTCCTTGCCCAGCCAGTCCTTCTGATTCCTTCCTGAAACTTCTCCCTGAAAGTCAGGTGTGTGAGCCTTTATCTGTATAGTTTTAGGGCATTTTCAGATGGACAAACTAATCCTTGATTTAATCCCAGTTTATTATCTAGTACAAACTCCTGTCTGTTCAGACAGACATTTTAATGCTACATAACTTTAATCCTTGATAGTCCATCTGAACACAACTTTGGTGTTAATAAGGAATTAGAGTCTCCAGGATGAATTTCAATCCCATGGTGCTTTTCATCTGTGCTCAGCGCACTGATTTCTGGGATTGAAGAAAATGTGATTTTCTTCATTTTTCTGATTTCTGAGTTGAAGAAAATGGAAACTCATCCCTTTTGTTCTGTGGGTATTTAAACTTGGCACTCTGAAATGCATTGTAGAATGAAGGCGGAGGTAATATGATCAACCCACAGTCATGTCCCCCTGTGTATCATAGAGCAAGAAATGCATAGAGAGGATGCCAGGTCTTTACTTAGTACTCTGTGGCTGTAATCTCGGAGTAGTTGACTAATCCTTGATAGTTGTTCAGACAGACATTATCAAGGATAAATTTAACATCTGGAGATCATAGAAAACTAGGGTTTATAAAATCAGATGTTTTTCCTAATCCTAGATAATAATTGCTGATTTGCAGCGTTCAGACTGAAATCTAGCATAGGAATTAAGCCTTAATTCCTATTTAAATGTCCATCTGAAAATGCCCTTATAAAGACCCTACTCAGCTGCGATTGATTAAACTCAGGGCCATGTGTTGCTAGGGTGAGGGCCCAAGAAAGACATGTCTCTGCATGGGCTTATAACACCACCACCTTGCTAGGGAATCAGTGATACAACATTTCTAATGGGTATAGTAGGTTTGGTTCCCTCAGTCTGCCATAAAGACACATAGTGGAATCCTCATAGTGGTAGGTCCAGCACAGATGTGGCATGGTTGGAATGTGTTGGTCCATGCTGCCAATGCACATTGGTACATTTAAATGACTGAGCTTCCACTATAAATCTTTCAATCCTGCTGTTCCACTTTGCAATGCCATACAACAGCCACTCACACAGTCTCTTTTCCATGATTCAGATTTATTTACAGAGCCTTCCAAAACAGATCGAGGAGTACCCCCTGACTCCAGATTGGCGAAGCTGCGGATCGAGGACTACCCCACCCCTCCGACTCCAGACCTGAGAGACCAGCGAGGGAGGAACCCCATCAATGATGAAGGAGATCATACCCACCACCCTTCCCCCCAACATCACCTCCGTCTTGTCAGGATTGAGTTCCAGTCCCCCACAGCCATTAGACATTGTGTGAGCACCGAGAGTGCCAGGTCTGACTCAGATGAAAAGGAGAAGTAGAGCTGGGTGTCATCAGTATACACCCCATACCGTTTCATGACCTTGCTGAGCAGTTGTATATACACATTGAACAAGAGAAGGGACAGAATAGAGCCTTGCAGAACTCTATATGTGAGGTCCTGGGGAGAAGATGAACAATCCCCAATCACCACCCACTGGGTTCTCCCAGCCAGGAAGAAGCAGAACCATTCAAGAATGGTTCCACCCACCACAGCATAGTCCCGCAGGCGAGTCACAAGCATCTCATGATCAACTGTATCAAACACAGCTGATATCTAATAGGATTAGCAGGGTCAAACGAAGCCCCAGTTCATCCACTGCCACCAACTGCAATACAGCACCCAGTTGAGGTGAGAAAACCAGGGAGGGATGGGCAGGGGGGGGGGCATATAGCTCTGCAGTCAGTCCCACAGCAGCCAGACCAGCAAAGGATCACAACACCTTGTGATCGACTGTGTCGAATGCAGCCGAAAGGTCTAGCAGGATCAGTAAGTTCTGACAACCCTGGTCAAACGCAAGACGGAGATCATCAACCAAGGCCACCAAGGCCGTCTCCGTACCATACCCAGGCTGAAACCCACACTGGGAGGGATCAAGGAAACCGGTGCGGTCCAGGTGTTCCTGGAGCTGCCGTGCCACAGTCCATTCAATAACCTTCCCTAAAAAGGGAAGGTTGGAAGTGGCATCAGAGAAGGCACCAAGGGAGTAACATCTAATACATCACCTATCCTACTCCTGTGGAGCATCATGAATGTATTTAATTTTATTTATTTATTTATTTATTAGACCATATTTTTAGCCTGCTCTCTACTGCCAACAGCAGCTGAGGGAATTTCATAGAGTACTTTCAAATGACACAATTCCTGCAGGACTAGGCTCAGTCCATTATGCTTAATTTGATAGGGCAGTGGAGAAGATGAGGTCATGTGGCAGGAGGCCATGATGGCATAGAGAAACATGGTTCACCCCCTGGACTTTGACCCATTGGCTGAGGGGCTGTATGTTACAGGGCAAGTTTTACTTTGACAATGCGATGCCAATGGGTTGTTACCTTTCTTGTGCTGCCTTAGGAAAGTTTAGCTCCACCCTCAAAGGAGTTTGTCAGGACAAGGAGCTGGAAGAGTCATGGGACTTATTATCTTGATTTTATTTCAGGCAGGAGGGCAAGACATGAAGAGTGTGTGGAACTTCTCAAGGCATGCTGTGACATAGCTAGTCAATGTGGAGTACCTCTCACATTGGAAAAGACAGAGGGTCCTGTCTCATTAATCACATACCTAGGAATTGAGCGTAACTCTGAGTAGAGTTGTACGGGCTACCCATAGAGAAGTTGGGGCCCTCCAGAGGGAGATTAGTAAGTGTGGGGCTATAAAAAAAATTGCACTGAGGAAACCTCTGTCTCGGTTTGGTACTCTGAATATTGTAGACAGGATCATTGCACCAGATAGATCATTCTTGTTTTGCATGGATACCAAGACAGCGGGTGTCTCACCCCCACATCATCATATAAGAGTGACCCAGGTTATGATGGAATAGAAGGTGTACTCCTTCCTAAGGGAGCATAATGGAGTCAGTATCTGGAAGGAGAGTCTTCCACTAGGGCAGAGATTCAGGGCACCATGATGCAGCTGAGGGCATTGGCCTGGGAGTATATTTTAGTGGTAGTTGTGCAATTAGAGTTGGCCACCCAAGTGGTCAGTAACAAGAGTTGCTCAGGATTTAATGATTTTGAAAATATGCCAGAAGTGTTGACAATTTATGGATAAAGAGGATACTGTTTGCCTGGTGTAAGAGCACGGCCCATGTTGGCCATGCTATTGTATAGTTATCCGGAACCCCTTTGGTCACCTATTCTGCAGGCCATGCTCGTGTCATGGCAAGGTCAGGGGGGCTAATCAGCGGACACCAGTTTTCCCATGTCTTCCCAGTGTTTAGAGGACATGGTTGACAGATGGGAGCATATATGTACATCAGCTGAGGCAGATATCTTATTTGGCACTGCATTTAAGGTAGCAATGTTTGACATTGAGAATAAGTGAGCTGGTGGAGGGCTATCACAATAACTAACCAGATAGGATGTTGCAGGTAGGCAATTTACTCTTGGGGGGAAAGTTGACCACATGGCGGTTTCAGTGGCCCAAGACTGACAGATGAGCACTGGGGCATATATTACACTAAGAATAAGGCGATCTGTGTACCTGCTTAGCTGAGGAGGTACATTGCTGTGCACTGTGTGGTCAGGAGGTGATACAACACAGCCAGAGCCATCCGCAAGGTTTTAATCGGGTCCCTTTTTTTAAAAAAGGAGAAGCATCATAGGATGCTTCTGCCAGTTGAAGAACAGGATACTTGGGCAGTAGGCAAGAAGGGGCCTTCTGCTCACACACCCTCCCATTCATGACCCAGTAGAGGTAAGCATCCAGTATGGAAAAGTTATTGGGGGTCATGTGAGTGGGTTCAGGGCCGGACCTAGAAATTGCAGGGCCCAGGGTGAAGACAAAATGCATGGGCCCCTAACTTCCCTTGGCCCCATCCGCTTTACCTTTGACAATTACAGAGAATTGCAATATACGTTATTTTTAACCCACCAGTACAATCTCTTTTAGATGAAAGGAAGCACAGAACACAGATATGATGACAAGGCAACAACTCTTACTTAAAACAAAACAGTCTGGAATAGTGAGTGAACCTTGTTTTCCAGAAAACACCACAAAGGCGAAGTCATGCCACAGACCTTAGACAGCATACCCCATGAAAGTGGGGTTGAGGAATCTCAGGCCCAGGGCCAAACACAGCTCTCAGCAAGATTTTATGTGGCTCCTTTCCAATTCCTGGATAAGGGCCTGGATCTCAAACACCAAACAATCACTGAAAAAGCAAACTTAAGGGAAGTGAGCAGACAGAGGGCATGCACACATTATGAGAGGGACAAATCCATGGTGTGGACCCTCCTTCTCTTGAACATATCCCTAAGAACATAAGTTGCTCCATACTGAGTCAGATCAATGGTCCATCAAGTCCAGCATCATGTCCTCTGACAGTGGCCAATCTCGATCGCACTGCAGAAGAACCAACAGTCACAGTGGACAATCCTTTCCCCGTTGTTCACTCCCAGCCCCCAAAGTAAAAGGTTCATCCTGTAAGCTACTTGGTTAATAGTCAAGAATGGACTTTCTCTCCAAGAACTTATCCAGTCCTTTTTTAAACCCAGCTATACTACTGGCCTTGACAACGTCCTCTGGTAACAAATTTATAGAAGTTTTGTAATGATAATGGATGTTTTAAGGGTTTTATTTATTTATCTCTTTGTCAATGTTGGCATATGTGGATTCTGTTTGGCAAAGGCGAAAGCTATAGCCACAATAAAATTTACCTGTTACCTGTTACCAAATTCCATAAGTTAATTATGCTTTGAATGAAACACTACTTCCTTTTATTTGTTTTAAATCTGCCAGCAGCTAGTTGCATGGAGTGCCCACTAGTTCTAGTACTATTTATTTATTTATATTAAAATTTATATCCTGACACCCCCCTCATAAATTCCACAACTATTTGAGACGGTAAATTACCGATCCCTATCTACTCGTTCCACATCACTCAAGATTTTATTAACCTCTATCATGTCCCCTCTCAGTCTTCTCTTCTCCAAGCTGAAGATACCCAACTTGTCAAGCCTCTCTTTGTACAGAAATCGTTCCATACCCTTTATCATTCTCGTCGCGCCTCTCTGTACCTTTTCTAGTTCAGCTATGTCTTTTTTGAGGTGGGGTAACCAGAACTGCACACAATAGTCCTGGTGGGTCACACCATTGATTTGTATAGAGGTATTATGACATCTTCAATTTTATTCTCTATCCCTTTGCAAATAACTTCTAACATTCTGTTGTTGTTTTTTTACTGCTGCTGCACACTGGTCTGAGGATTTCAGTGTATTGTCCACAATCACTCCCAGAACATTTTCGTGAGTGGTAACTCCTAGCTTAGTACCCAGCATTGTACTCATAGTTTGGATTATTTTTCCCTATGTGCCAGGGGCGGTGGACCCCCTAGGGTGGCAGGGGCAATGCCTCTCCTGGCCCCAGGACTCCCCTGGCTGGCCAGCCCCAACACGGTGATGCTTTTTTTTAAAAATAGCGGCCGTGCATGCCGTGGTGAATGTTCGGAGCCATCTCGAAGAACCTGGTTTAGAGCAGCAACCTTCAGAAGGGGGGCACATGGTGGGGGACATGGGGGCATACAGGGGGAGGGGGAAACAGGGGGTACATGGTGGGGGAGTTGGAATGTGTTTTTTGTCCACTTGATGTGGACTGTTTGTTTCGCTGCTGCATTTGGGGGATCTGTGGGGCCTTGTGGGAATGGTTTGGTTTATGGTTTTCTAGTTTTCTGGGCACACGGGGGGAGAGGGGAGCAGGTGGGGCACATGGTGGGGGAGTTGGAATGTGGGTTTTTTTCACTTGATGTGGAGTGTTTGTTTAGCTGCTGCATTTGATTTGGGCCTTGTGGGAACGGTTTGGTTTATGGTTTTCTGCGCACATGGGGGGAGGGGTAGCAGGGGGGGGCACATGGTGGGGGAGTTGGAATGTGGGTTTTTTTCACTTGATGTGGAGTGTTTGTTTAGCTGCTGCATTTGATTTGGGCCTTGTGGGAACGGTTTGGTTTATGGTTTTCTGCGCACATGGGGGGAGGGGTAGCAGGGGGGGGGGCCAGAGGCGGCTGGTGGGTTTTGAGGCTGGAGGGGTAGTAAGGCCAGCAGGCTGGCGAGCCTAGGGGCAGAGCCAGGGCAATGGTAGGTGGAGCCAGGGCAATGGTAGGCAGAGCCAGGGCAATGGTAGGCAGAGCCAGGGCAACTGTAGGCGGCATAACCCAGCAGCAAGGAGTTCCCAGGGTTAACATGCAAAACACAGTTTGCATGCACATCAAGCTTAAAATAAATAATTTATAAACCCAAAACACAGGCACTCATCCTTGTAAAGCACCCAAGTCACAGCGTGAGTCCAGTAGTTCATTGTACTGAGGAGGACTGACTATGCCTTGCATTATCCATAACCACGCAAGATTATCTTTGGTTAAAACCACAGATTGAAACCCACCAGTCACTGTTTTTACACCAGATCAAGGATTGCAACAAAACACAATTTGCATATGGTTTGTGTGTGTGTGTGTTTTAAATGTGATTCATGGGGTTTTAAAATTCCTCCCCAACACACACACGCAGCAGAGGGCAAGGATACTGCTTCAGAAAGAAGGGACTTGCTGCATGTGTGTTGGAGGGAACCCAATCCCTGCTTCTGAAGTCACTTATAAAGCAGTATTCTTGCCCTCTGTTGCATGTGTATGTGGGCGAGGGAGGGGGATTTTAAGGCCCATGAATCACCAGACTAACAGTTACATCTCAGGAGTTCAAACCTCAATTTTATCACAACCATCACATTTCTAGCATTCTGAAAACACCTAAAATCACCAGACTAACAGTTACATCTCTGGATTTCAAAACCTCAATTGAATCATGGGGCATTAAATACTAATTTCCCCTCACCCTCTGCTGCATGTGCGTTGGGGAGGAATTAGTATTTAGCACTCCACATCATCAAGGGAACAAAGCCCATATAAAAACTAGAAAATCATAAACCAAACTATTCCCACAAGGCTGCAAAGGTATCCACAGATCCCCCAAATGCAGCAGCAAAACAAACATTCCACATAAAGTGAACAAAAACCACATTCCAACTCCCACACCATGTGCCTCCGGCTCCCCCATGTGCCCGCACTCACCCCCATCATGTGCCCCGCCACTGCCCCTCCCCCTGTGTGCCCACACTTGCCCTGTGTGTCCGCACTCACCCCATGTGCCCCCCTGCTCCCTCCCCCTGTGTGCCCAAACTCACCCCCATGTATCCTCTCCCCGTGTGCCTGCACTCACCCATGTACCCCCCTGCTCCCCCTCCCCCGTGTACCTGCACTCGCCCCATGTACCCCCCTCTTCTCCCTCCCCCCATGT
>QEPC01011414.1:1139608-1156317 GCA_003113815.1 Sphenodon punctatus
GGGAGGGGTAAAAGCCTAGGGGTGGGATGCAGGGTGGAGGTGGGTGGGGGGTGGGGGGAGCAGCCTAGGGGTAGGTGCAGGGTGGGGGAAAACAGGCTCAGCCTAGGGGGAGGATGCAGGGGGTGGTGTAGGGGGTGAAGGTTGGGTACAGGGTGGGGGAGGGAGGAATCAGTCAGTCTTACCTGCTCTGAGTGAGTCTGACTGCTCCTTCTCCTCCTTCAGTGGAGGTCCCACTCCAAGGCTAGGCGTGGGGGGGGGGAGTTTAGGTTTTTTTAAAAATTGCCCACGTGTCCCCGCGGAGCCAGGACGCACGGGCAATTAAAAAAAACAAACACAAAAAACAGTCCAGTTCCTGCTGCCACTCCCGCTGCCATTGCCGCCCTTCCTTCCGCCGCTCTGAGTGCCGAGCGGCAATGGCAGCGGCAGCAGGACCTGGCGTGCAGTGCAGAAGACTGACTCTG
The DNA here is from genome assembly GCA_003113815.1 of Sphenodon punctatus. Classification (NCBI taxonomy): domain Eukaryota; kingdom Metazoa; phylum Chordata; class Lepidosauria; order Sphenodontia; family Sphenodontidae; genus Sphenodon; species Sphenodon punctatus. The sequence goes on from QEPC01011414.1 coordinate 1,140,070, forward strand.
AGACTCTTGGGGGACTGAGGCAGGGAGGAAGCGCGAATGCGCGCTTCCTCCTTTCCCCAGTCCCCCGAGTCAAGCTATCTTGCCAGGGCGTTCAGCGCAACTGCCCTGGTGAGATCTTCCATTGCGCCTATTGAGTGCAAGAGAAGAACACAGTGACAGCTACAGCAGCCTCTGCAGCAGCTCAGAGGCTGCTGTAGCTGTCATAAGCGGTGCGGTGTTTTGTTTTGTTTTTAAACAAAACAGTTTTGGCGTCGGTGGCCCACGCAGTGCTTTAGGGGGAGCTGCCACTGGTCATGTGTTTATGCCCCCAGCAATTCTCAAAGACACTGCCCTTCTGTTACATTAGAACCACTCTTTATGCAGACACCTTTCCAGACAAAAAGCATACTCCCTGAAGTGTCCAAATGAGGGGGGTTCTACTGAATAGAGATTTTCTGAAATCAGAGACTGTGGCTGATGGAATCTTCTTTTTTGCAAGATCTAGTAATGGGTGAAAGCTCCATAATAGACTACTGATACTGGTTTTTCTACTTTTAAAAATCAGATGATGTGCTTTCAATATAGAATTTGATTCTTCGAGTGATCTTCTATACACAAATTCTGGAACCATATATGAATTCTTGATTTATTTCCCAACATGTTCCCTTGTTTGCCTGTTTAATAAAAAAAAATAAACAGACTCCAATCATTAAATACTACACAGGCGCCACTTCCAGCTAGTGGAAAACAGTGGCAAATCCTAGACACAGGTGTGAATTTGACTGATGAACACCAACATCTATTGTATGGCAGACATCAGTCTCAAGTTCTTGAATCAGTGAATGTTTAATGGGAATGTTGATAGGTTATGCCTATGAGTTTGCCTATAGTCTCCTCCAAAAACGTGCTTAAAGACCAAAGTGTTACTGTATGTCGGATGCTTTCCCATTTTAAAATGAGACCTTTCTGATCTGTTTCTATCTCCTCTTACCATAGAAGATGCTTGTTTCCAAAGTCTTCATATAAAACTTTAAAGTCAGATTTTTGCCTCTTTCTGAGAAAGAAGAAATAATCTGCAGGTGCTGAAGCTCCACTTTACAATCCACTCTAACAACAAGTTGTTGAGGGAAGTTGGGATCCTCCTTTGAGGAAATACTGGTCAGCCTCCAGCTTTTCATTTGCTTTTCCTCTGCCTTGAACAGGATCATTTATTTAACACATTGTGTAAACAAATAAGTTGAGGCTAAAGTGCATGGGATGGACGCCATGGGAGAACTGACTCTAAATTGAACGTTTCCATAGTAAACATTCCAGCACGGCTGCTTTCAGTATTATCAGGGGATGCAGGATTCCGTGCTCGCCAAAGTGTGAGTCTGCTGGTTAGAAATCATTAAAGGGACTCAAAGCTCCCCATGTGGCATCCTAGTGGGATTTGATAGAATGGAGCTTCTACAAGTAGTGCGTATTTGATTTTCATCTAAGTACCTTTTCTATATGGATCAAAGATCAGAATCCTGACACTTTTATTGTTTGGTTGTTAGAGCTTAAGTTCTGGATCTCATGAATATTTTTTTTCCTTAATTTCTTCATGCAGTTTGGACTTACTGTTTGATCTTTCCTCCCTCAATCATATTTAGCTTTTTTAAAACCAGTTCGAGCTAGACCTCTATTGGGGTCTTTTCTTTTGCTAATATCTTTTTTGATGTGTGTTTGAAGTGTTGTTGTATTGTCTGCTTGAATGAACCATTTAATGAATAAATCCCTCAATTCTACCCTTTCCCAGTAGATTTTGTAATGGGACTGAACCTCCCGCGCCCTCCCATCCCTGCCTTGCTAAAAGATAAGTGCATTTAAATATAGTTTTTGGCTTTTACTCAAACAGTAAAAAATAAATGAAAATAAGGGCATTTTCAAACAAGACACTCTCCACCCACCCACTATACATGTTGCAGGACTTCAGTGTTGCCCTATGGGTGCCCTGTAACATGTATAGTGGGTGGGTGGTGGGTAGTGGGTGAAGAGTGTCTTGTGTGAAAATGTACTAAATAGCGCAACTCAGAGCTGAGCCTAAATATTGAAAATACACTTATTTGGCATGAACACTGGCAGATTTTGCCATGGGAAGATCTGGGACTGGAGTTGAAATGAATATCTTGGGAAAATATCTTATTCATCAAATTTGCTCACTCTGAATCATATCTGGAAAAGTGAATAGTGAATAATCCTCTTTGGTTTTGTAAAGGGCGTGAGTATGGGGCATCCGACCAAGATGTGGATGGAATCTGGCCCGCAAGGTCAAGATCGAGGCCAGTGTGGTGTGGAAAACTGGTACTGACAAAACATTTGATATAGATAGGAATTTTCAACACACTAAGCTGTTGGAAAATTGTAGGCTTGCTCAGCATTACTAAATTTTATCAGTCTAGCATATTGGAAAGCAGGATCCATTACAGAAAGTTATGTAGTCCAGGACAGAACTTTGCCAGGAAAACCACAGGAGGAGAGTCTTATTTGGCCTAGGCATGTGGCATGACAGCCCCATGACTGGAATGATGGCCCCAGCATTAAAATGATGGCCATGATAGTGGAATGACAGCCCTGGGAGTGGAATGGTGGCCCCTGGGAGCGGAATTATATTTATTTATTTATTTATTGTAGCATTTGTATGCTGCCCCCTCCTGATACAAGCATCTCAGGGCAGCTAACAACATTTTAAAACATATAATAAAATTCATTAAAATCAACAGTTCCCAGAATAACCCCCCCCCCAAAAAAAAACCAACAACAAAACCCCACCCATCCCATCTCCCTCGGCAAAGGTCAAGCGTAACAGCCAGATCTTACACTTATACAAAAAGAGGAGAGGTCATCCGTCAGGCGGACCTCCAACAGGAGGGAGTTCCACAGTCGCAGTGCAGCCACTGAGAATGCGCTCCTCATGGTCGACACCTGGGAAACCTGGGAGACCTCAAGAAAGGTGTCCCCAGCCAACCGTAGAGGTCAATCCAGAATCTGGAGGGTGAGGCGGTCCTGCAGGTAGGTGGGGGCCAGGCTGTTTAGGACTTTAAAGGTCAACACTTTGAATTGAGGCCAAAAGACTATCGATAGCCAGTACAGAGAATAGAGCACTGGAATAATGTGCTCGCATCAGTCCATCCCCTTCAGGAGATGAGCTGTCACATTCTGCACCAGCTGCAGTCTCTGGGTTGTCACCAAGGGTAGCCCCATGGACATACGGCCTAAGCCGACATACTAGGTGTAATTAACAAATTGCACCCTTCGCCACAGCTGCCCCCTAGACATCCAGATGGAGCTGTAGATCAGGGAGCAGCCCCAGACTACTGACGTGGGATACCAGGGGAGGACGGACCCCATTAATAACGGGGGCCATCACTCCCCCAGTTTTCCCCACAACCATCACCTCTGTCTTGTCAGGATTTAACTTAAAGTGGTTCACCCTCATCCAGTCCCGCACAGCTGACAAACACGAAGTAAGCACCGAGACTACCAGTTAACAGTTAACCAGCAGTCTTGGTACTGGCCCCAGTACTGGAAAGATAGCCCTAGGTACTGGCCCCAGTACTGGAATGACAGCCCCAGGACAGGAATGACAGCCCCTGGGAGTGGAATGACAGCCCCAGGACAGGAATGACAGCCCCTGGGAGTGGAATGACAGCCCCAGGACAGGAAGGATGGCCCCTGGGAGTGGAATGACAGAAAACCAACAAAAAAAGAAAAAGGAAAACTCACCCTCAAAAACTATCTCATACACTAGAAGATGGGACTACCCTATTTATGGAAAAATTCAGAACCTGTAAAAAAAGTTTATTTTAAAATTGAAGTCCACTAAACACTTCCAAGCTAATTGATATGAACTTATACTTCTGAAAATCCCAATATATCACTCTTTGTTATAATAATAATAATAATAATTAATTAATAATAAATCTTTATTTGCCTTGACACATAGTCATTGGCAATACATCACTTTCCAAAAAAACAGTTACATCCACCATTAGCATAACATCATAAAACTTTGGTCATTTACAAACCATAACGTGGCAACAAATTTCCCCAATCAGCAAATCATCTCCCCACAAAAACATGCAATGGTAAAGAGCAAAATAAGATTTGTAATTGTTTATTAAATTAAAAGAGACCATGTTTGACGAGATTGGGGACAAAAGGGCCAAACCACTGCTCGGACTCCCAAAAATCCTTAACTGATGATGCTGCAACAGAATGAACTCGGATGCCTTCGACCTGGATGTCATCACGGACCCAAGTTTCTTGTAACAAGCAGACATCACAGGACTGGAATAGGCGAATAGAGTTCTCATCCTGCTGGCAAGATCGCCAGCCCGAGACATTCCAGGAGGCAATTTTGAATGGGACGTTCGGTAATTGTCATAAAGTACTTCCCGTATAGCATGACAGCGCAAGCTGATCGGATACCACTGCTGCATCATGATCAATTGCCACAGAATCGTCATTGGAAGCTGGCATCAACATTAAATTGGAACCTGCTTCTGCAGGGAGCGAGTTGCCCAACAACGTTGGGGATGAAGATAATTGGGCATCCCCAGCAGCCCTACTGGAGATTCTATCCATTGGTTGTAAAATCATAGACCCGTCATAGAGACCAGTGCACCGGGTCAGATAGGGCCCTTGGGCTTGCATTCCTGGGCCCATGGGGGGGGGGGCTAAAGAAATTCCTTCATCCTCAACCATAAGAACATTGTCATCAATTGACCTATTTAACAAGGAAGTTGATTTATTTTGTGGTAATTTCTGCAAGTTACCCACCAAAGAGGGCATAATAGATTTTTTTGTTTGGACTGGGAAGGGCCTGGCCCTAGTATACAAAGTGCCTGATTTTAAACTGGCCAACTGGGAACACAAAGAGTCAAATTTTGTCAGCATACTGAGTTCCAGGCAGCCAAGGTCCTCTTCAAAGGGGGAGCAGTGTGTCAAAGTGTGGCAGGGTTCTGCAGCTGGTTGTGGTAGAGCGTGTTGTACCTGCGAATAAATAGACTCAACACACTTCATTAAGGATTTGCAATATGCTAGTATAAGATCATCAGTTAAGGGCAATTCACAGTCAGAGGGGTGAACAGGGGGAGCAGAAATCAGTCTCATGGACCGAGCCATGAGAATGTCATGAGGCGATAGCCTATGTTTCCAGTTAGCAGTGCCTCTTATGTACATGAGAGCAAGTGGAAGAGCATCTGACAACCATTTAAGATTAGTCTCTGAGCAGATTTTTGCCAGTTTATTTTTGAGATCCACATTTTTACGTTCCATTGCTCCACTGGATTGAGGGTGGTAGGCACAGTCTAGGTGCTGTGTATTCCCAAGTCCAAAACGAGGAATAAATTCCTTCAGAAGTTTCTTAGCAACAGTAACAGCATCCACATGTTTGCAAGGGTACCCTTTGTCATGTCAAGGAGTACAAATACATATTCAAAGGAACAGCATTTAGACATTTGAATAAAATCAATCTGTATGTTTACGAAGGGCCCCCATGGTGCGGGGTGAGCCAAACTGGAAACCTTGGTTGCATGACCTGGATTATGAAACAGGCAAATAGAACAGGAAGCACAATACTGCTGTGCTATGGAGGAGAAAGAAGGAGCAAACCAGTAACGATTTATCTCAGAAATCCTCCCCCCTCTGCTCGTGTGTGAAACAGAGTGTGACACATGACCAAGGTAGGGAAGGAGACTCTGAGGTGCTACCAGTTGTCCATCTGAGGAGTGCCACAGAGAGTCAGGATGCAAAGAGTAGCCATGACACAACCAGCTGGACTGTTCATCAGAGGGAGCAGCATCTTGTAGGCGAGATAACTGGTCCAACTCAGTCACCGGGGCAGGACAGGCAGAAGCTCCAACAAATGCAGGAGGGTGGGTGAGAGAAAGAGCAGCAGCTTTAGCAGCTGCATCTTTCAGGGCATTCCCTTGGGCAATTTCATCATGAAGGGAGGTATGGGCCCAACATTTAACAACAGCTACAAATTTGAGAAGAAGAAGAGCAGTTAGAAGATCATTGACATATGAGGTGTTCCTAATAGGCATGCCAGAGCAAGTGAGAAATCCCCTGATTTTCTATAGTTGACCAAAGTCATGAACAACCCCAAAAGCATAGCGAGAATTGGTAAAAATGGTGGTCGACAAATCCTTAGCTATAGTACAAGCATGGGTGAGTGCTATCAATTCTGCAATTTGTGCTGAACAAATACCAGGAAGGGAAACAGATTCAAAAACAGCATACTGTGAACATACAGAGTAACCTGCGGCCAGCTGGCCCTGGGAGTTTCTGAGGCAAGATCCTTCAGTGTATAAAACAAGGTCAGGGTTTTGCAAGGGAGAATCACTGAGATCAGGCCGGGTCGTGGTAAGAGCCAAAGTGATCTGGACGCAGTCATGGGGTTTCTCATCTGTGAAAGGGATGGGGAGGAGGGAGGCAGGGTTCAGGGTAGGAGAACAAGAGAGTGTGACATTGGAGTTTGTAAGGTGCTGAAAAGTGCTGGGTTTTTCCCTTAAGCAAAAGAGAAGCTACTGCATGGGGAAAAGAAACTGTAAGGTGGTGGCCCAATAAAATAGATTCAGCTTTATCATCCAAAAGCGCGGCAGCAGCCACTTCTCTAAGGCAGGGCAGCAAAGCAGTAGCAACCAAATCCAAAACAAAGCTATAGTAAGCAACAGGGTGGTTTTTTTATCACCGTGGGGCTGTGTAAGGACTCCCAGAGCAACTCCATCTACTTCGTGTCAATACAAAGTGAAAGGTTTAGCATAATCAGGTAACCCAAAGGTGGTGTAGTGATAGAATATAGTTTTATTGATATCTTATGTTCTCTTGGACTGGACAAAGGAAGCCAGACCTAACTTTGGTCAAGCAAATGCAAAGAGCAGCGAGAGGGTCCAGAACAGACAACAGGCCTGAGATTGTGATGGAATTCAAGCTGAAGAGACTCAACACATAGATAAGGCCCCATCAGCATACTGACAGAGGGACAAAGGCATAGCCAGACAAGTATCTTCTCCTGGCACCGCCACACATGCTTAACAAAGCATCCTACTGAACACCTCTGAAGGTGACAAACGAAACCCATTGTGAACAGACCAGTGGGACATTTGCAACTCTGCTACTGACTTCCAGGTCAGGAAAGAACAATCAAGGAAAGATAAAGATGTAATATGCTCAGGGGCCTTCCTCCCAGGAAGATGCTCTTTTTTTGATGTGCTGAAGAACTATGTGATGTCACCATGACATGGCATCTTGCTATTACTGACCTGTACCTCAGAACTGTATAAGAGACCTGGTCATTCAACATGGCTTTGGGGGGTGAGGGTTGGCGGCTACCAATTTGGTTAATCATGTGGCTTCACTCCCTTCCAGAACTTGCACACATGGATCACAACTTATCTTCGCTCACCAGCAGCTCTACTCTCCAGCACCAAAGGGCCCTCTCTCAGTCTTTTCCCTGAATCAGCTTGTGTGCTTCCAGGATTTGGCCAGTCACAGGACACGTAAGATATCTTTATCTGGGGACTATCTGTATAATACTGTGTGTGTAGTATAATCCGGTCAAGAATAGAAAACCAAGGTGTGCCGTTCCAATAGTTTTGTTTTTGTACCTCATTGGAGTGATGTTTTATGATGATCTTGATCCCAATATTTGATACAGTGGGGTCCTGTAAAAGAGCTTGTTTAAGGGACAAAAAGGATTCTTCAACTGCAGGGGATCACACAAGGGGGTTTGGGGAAGAAAGTAAAAGAAAGTCATATAAGGGTTTAGTGATAGACGCATACCCTGAAATCCATTTTCTACAATACCCTGTCATTCCTTATAGTCCCCTTAAGTCCCGCTTGGTGATAGGGCAAAACACTTGCAAAATAGCAGAGCTTCGGGACTGGGAGAGGCGTCACTTTCCAGCAGAAATGTCATGGCCCAAATAATGAACCTGGGGGAGGCATAACTGAAGTTTGTCTCAGGAGACCTTGTGGCTAGGGATGGGCGAACGTGGTTTGGAAGTTCGGAGTTCAGACTGAACTCGACCAGTTCGGTCAACTGAACCGAACTTCAGAACCGAACTCGATTTTCAACCGAATTGAATTTCCGAACTCGGTTCTGTTCTCCCATCCATAAAAGATAATATTCCATTTAGTTCAATGGGGTTTGAATTTCCGAACTTTGTTCGGAAGCTCGGAGTTCGGATCGACCTCGAATAGTTCGGTCGACCGAACCGAACCTCCGAACTGAACCGAATTTCCGAACTTGGTTCTGTTCATCCATCCCTACTTGTGGCCTCTGTCAGCTAAGACTTGAAGCAAAACCAGGGAATCAATTTGGCAAGCCTCAAGAGAGGGGGAAGGCAAAAGGAGATCATCACCATACTAAATCAGGTTAGACCCTCCAGGGAGATGACAAAATCAAGATCTTGCTTTAAAATTCGAGAAAAAAGGGTGGGGAATTCAGTATATCCTTGGGGAAGTCTGGTCCATGTGTAGTGAAGGCCCTGGTAAGTAAAGGCAAACAAAAAACTGACTGTCAGGGTGAATAGGAATAGAGAAAAAGGCTGAACATAAGTCAACAACAGTAAAATATTTAGCTGTAGCTGGAATACATGATAAAATGGTAGTTAGGTTGGGAACCACAGGAAAGGCAGGTAAAACCACAGCATTTATAGCATACAAATCTTGCACAAACCACAGCATTTATAGCATACAAATCTTGCACAAACCAGTAAGTGTTTTTCCCAGGCTTTTTAACAGGGAGGATTGGGGTGTTACATTGGCTACGAGTCAGCACAATAATACCTTGTCCAAAAGAGATGAAATGACAGGGGCAATACCTTCTTCTGCAGCCTTAGAAAGTGGATATTGAGGAACATTGAGGTAGAATTTTGGAAGGGTTAATAGAAATTTTTACAGGCTGAGCACTGAGGAGTTTGCCCACCTCGTTAGAGTGAACAGACCAAAGAGATTGAGGAACTTGGCTCAACAGTTCCTGTTGCAACGAGGAAGTGTCGGGCTGTTCCTGTGGTAGGTCAGAAACAGCTAGGAGAGTCAAAAGTGCCTCATGATCGCCTGAAGAAACGTCCAAATAGATGCCATTATGGGAACAGTAATTAAAATTGAAAATGAAATGAAATGAAACCTAATTTACACAGAAGATCTTTGCCCAGCAAATTAACAGGGACACAGGGGCTGAGCAGAAAGACATGATGATCAGTAATCGGTCCAATGCTGACTGAAACTGGCTTCCCCAAACAAACAGTAAATAATTTCCTTAATATTAAAACAACATAACTTTATCTATAAATTTAACTAAAAAGCCCTCACATTTTCTCAGTGCATAAATCACAAAGCATAAACAAAACTTTACTTTTTTCACTTGCTTAAAATATTTAGCTTGTTTCTCCTAACATCCAATCAGGTTTCCTGATTGCCTTCCTCTGCATAGTTTATAACAAGCAGGGCTGTACATGCCAAGCTCTGCGTCACAGCTTTTCTCTCCCTGTTTCTCATCTCACTTAACCCTTTGCTCACATACTTTTTCAACTAAGCATATCATTGGGAAACTATCTATCCAAAAATACTTAATTAACTTTGCTCTACACAGTCAAAGTAAATCCTTATTACAAACATGTGCTTTTCCTGACTCTGCCCTGCGCTGGGCAAATTCCTATAGCAACATATATGTTATTTCCCCCAAGGGGGGATGACTCTGGTGTTGGGACTGGGGTAGGGAAAAGTGGGGTACAAAGGAAGAATTTGGAAACTGAGCAGAGAAAGGGTGTGACTCTGCTGGGGTCGGTTTGGGCACTCGGACTTCCAATGCCCCTCCTGTTTACAGTAATGGCAAACATTGCTGTAAGGGTTAAAGGAGCTGGCGGCGGTCATCTGACTGGGAGCAAGAAGTGCTGAGGAGGAGGAAGTTGGCTGTCCAACCCTTCCTCCCCAACCCCTCTCACGGCCCCTGCTGCGTTGGAAACCCCCAGTTTGCAGGTTATGAATTGCAAAGCCATTAATTTAACATCACAGTCCTCTTTAGATTTCTCTGACTTTTTGAAAAAATGTTGGGCAGCTGCCAATAATTCAGACAAAGCGAAATTTCAAGCAAAGACTCTCCTTGGAGCAACTGCAATCCTTGAGCCTCCTGAGGGACCGGCGGGTTGATGTAAGGTGGAGGTAGACATGTATCTACATGATCTTCGGTGGGTGCCCTGGAAAGGGCTGGCTGATTTAAAACAAAGTACAAGGGAGCAGGGTGACTAGTATTCAATTCAATGTTTATTGAGGCACTGGCTCTTGCCCTGGCCCAAACTAAACAACACAAACAAACAATGAACACAAACATATACAAAAAATGCCAATCGTCCTATACAAAAATTGTTTAAAGTAACCAAACAACAAATACTAGTCCAGATATAATTTTCAGTATCAATTCAAGAAGAGGCCATTCCCTACTATTGGCCACTATACATTGGCCTCCGATCTAGTTACCATGGTCAATTCTGATTGTTTATTGTTGGTTATCCGGCGGCTTTTACCCACCGCAAAATCTCAACTGGTATTGGACATACTAATATAATTTGACAAAAGTATAAAATCTATAAAATCTTTACCACCTCTACCCCTAAGCCCTAATTTAGGGCAAATACCTACGCCAAAAATGCCTTGCTCTTCCGTGGGGTTTTCTGTGGCTGAGCTTGGCCCCTGATGCAGGGTAGCTAGTAAAATTTAGGGGAGATGCAGTTTTCTCTCGGACGTCCTTTAACTGAATCTTTAATTTGTCTTGGGTGTTTTTAAACTCTGGGCTTGAGATTCATGCTTTCTTTTAGAAGATTCAGCATACCAATAAAAAAAACGAGCCCCACTGAGTTTGGTGAATTTTAGACCCAAGGTTTTCTAAGGCGCCTCTAAGGTAAACAATTTTTTCTAGATCGAAAGTACCTTCCAGGGGAAACTTCAGTCCTACATTATCTCTGGTATACCAATTCCATTTTTCCAGAAACTTACAGGTTCTTGGGGAGTAATGTGTGTGCATGTACCATGCCAGGCTGCCCTTGGGCAGCGATTCAATAACCTTTGACTGATTTACTCCCATCTTGAACAGAGGGGTGCACCAACATTCACACCAAGACAGAGGAAAGACTTATGTGGAATTCGCACCGCTCTGCCTTCAGCCCATGTTCCATACACCGAGGTGAGGCTAGACCCGATGATGAGACTCTTATTTAGAGGGAGGGGGTGGGGTAGGAAACATGACACAAAAGGGGTCCTCTATAGTCACAGGAGTTCTAGTGCCAGGCCCGTCTCTAGGACCGAGGCTGACACATCACTGAGCAACGGCTCTATAGAGGCACATGATAGGAAGGGATAGGTAATGGACCACTTTCAGGTGTGCCCTTGCGTTAGAGGTGGCTATACCCTACTTGCTTACCAAGCACTCATACGGGGAACATGCATCCAGAACACACAAGAGAAGAAAAAAAAAACAATATCCCTTAACAGTAGTAGTAGTAGTAGTAGTATTTCTTTATTGTGGAGCTGAAGGCTATTAAAATTTCCAACAACATCCAACACAGCATACAACATACAAATACAGTATCAGAAAAGGAAGAATAAAAAATAAGTCCATTAACCCACAACTTAACACGGCCCCTTAACACAGTTAGCCAGGCAGGCTTTCCTTAATCATATAAAGATTTTGCAGAATTTTGCAGCCGCTCTTGATGTTTCCGAGTCCACGTGATCAAGAAGCCGCCCTACCAAGATCCCGGGGTCCATTGAACCACCAATAAATCTACCCAAGAGGGCTTGCCTGGACCCATTAAGGGCCGTGAAATGGAGGAAAATATGTCTACATGAATCAATTTCCTGTAGGTCACATAGCTGACAAAGCCTCTCAGATCTAGGGGTACCCAAATGGCGCCCCTCTTGCAAGGTAGATGGATAGACATTGCATCTAAAGCAAGTGAAAGCCCTATGTTGGTTAAAATCCTGCCATAGATATAAATAGCTGTTTCCCAGATCCTGGGAACCAACTAAGGGATATTCGGGGGCAACTCTTTGACTTGAGAGCAAGGACAGTTCATTCTGGAGTTCCTGATCTGCCAATCTCCTCTTAATGAGAGATAATGCTCCCCCATAGTCCAAATGCCCTAAAGATTCCCTTGAGAAACCCAGGTGCTTAACCTCAACCTCCCCCAGGTGTGCCCAGGAACTGTGGAGCCCAACCCACACAGCCTGGGCCAAAAGAGAATTGTCCTGGGCGAGGGGGGGATAGAGCCACTTTTAACCAGTAATGCAAAAGAATGTGAAGGGCCCGGATTCTCATAGTAAGGCTGACGGTTTCCATTCTCAAAATTACCTGGGGGGGGGGTACCCCTTGGGACCCCCAGGATGGACCACAAAACCTGGTTCTGAATTAATTCCAGACTGATCAAAAAAGAAAGGCCCCAAACTGGGAAGGCATACAGGCATTGGGCGTTGACTTTAGCCCTGAACAGTCGCAGAGCTGGCAGCACCAGTCTCCCCCTTTGCATATGGAAAAAGCTAAGAATAGCAGCTGAGAAGTTCCTGGATTGTGTCACCGCTGCCTTTAGGTGGGGCCTCCAGCTCAGGGAGGAGGAGATGATCACTCCCAAATACTTGAATGTTCTCACTTGATCAATGGGATTGCTACTAATTGCCCAAAGATGGTTTTTGCTGGGCCCCCTCCTCCCCATTACCAGGACCTTAGTTTTAGAGAAGTTGATTTTGAATCCTTCCCTTTCACAATATTCCCCAAACTTCTGCATAGCTCTTCTAAGCCCCACCAGGGTTTGGGAAATCAAAACCATGTCGTCGGCATAAAGGAGGGCCAGAACCCTCCTTGTGCCTATTTGGGGGGCATGGATGTCTGAGCTTATCATTCAAAAAAAGATTGAATAATGCGGGGGCTAACAAACACCCTTGCCTGACCCCTCTACTCACGTTTACTCCCTTTGAAAGCATCTGGGCTGGGTCGGGGCGTATATGGATTTGATTATTGCTGTAGATCTTAATTAATAGGAAAAGCAGTCGACAATCAATAGATGTAGCGCTCAATTTAGACCAGAGCCTTTCCCTGTTTACAGAGTCAAAGGCCATGGATAGATCTATAAAACAAGTAAAACTTCCCCTGCTGGGTAACATATTTATCAGAGAGAAGAGAGAAAACAAAAATCTGATCCAGCGTGGACTTCCCAACCTGGAACCCAGCCTGCTCAGACTCTATTAGATTGTTTCCGTTTATCCAAGATAACATTTTCCCTGACGAGTTAATTGAAGAAAAGAGGGGGGGGCAGAAAACTAGCCCACAACTCAGGATCAAATTTCAGGAGCTCCGCGGGGACAAAGTCCTCTCCAGGTGCTTTCCCAGATTTCAACTTTGCGATAAAGGATAGAACTTCCTCCTTAGAAACAGGGGGCCACTCTGGGAAGCAATCCCCTGGAGATAGAGGGGTAATGCCCTCCAACGGGCAGAAAAGATTCTAGCATAAAACTCGACCCACCGGTTGACTGAAATCACCAAATCTTTACCCCTAGGGTCCCAAAACTGTTTTTGCGCATTCTGTAAAGCTGCTTTCAGCACCTGGGCCCACCTTTGCTTCTGGAAGTCTAATCTCTTAAAAGCAATCATATGGCGATAATTCCTCCGTATCACTTGTAATTCCCGCCTGAGTGGTGGGAGGGATTTACCCTCAGCTTTTTAGCCAGCCCTCATAATTTGCTTCTTGTGGATCTACAGACCTTATCAAACCAGGGGGGGAAACTCACCCTCCTGGCGCCCAATGGCTTCTCAACCACCAAAAGGGTGAGGAGAAGGGCCATCAGTCTGTCATAATCCAGTAGGTGGTTCCCTGCTGGAACTGCTAACTGACCCACTAACTCCCTGACCTCCACCTGCTTTTAGATCATCTGACCATTTAACTCGTACCACACCTATCCCTGGGTCCTCCCTTCCACCATCCTCTCCATTGACAATTCCTTGTTCCAAAAAAGGATCCAGTAGTGAGAGAGAAAGTGGGAGGTGGTTAGTCTCAAACCTAAAGATAACCTGAAACTCAAAAACATTTGGAGAAAAAAAATCTCTGATAATAGAAAATAATAGATAACGCTTGAGCCTTGGACTGAATGATAGGTGTAGTTACCATCAAAATCCCCGTGAGAGCAACCATTTAATACCATAATCCCAAAAGCAGTCAAAAATTCCCTCAAGCATCCAGCCCCTGAACTAACAACACTATCCACTTGGCCTGCCATGGCCAACCACTGGGGTGGCATCCAAACTAAACACAGAAAATCCCCTGCAGGACAGGTCAGATAAGGCCCAGGTTTCCTGGAGCAGAACGAAATTGTATCCTAACAAAAAGGAAAGAAAATCAACATCCAACTGGCGGGATTTCCACCCAGCAATACTCCAGCTAAGAAATTTCAAAGCAGGGGAATCCTTTGGAGAATGTCATGTGGCCAGGGACAGATGTAACTTAGTCAGATCAGGGGAACAATTCCCACCATTTCCACAAGCAGAGGAAATGCCAGCCCTCAGGGAAACACCACTACCAGGAGACTGGAGTAGTGCTGTTGTTAAACTGGAAGCAGGGGCAATTTGACTGGGGGAAGAAGACCTCATATCGTTGGTCCCACCCCCTGTCATGGCACCCATTTCTAAAACAGTTAGGACTGGAGATAAGATCTGAGAGGAAAAGGAGTCCATAGACAAAATGGCCTCATGGCAGCGAGTAAGATCAAAAAGATCTAGACTGCCCCTAGTCTAGATCATGGTGCTCCCAACTCGCTCCCAACATGCTCATGGTGCTCCCAACTCGCTCAGTGAGGGAGGAAGAAGTGGGAGGCCGAAAGGGAGGAGCAAGTTTCTTTGGCAACCCAGTACCCTGGCCCCTTTCTAGCCCAGGCGAGGGATGCAAAGTTATCCTTCAAGATTTAAGATCCCCAAGTCTCTTGGTAAGGGACCCAAGTTTATCCAAAAGGCCTTTCTGATCTGCCAATAAAGTGTCCTGGACAAGGCCAGAACAAGAGGTCACAGATCTTGGCTTTGGTACACTAATCAATCCAGAGGGCATGTGATCAATCTCCATACTCCCACCCCCTGAGCAGCCACCAGATGCAGAAGCCATCTGGGGGTCTGCATTAGATCCTCCAAGATGAGGATAAGACATAGGGGCATGCTCAGCAGGAACTGAGTCTCGTATCCTAAGAGGGACTAGGTTCACCACGCAAGGAGCAATGGCCAGATTCCGTCCCTCAGGGCCACTATTACCCACCAAAGTGGAGGAAGAACCCAAAAGAGGACCCCCAGAAATAGGGGGAAATGCTTTGGTCAAATCCAGCATTTGTGGCACTTGGGGCCCTATACCCCTCCCAGGGATTTGGCTGCCAACATTTACCACATGGAAGCGGTCTGGGTCAACCTGAGCCACCCTAGAGATATATACTGCTTTGCCCCTCAGGAAATCAGATTTTCCCATAATTATAGGGACCCAGGATGGAGAGTCAAAGGAAATTTTAACCATGTGGCAATCCCTTTGGCTAGATATGAGAACAATTTCAGAAATATTATGTCTGGTAATAGATACATGGAGCAACAATCGCAGATGTTCTGCAACACCTAAGGGAGTGCTCCATGAGGGCAAGTAGCCATTGGGTAGCGAGCGTATTGTAAAAACTAAATCGCTAGGGGAAACCCTAAACAAAGGGGTTTTCTCAGAGCAGGCTAGGCCATGGCACTCTAGCCCGGGTAGATGTTAGGCATGGGCGAACAGATCGCGGTTCGTGTTCGGCCGTTTGGTTCGGCCGTGGTCGGTTCGTGTGTTCGTGTTCGGTGGTTCGGTTTGGCTGCGTTCGGTTCGTGTGTTCATGTTCAGTCGTTCCTCGCGTTCGTGTTCGCCCGTTCGGTTCGATGGCGTTCGTGTTCGGCCGTTCGTGTTCGGTTGTTCGGGCAGGTCGTACGTTCGTGTTCGGCTGTTCGGTTCGTTCGCCATCGGGTTGTGCGTTCGTGTTCGGTCGTTCGGTGTTCGGGTGGTTCGCGCGTTCGCGTTCGGCCGTTCGGCCGGAAATATCACGGGCAGCCATAAAATCGGCGTCGCGCCGGAAATTCGTGTGCGTGTGCGTGAGTGAGGCGAGAGGGTGTGTGTTTGTTTCTGTGGCTGCTTGTGTAGTGTGTTTTGGTGATTGTTTTGGCTGTGCTGTGTGTTTGGGTGGGTTGGTGTGTGTTGT
>QEPC01011414.1:1163608-1179730 GCA_003113815.1 Sphenodon punctatus
CCACCCCTGGTGCCTGGAAGTCTGCTCCTAGCTGAGTCAAATGACTTCCCCCTCCCTGCTACATTTGGCCTTCCAGTGACCTGACAGAAGACCATGTTTTAGCCACCCGAACACAACCGAACGCGATTCGAATTGAACGAACTGTTCGACCATTTCGCCGTTCGGTGTTCGGTTCTGTTCGGTGTGTTCGCCATTTTCATCGTTCGGTGTTCGGTTCCGTTTGGTGTGTTCGCTATTTCGGTGTTCGGTGTTCAGTCCGTTCGGTGTGTTCGTGTTCGTGTTCGTGTTCGGTTGTCCGAACAGGCCGAGTTCGGGCCGAACACCGAACTACCGAACCGCGTTCGCCCATTCCTAGTAGATGTCCCCTGGTTCTTTGTGGATCACCTGAGGTTTTAGCCCTCAACACAGAATACCCTGGACTATGGCGAAGCTGCCCCAGCTCCCTCCCAGGGACAATAACCTGTGTAGCACATGGATTAGTTATTTCCTTCAGGGTGGCACACGGAGACTTGGGGCCCCTTCCCTGACGGTTCCCCTGTCTAATAAATAAATTCAGAACCTCTAACTTATCATTCAGCTGGTTAAGCTGAGAAAACATAAATTTTAAAGTCTCAGTTCTGAGCACGACATGCTTAGAGAGAAAGTCGGTTTAACCGGCTTCCTCATCAACCTCCAAATAATGTCCATCAGCACGAATTTGTGATTCCACAGCAGGGGAACTTCTCACAGAGACGAGGGGAGTCAGTGAGTCATGGGAGCATTCATCCACCAAAATGGTGGGAGAGGACAGCACTTCAAAGCGATTTCTTACCGGGAGATCTGAATGGATGCATGAGCAACTGAAAGGCTGTCTGGCACAATTGCCAACCAGAAAACATTCAATGCATCTTTGTTTTAGCGTTTTATCCAGCGGGGAAGAAGAGGTTGCAACCTCCACCCTATGCCATTTGGCATTCTTCATATCTGCACAACAGATGGGCGATCTCCCAAAAGGGTCCTGGTGCACCTGGCCCACTCCTAAGGCCACATGCACAAGGGTGCACCCTTGCGCGCGTGGCCCTTAGGTGCGTTATCGCCGACGCGTGCCTGCGGCACTGCCATAGACAAACCGCCTCCCTTTCAAGTCTGCTTGCTCAGATCACAGGTGTCCCCGCTCTGTACAATCACCTGACAGGCACCAATGGGCAGTGGCTCCCTGGCAAACTCCAGTGCGTTCTTTCAGGCACCACAGCTCCAGTAGGCAAGCTGCCTCACTTTCAAGTCTGCTTTTTCAGATCACAGGTGTCCCCGCTCTGTACAATCACCCGACAGACTCCAATGGGCAGCGGCTCCAAGCAAACTCCAGCGCGTTCTCCCAGGCACCACCCCCCCTAACAGTACTTAAAATAAATCTGACAGACCATAAGTCTCACCAGGACTGAAAATTGTTCATCTATATCCTGCTTGTCTGAATTCAATCGGTATACCAGGTTTGCCCACCTCAAGACCCCAAAAGAGGAGAAAAGGCTTCTTACCTTCTTTTGGTGGCACCGGGGTCAAAGTGAGAAAACCACGGAAGGCTTATCCTATGGAAAACAGTGTCTTGGGGACCCCGTACGGGCCACCAGAAATTGTGGTGGAAATTAACACACAAAGACAATGTGTGTCAGTCAAATGTGAGATTTATTTCAAGTGTGTAACATAGCTATGTGGAGAAAGAGAAAAAAAAACTGCACAGCCGCAGTAAAAAGAAATCTTTTTCCTCTGTCTGAGTCTCACCAGAAACTTATATAGACAGTTCAAAACAAAGGAGATAAGAAGACGCTGATAGCTTTCTAGTCGGGTAGTTGTAGTTAGCTTTCAGCTCCAGGCAGACTGTGCTCAAGGTTATAGCTCCTTTATCAGGAGTCATAGCTTCTGTAAGCAATTCCTAAAACTAAAATGCAAGCAGTTCTTATTAGGACAGAGGCCTAGCAATCTTGTAGCAGAGACCAAAGCCTAATACAGTGAGAGCAATATTTTAGGTTTTGCCCCTGTACCAGATTAATCCTCCACAGAGGTTGCCGGGATACAGAACCCTTGGTACAGACAGCATATAGGCCTGGGGGCCATTGGCAGCAGCAGACATTGGTTGCCAGGGTACAGAACCCTTGGCACAGACAGCATATAGGCCTGGGGGCCATTGGCAGCAGCAGACATTGGTTGCCAGGGTACAGAAACCTTGACACAGACAGCATATAGGCCTGAGGGTCATTGGCACTCGCAGCCGCAGACATTGGTTTCCGGGGCAGGCAGGCAGGTGGTGTGGCATGAGCGGCCGTCAGGCAGACTGAGGCAGAGTTTGAGCTTTGCAACCTGGGCAGGCCAGCAGGCAGGCAGCATGGTATGAGAGGCAGTAGGGCAGGTGGGCTTGGGCAGGCTTTGAGCTAGGCAACCTTGGTGGGAAGACAGTTACCTTGGCATGGGAGGCAGGAAGGTGGACTGAGGCATGCTTTGAGCCTGGCGGCAAGCTGGGCAAGCAGACAGGAAGCGTGGCATGAGAGGCAGTAGGGCAGGCAGGCTGGGACATTGGCAGCAGGGCACTTAGATAGGCTAGCAAAGACTGTGCAGCACGAGAGAGTGAGAGCCAGTCAGTGTCACGTTGGCGGGCCGAGATTGTGTAGCCATAGACTGGCTGGCAGACTTACAGTTTCCCAATGCCACCCTGTGTCATGAGGTCAGTCAGATAAGGTGGCTGAGGCCATCTAGTATGAGAGAGAGAGAGGGGAGGCACGGCGGGTGCCAGATATTGGGAGGAGGGACAGCATCTCAGCAGCACAGCAGCAGTAGCTCTAGCCCAGATTGAAGAGGAGGAGCCCCGTCTCATGACTGCTCCTGAACAAGGATTGATGAGTAACTGTCCCCCGCCATCGAGAACACCCGCTCACTGGGGCACTGGTTGGTGGGCAGGACAAGAGACCCTTGGCCACTTTCATTAGGACCAGCCACACATTGTCCTTGCCGGCCCAGTAGGCCAAGGGATCGCTGCTGGGATCAATGCATGGCTCCTCCTCCAGGCAGGTCTCCACTCTCCAGAGCTGCTGAGGCACCATTGTACTCCCTCTCGTAGCTCTGCCTGAGAACCACCTCCACCACTGCCCTCAGCCTTGCTGCTTCCTGTATTGTGCACGGCACCATGGTCCCCAGAGTGGCCTGCACGTAGGCCAAGCTGCTTCTGCTGCTTCTGGCAACAGGGGTACTGCTGCTGCTGGCACTGCTGCTACCGCTAGGGCTGGGGGCAAGTATAGACCTGCCTGGCTGAGAGGGGTGGCTGCTCCCACTCCCACCATTCCCAGGGGTGTCCTGATGCATAGCCCAATCTGCCTGCTGGACCCTGTCCACCAGCGCATCCTTCCAGAGGGCATAGAGAGTTGTCTGGTTTGCCATGCTGCCCTTGAACCTGGGGTCCAGCATTGTTGCCAGGACATATTGCTCCCGCTGCAGGAGCACATCAAAACGTGCCTCTAGCCCTGATTCAACTTCTGCACCAGGTCAAGCACCTCATTGGTCAGCTTCCTGCTGGCAGGGCCACAATCCCACCCCCCAAGAATCTAATCCTCTGGAGACTCTGGACCAGAGGGGTCACCTGACTGAGGATGGCGGTGGAGCTGCTCATGGTCTCCGTCATGACCAGGAATGATCTTAGGATGAAGAACATTTGAGCCAGGAGCTCCCATTCCACCCCATTAAGCCCTTCCAGTGCCCCGCAGTCTGTCTTCAGTTGCACTTGATGCAAGGCGACTTTCTGCTCAAGAAGCCGCTCGAACATCAGGAAGGTGGAATTCCACCATGTGGCTACATCCTGAACCATCTGATGCCCTGCAGAGCCTTGCTCGGCCTGCTTCTCCTGGAGGAGCTCGCTGCCCTTCATGCTCTGGTTTGAGAACCCCACCAGCTTCCTCCCCCGCACTATCAGGGAGCTAAGGGTGCCTGCCTTAATCCCATTCTCCCCGAAGCCCAGAGCATCCCTAACCACCAGGTGAAGGGTGTGTGTGGTGCAAGGGATGCTGGTGAAGCCCCTCTCGTGGACTGTCCTCAATATGTTGGCCGCGTTGTCCATCACCAAGCACCCCTTGGTGAAGGGCGCACCTGGCATTAACCACTCCCTCACCATGGTGGTCAGGGTTGCATCGATGTTCTGAGAAGTGTGGGGTCCACGGCGTCCATAACCTCCCCCTGAAGCAGGGCCCACATATACCCTGCTTCAGGACCCCTCCTGCCACAAGTGCGCCATCACTGCCAGGTAGGCATACTGCGTGTTCCTACTCAACCACAGGTCAGTGGTGAAGTGGACGGTAGCACCCCCAGCCCCTGCCAGCTTCTCCATCACCTGCTCCTTTAAAGCCCTGTACAAGGCTGACACCACCTGCCAACTCAGGGTGGTATGTGAAGGCAGCTTAAACTAGGGGGCCAGGAAGTCAATCAGGTGCCTAAACCCAATTTCCCCAACCACCGAGAAGGGCTACCCATCGAGCGCAATCATTTTCTCCAACATGCGCGTGGCTTTCAGTTGAAAGCCACACTGCCCTCCGTGTCCTGCAGCTGCCGATGGACTTGACAGCTGCCCCCACCCCAGCTCCTCCATGGTGCACTGATGCTTCTGGGCCTCAACGGGCTGCTGCTGCTGCACCACTGACAGTGCTGATGGGAGGGCCAGAACATGGTGGCAACACATCTCTCTGAGGGATGTGTAGCCGGCCCTGTCTAAAGTGGCCAAGGCTCAGTTGTCCTGCCCACCAACGAGTGTCCCCAGAAAGCGGGTGTTCTCTATAGCAGGGGATGTTTGCTCGCCGCACCGCCTGAGACTGGGGGCCAGGTTGGTGGAGCAGTTGCTTTTCATCAACTTGAAACTTCCACTGCTGGGATTCCCTGAGCTGCCCCTGGACATGGATTGATGGTGCAGTGGCACACACCATCCCATGCCAGGGGCAGTCTTGGGACGGGACTCCTCTTCAATCTGGGCTGCTGCTGCTGAGGTGCTGTCCCTCCCTCCCAATGCCCGGTCCCCGCCCTGCCTCTCTCTCTCTCTCTCTCTGACTAGATGGCTTCGGGCGGCCTATCTGACTGACCTCATGATGCAGGGCGGCATTCGGAAGCTGAAAGCCTGCCAGCCAGCCTCTATCTAGACGATCTCGGCCCACCTATCTGACTGGTTCTCTCTCTCACGCACTTCAGTCTTGGCCAGCCTATCTGAGTATCCTGAGAAGGTCCCAGTCTGCCTTTCCTACTGCCTCTCATGCCACACTGCCTTTCTGCCTGCCCTGGTTGCCAATGCTGAACCCTGCCTCAACCTGCCTTTCACTGCTCATGGCACGCTGCCTGTCTGCTACTGCTGCCTCTGCTGTGCCATAAGTTCTGCTACTGGGCAATCCAATGTCTGCTGCTGCTCCACCAATGCCTGGCAGCCTGCAATGCCTGGCCAAGTAGGGGTGCCAGGCCAGCCACCAGGCCCAAGCCTTCCTGGCCTCTGCTGCTGTTGCTGTTGCTAGGTCTCAGATGTCCAGCCATGGCACTACGGGCACCCCCGGGGGCCAAGCGCCAACCTGCCTACCCGGGAAAGCCGAGGTGCCAAGCGCCAAGCCTTCCGGGGCTCTGCTGCTGTTGCTGCTGATGCTGATGCTGCTGCTGTGTCTCGGACGGCCTGCCATGCCCCCACGGGCACCCCTGGAGCTCTCCAAGCCTCCCGGCGGGACTGAACTTTCTGAACGTTCGGGGGGATTCGAACTCCGTGGGACTAAATGCACGAACCCGTATTAAGTTTTCGGACCGAATGTCTGAACGTCCAAACATTCGAACCCCGTTCTGTTTGCACATCCTTATGATTAAAAATTGGACAGGCCCCCGCCAATCCTGGGAGACAACCAAGTGTATAGTGCTGGTGCAAGCAGAAAGAATCAGCCCCAGAACCAAGCACATTGATGTAAAATATAATTTCCTGAAAGACTCACAGGAGCAAGGACTCATAGATCTGCAATACTGTCCTACAGAGGATATAACAGCAGATGTGTTCATGAAGCCACTAGCAGGGGAATGCCATCACAAGCTATTAAGAAGAATGAACCAAGTGGATTTGACTAGTGACTGTTGAGAAGGGGTATTGGAATGTGCAACAGTCACAAGTAAAATCCCATTGCAAGCCCTGCAAGCTCAATATGGAATTTGTTCAGTAGGGGGAGGGTCAGGGGATGAAACAGTTGTTTTTTTCCTCCTTGTCTCCTCTCTT
Source organism: Sphenodon punctatus (assembly GCA_003113815.1). NCBI lineage: Eukaryota > Metazoa > Chordata > Lepidosauria > Sphenodontia > Sphenodontidae > Sphenodon > Sphenodon punctatus. The sequence continues at coordinate 1,169,850 of QEPC01011414.1, forward strand.
CTCCTCTCTCTGTCCTCCATCTTGTCCCATGTGGTCTGTACAGTATGGAATCATGACTTCTGAATTCTTAGTAAAGTTCTGTTTTGAAGAAACTTCTGTGTGTAATTCAACAGAAAGCTAACTCTACAATAGGAACAGGCTTACACTTCAGATGAAAAACATTCATTTGGGAATACCGCACAGGTCAGTGGACTGTGTGAGCTACAACTTCCAAGTGTATGTTGCAGGACTTGGAAAGTCATCTCCGTCTTTGGTCCTGCTCTCAGAAAGGTTTACCTCATTGGATATTTGTTTACTGACATCGCTTTTGGTATTTATTCTCCTGATGTTTCCAATAGCAGCAATTCTCCTGTCTGTGTTTTCAATTAATCTTCTACACAAAGATAATCTAAACGGACATGAAAGGCAATTAATCATGCTGACCTTTCCAAACAGCAATATTAATGGCTAACTCATTTTTTTTTCTTTAAACAGTATTGGAGATGAAAGGGATTTTTTTCTATATATACATTTCAATTTTTTTTGGTAAAAGTTCCAATGGGTTCTGAAAGGGGAAAATCCTAAATAAGAATAGCTGACCATGTGACATTGCCATGGACGTTAAGAGGGTATATGATGGGATGGGAACCTCAGGACTCAGGATCAAATTTAGCCTGTGACTAGTTTTTATTTGGTCCCTCCCTTGCCATTTCCTGGACCTGGCTCCTGAATACAGTTCCTACCCACAAACACTGAAAGGGTGAGCTCAGGGTAAGGGAGGAGAGATGTTGGGCATGCACACGAGGGCGGGATATAAATTGAAGAAATAAATAAATAAATAATATGAGCAGTAAGAGAGGGATTTCTAAAGTGTTCAGCTTCCCAGTAGGCACCTAATAAGTAGCTGATCCATATCTCTCAATCCCTGAACTCTGAAATGAAGGACAGGACCTCTTAAAAGGTGGGAAAACGCAATAAATAATTTGCATAAAGTTTGCATGTTTATATATTGTATAAATTCAAAATAGTTCATTGTCTAAATTTGAGGCTTATCTAATAAAAGCAATCTTAAAACATTAAACAACCACATATCCATGGTCTCAAAGGGCCACATATCCATAAAATAACTAGGGATGGGTGAACAGTCACAGTTCGGTCCATTTTGGTTCGTCCGTTGGGTCCGTTTGCCGCATTCGGGTTTAGCCGTTCGGTTCGGTCATGTTCATTCAGTTTGGGTGTTCAGAAAAAGGCTTTTTGTGCAAGAAATGATGGCCCCAGACCCATGACAGTGGGTCCTGGGGCTAGAGTGGCAGCTTAAAGATGTTGGCCACAGCCCTCCCTGCCTGTAACTTGGCCCCAGAACACTGACGGCGGGTCATGGGGATGGAGTGGCTTTTTCTTGATACGGATGAAAGACATCACCTCTGTGCAAGGAATGATAGCCCCAGACCCATGATGGTGGGTTCTGGGCTAGAAGAGTGGCAGCTTGTAGATATTGGCCACATCCCTCCCTGCCTGTAACGTGACCCCAGAATCCTGGCGGCGGGTCCTGGGCCTGGAGTGGCTGTTTCTTGATGCTTTGGAAAATTGGCTCTCCGTGCGAGGAATGATGGCCCCAGACCCATGATGGTGGGTCCTAGGACTAGAGTGGCACAGCCATCCCTGACTGTAACTTGACCCCAGAACCCTGACAGCGGGTCCTGGGGCTGACGTGGGTGTTTCTTGGTGCGTTGGAATGACATCGCCTCTGTGCAAGGAATGATGGCCCCAGACCCATGATGGTGGGTCCTGGGGCTACAGTGGCAGCTTCTAGGTACATATTGGCCATGGCCCTCCCTGCCTGTAACTTGGCCCCCGAACCCCGACGGCGGATCCATGGGCTGGAGTGGCTATTTCTTGGTGCGCTGGAATGACATCGCTTCTGTGCAAGGAATGATTGCCCCAGACCCATGATGGTGAGTCCTGGAACTAGAGTGGCAGCTTCTAGATATTTATTTATTTATTTATTTATTTAAAATTTATATCCCGCCCCTCCTACCCACAGGGCAGCCTGGGGCGGCAAACAACATTCATTTAAAACAATATAAAATTTTTAAACAATTTAAAATACAATATGTGAGGAAAGCCCCCATCTTCGCCCCCACCCCAACCCTACCCCTCGCCAAACATCTGACAGAACAGCCAGATCTTACATATACGCCGAAACAGCAGGAGAGTGGGAGCCAGCTGAGCCTCCTTCGGGAGCGAATTCCACAGCACACGGGTGACCACCGAAAAAGATTTAACATCGGTGGCCACCCGCCTTGCCCGGGGAACCTCCAAAAATGCTCCCACGGACAATCTCAAGGGTTGCACGGGCACATGAGGAGTGAGGCGGTCCCACAGATAAGCAGGGCCTAGGCCGTGAAGGGCTTTAAAGGTTAAAACCAGCACCTTGATCCTGGCCCGGTGCTTTATAGGCAGCCAGTGCAGAGCCCGGAGCACTAGTGTCATGTGCTCCCTACGACCCGCCCCCATATTGGCCACAGCCCTCCCTGCCTGTAACTTGTACCCCGAACCCCTATGGTGGGTCCTGGGGCTGAGTTGCTGTTTCTTTGTGCGTTAGAATGACATTGCGTCTGTGCGAGTAATAATGGCCCCAGACCCACGACGGTTGGTCCTGGGGCTAGAGTGGCAGCTTCTAATACATATTGGCCACAGCCCTCCCTGCCAGTATATGTCTCTACACTAAATCTGACTGCTATTAACTATTCTAAAACCTATTGAACTAAATGGAATATCCTAATAATTAACTAGAAATGTTTGTCCTACAAACACACTGTATCTCTATCTATCTCTATAACTAAGCTAACTGCTATGTATATCTATCTAGTAACTGTCTATCTAATAACTATCTATATATATATACAATATTACACAGGGGGAAACACAAAGAACACAGGTAGGGGTACAAAATTGAAATGAAAATTAATCTAATAACATTCCTACTCCAAATAAATCCAAAACTTAAAACAGAGGAGGGGAATCAGGGATGGAATAAGAGGGAGAAGGAAATATTTAAGATCTGTTCTGGCCAGGAGTGCCAGGTTGTTATGGAGGCATTTGAACTCCTGTCTCAAAGAGCCCAGCAATTTTTCAACTCTAGTTTGAGTCATGGACACTATCAAGCCCGAGTTACAAGCCAGGTATAGTTTGACCAGGAGTGCCGGCAAGCTAGGCACCAATTAAAAAGAATTTATTTTGAGTATTGCTGGGCTCGGGATCCGTATTTACCCTCTTTCTATTTTCAGTTTAAGAGGGAGTTTAGGGTTTTGATTAGAAGTAAGAAGAGGTCTTACTTAGAGACTTCTTGGAAGCAGATAACAGAGGCTGCTTTGAAGGGCAATTCTCGCCAGTTTTGGAAATTATTAAACACTGCTTCTAAGGCCAGTATTTCTAGAAATTTGTCCCCTATTGCAGACCATGTATAGATTAAGTATTTTTTAGATATGTATTCGATATCAGCCACCCAGGTTGCCTTGGATGGGACCTAGTGTAGTCTGGAGGGTACCCCCGAATGGTCTCAAGTGTGCCATGAGGAAGTCAGTGAGCTGACTGACTCATGTAAAAGTAATAGGGCCCCAGGGTGGGACCTTATTCCCATTGAATTTCTTTAAAAGTATAAGGAATGGTGGGTGCCTATGCTAAGGACGCTTTTTGCTGCAATTGACCAATCGGGGTGTGTTACTTCTATTTGGTCCCAAGCCATCAGGGTACCCATTTATAAAAAGGGTGCCAGTAGTGACCCATCCAGTTACAGGCCCATCAGTTTGCTTTGCGTGATAAGTGAACTACGCAAGGCATCTGTTGGGGAAGTTTACTACCTGGCTCAAAGAGTCAAGTACCATTCATCCCGAACAAGCAGGGTTCCAGCGGGTTAGATCGACTATTGATCATTGTTTCATCCTCCTACATTTGATAGAGAAGTACATAAAAAGCAATCGGAGATTCTATGTGGCCTTCTTGGACTTCAGGATGGCCTTTGACTCTGTGAATAGATCAATTTTGTGGTCCAAACTGGCAAATCTTTCTCTCGATCCCAGGCTCTTGGTCCTAATTAGACTACTTTATGCAGATTCTAAGATGGTGGTTAGGTTGGGACCTTCGGGGTGTATCTCAGAGGAGGTCCCTGTAAAATGAGGGGTAAGGCAGGGTTGTGTGCTTGCCCCAACCCTTTTAAATTTATTTTTGAATGACGTGGTCCCACACATGGTCTTGCCCCAATTCCTACACACACACACACACGTTTAGCCTTGCGAGCTATAGGTTGTTTACTATTTGCTGATGATTTTGCTCTCCTATCCCAGACTCGGGTGGGATTGAGCCGGCAATTGTAAGTGTTTGCGTGTTACTGCAGAGAGAATGATTTGGTTTTGAATCTGTCTAAATCTAAAGTGGTGGTATTTGCCAACTCCCTTAGGTCTAATGGGCACTCTTGGAAGGTGGAGGGGGTTCATATGTCCCAAGTAAAGGATTTTAGGTAGTTGGGCATTATTTTTCATTATTCAGGGGGATGGAACAAGCATATGGAGGGGGCATCGGTAGTGGCCAAACAATCAGCTATTGCCATTTAAAAGGTTTTTTGTCCTCGGGGAGGTCTGCTGAAAAAATAGCTCTGCAGGCCTTTAATGCCAAGTCTTCTGCCCAGTTCTTATTTGGTGCGGAACTTTGGGCACCTTTTTTTCAAGCAAATGCAGATAGTGTCGAGTCTATCTTTCTTAGGGCCCTTCTTAGGACCCTGGGAGGAACTCTGGGGGCTGCTATCCGATTAGAGCTGGGTCAGCGGAAGTGGTCTTTTCGGGCATGGGCCATGGCCCACAAGCGTTGGCTTAGGTCTATTGACCTGAGTCAGAGAGGCCTGTTTCCCTGTCTTCAAGCAGATGCCTTTAGGAGTCAGTGGGCCCGGAAGGTTGAGGCCCAGTTGGCTAGTTTGGGTTTGTCTAGTACTTACCTTTTATCCAAGGACTTGGTGGTGGCGGCCGTGGAAGTAAAGTGTAGATGGGAAGATGTAGACCTTCAGGATGAGAGGAGTCAGGTGGCAGTGTCCTCGTATATTTATTTATTTATTTATTTATTTAATAAATTTATACCCTGCCCCTCCTGCAGAGCAGCCCGGGGTGGCTTCCAACAATTAAAATACAATAAAAACAATTTAAAACATTTCATAATACAATTCCAATATTAAAACAGGGCTAAATATCATAAAAATATATCACAAATCAGGTGGGGGAGCTAAAACCCCTCACCCTCCCCCCCACCCTCCCCAAAGGCCTGAGCAAACAGCCAGGTTTTACAACTCCGCCGGAATGTCAACAGGCTAGGGGTCAGGCGAGCTTCCTCCGGAAGGAAGTTCCAAAGGCGTGGCCTGACCACTGAGAATGCCCTCTCCATTGTGGCCCCCCGCTTTACACCGGGGACCTCCAAGAAGGCACCCCCAGCAGACCAAAGGAGCTGCTCTGGGGCGCGGAGGGCGAGGCGGTCCCTGAGGTATGAGGGGCCCAGACCGTATAGGGTTTTATAGATCAACACCAAAACCTTGAACCTGGCTTGGCACGCTATCGGCAACCAGTGCAGAGCTTGGAGCACAGGTGTAATATGCTCCCAACGGTCCGTCACCGTAAGGAGACAAGCCGCCGCATTCTGCACTAGCTGCAGCCTCCGGACCAGGAACAAGGGAAGCCCCACATAGAGCGCGTTACAGTAGTCTAGCCTCGAGGTGACAAAGGCATAGATGAGGGAGGCCAGGTCCGGGCCGGAGATGAACGGATGCAGCCTACGCACCAGATACAGCTGGCGGAAGGCAGCCTTAGCGACTGCCTCCACCTGCCACTCCAGGTGAAGATCTGTGTCCAGTATCACCCCCAGACTCCGAACCATGCTGAGCTATAGGAGGGCGAACCCCCCCAACCAGGGGGGCCACTACCTCTTTCGCTCTACCCACCAACATCACCTCCGTCTTATTGGGGTTGAGTTTCAGTCTTCTCAGCCGCATCCATTCCGCCACGGCCTCCAAACATTGGGATAGCACCGAGACAGCAGGGTCTGGGTCGGTTGAAAAAGAGAGGTACAGCTGAGTATCATCAGCATACTGGTGACACCGCACCCCGAACCCTCTCANGAACGCCACATGATAACGCGCGGGGGCACGATGTCTCCTCCCCCAGCACCACCCGCTGGCTCCTCCCTGAGAGGAATGAATGAAACCATTCAAGAACAGTCCCGTCCAGACCCCCCAGGTCACGCAGTAGCCTCAATAGCAGCCCATGGTCCACGGTATCAAAAGCGGCCGAGAGATCTAGCAGGATAAGAAATGTTGAACATCCTGTATCCATCTCCCGGCGGAGGTCATTGACCAAGGTCACCAACGCCGTCTTGGCGCCATAGCCGGGGCAGAACCCAGATTGAAAAGGTTCTAGGAAACCGATGCTGTCCAGATGCACCTGGAGCTGGAGTGCCACCGCCCGCTCATTAACCTTCCCTAAAAAGGGAAGGTTAGAGACAGGTCGGTAACTGGCGAGCGCATCCGTGTCCAAGGATGTTTTTTTTCAGCAGGGGGTGCACCACAGCCTCCTTGAGGCAGGGCGGCAACCTCCCCTGCTGCAAGTACGTGTTCACTACCCTCGCCAATACCGTCCCCAACATCTCCCTGGAAGCTTTTACTAACCAGGACGGTTAGTAAAATATGTCTAACTATTTGAGGATGGCTCCCCAGATTGATTCTTTAGCACAGTATCTTGCTGAGAGCTATTCAGCCAGAGAGAAGTGGTTGATTGCGGCGTCAAGATTCAATGCCTTGGCAACCCAGCTTTGGATGGGTAGGCTTGCCAAGGTTCCTCTCCCCCAGAGACTCTGCCCTTTTGACCACCTTGAGGCAGAAACAACCGACCATGTACTCCTCAGATGCCACCTTTATGACCATCTGCAGACTAATTGTTTGGGGCCCCTGCGCGAAAGGTATTCTGGATTTTCTGATGTAAGGTGTGTGGAATTTTTATTAGTCAATGTAAACCCGGAAATTACCGGTTCTGTGGCAAAATTTTTGACAGCAGTGTTTGTAAGGAGACAACAGTTCCTAGATTTTAAACTCCCCATTCCTTTAGAATAGTGGTTATTCTTTCAATGTATTTTGGTCAATATATGGATGGATTGGGTATTGGGTTTATGAAGGTCTTTCTTGATTTTATTAGAATGTCTATTTACTTAGCTACTGTTTATGATTTAGGGCAATATAGTTTTTTTAGCAATTAGTAGTTATGTTGTCTCTTGATCTTATTGACCAAGTGATTGTATTCTTAGGAGCTTTTGAGCCAGTTTGGTTTTATACATTTGTATTTCTATATTATATGTTATAAATTAATTTATTTATGAATGTATAATTTATGTTTAAGTTTGTGTTTAGTCTGAGTTTCTGAGGACCTGCTGAATACTCAGAGCCAGTCCTCAGAAACTCGGAAATACTCACAGATCAAATTTTTACTATTCATTTCAGCCTTAATCTGTACTGGTTTCTTACCACTATTATGGTCTTCCAAGTGATCACAAAAAAGTGACTAGACCTGCCATGTTTAGATGCATATTCCAGTCTTTTCTCTGTGGTCTCCAGTGCACCAGGAAGTTCCTCCCATCTGCCAAATTTAAAATATCTGAGTCATGCTTCTGTATTTCTACTTCTGCTTGGAATACTAGATAGTAACTGGTCATACCCAGTTGCTAGCTACACACACCATGCTTAGAATGGCAAGTTCTAATTTTTATTTTAGAAAATATTAGGCCTGTGGTAACATAGCCCCAATTTGGCAAGAAGCCAAAGCCTCTCTATAACCTTCAGAATGTTAGTAGATCTACCAGTTTTGACAGGTTACTCATGTATCTCTAATTAGGCACGAGCTTAAGAAGTTTGTTCAATCAGGACCTGATGCATTTCAAGCTATTTTTGTTGCTTGTTATATATATATATAACAGACAGGATATACTCATCCTGTCTGTAGGATGCTGATCCTAGTTCACGCATATGTGAATCCACTTGGGGAGGTCGTGCGCAGCTGGGGGGGTCCTCTGTTATCAGTATGACATCGTTACCTCCTATGGGCCTGACTCCTGGCACGTGTCTTCCCCTGGAGAGGTGCAGAACCAGTTTGGTTGGTTCACCCTCGGAGACTAATGGAACCGGAGAGGTTCTGGAATGCTCTGGGGGAATTATCCTTTGATCTTGATGGCCGTCTGCTTGATGACGTTATCATGGTTTGGAATACCTTGCTCATTGAGGTCACTGACTGGACAGCTCCTAAGCATCCGCTCCCTGCGCATCAGCACCACAGGCCTTGGTTTACTGAGGAGCTGCAGCAGGAAGGGCAGCAGTTGGAGTGATGGTGGCGCCACTCTCGCATTGAAGCCGACATTGCTACATAGAGTTAGTTTGTTTGACTATGCTATTTTTCTCCAGAGACTTCTTAAGGCACCAAGTGACACGCCTTCCGCTGCTATAAGGATGGAAGCCGACCAGAGCAGTTGGAACCTATTGGCTTGGGCAAGTGTCCTTAAGTTTTGGTTCAGGATGAAGGGTCCTTCTGATACTGGAATTTTCCAGTTTCTTTCAGTTGATACTTACAAAAGCAAATGGCATTTAGGAGTAGAAGCGTATTTGGCTATTATGGGTTTTTTCAATACTTACCTAATAGAGAAAGAACTTAGCACAATTAGATCGGAGGTTCTTATCAGGCTGAAAGACATAGGCCAGCAGAACAAAATTGCAAGGATAAGGGCTTCTCCACACCAAGGGACTACTTATTGTGGCATCCACCTCAGGGTGTAATTGCCAACTATCTGTCTTCCCCTATCTCGAATAGGGGGAAACATCTTGTATTTTGTGCATGTATGAATGCTCTCCCTACGATGGTGCTAGAGGGATGCTTGAATAAGGTTCCCTATGGGAACAGTTTGTGCCCCTTTGACCATTAAAACAGTGAGTACACACAACATATTATTCTTAATTGTCACTTATATGACTCAGTGCGAAATAAGTTTCTTATTCAGTATTGTGAAAGATACCCTGGTAGGTCTGATCAGTGGTTGCTTCAGTTTTTTCTCTCTGATATTTCCTCAGAAATTACAAATAATGTAGCATTGTTTTTGATTTCTGCATTTAACCTGAGACAAACCTTCTTGGAGTCGAAAGCCCCCTTCATCCATGATCTCTTCCTCTCTCTCCCCTTTCAACTCCTTGCTCTTACAGAAACCTGGATCTCGCCCTCCAACTCTGTTACCCCAGCCGCTCTATGCTCTGGGGGCCTTTCGTTCTCTCACCGACCCCACCTTGAGGGCCAGTGTGGTGGCGTGGGTCTCCTCCTTGCCAAGCACTGCCAATTCAAAACCCTTTCCCCTTCTCCCTCCTCCCTCCCCCTCTTTCCCTTCCTTTGGGGCCCACTCTGTGCGCTTATACTCCCCTATACACCTTCATGTTGCTGTCATTTACCTCCCCCCCCGGGTTCCTTCTCCTCTTTCCTCCTAGACTTTGAATCATGGCTCACCTTCTTCCTCTCCGATGATATCCCCACTCTCATTCTTGGTGATTTCAACATTCACGTCGACACACCTTCCACCCCCTCTATCTCCCGCTTTCTCTCTCTGACCACCTCCTTTGATCTTCGACTCTGTACCAACTCCCCCACTCATACTGATGGCCACTCCCTTTGACCTCATCTTCTTATGAAACTGTTTTCTTACTGACCTCTTCTTTGACCCCTGCCCTAATTCTGATCACTTCCTCACCTCCTTCAGCCTCTCCCACCGACCCCCCTCCTCCTCCCCCTCTCTGCGCCCCTTCCGCAATATGCAGGCCTTTACCCCCTCGGAGTTTGCCTCCT
>QEPC01011414.1:1181682-1204265 GCA_003113815.1 Sphenodon punctatus
CCTCATTTCTCCTGCTCGCCTAACCACCTTCGACCCTTCTCCCTCGCTGCCCCCCATGCCTGGAACTCCCTCCCTGCCCACATCTGCCTTGCCTCCTCCCTCAGCTCCTTCAAATCCCTCCTCAAGACCCACCTTTTCCTTGCTGCCTTTCCCAATGTCTGCTAGTCTTTTCCCTTACTCTTACTGTCTGCCCTCCTCTGATGACTGCTGCTACCAACCTCTTTGTAACCAAGCCAAGCATACGCACCTGAGATTTTGCATCCACTTGAATGTTTGTTTGTCTTCTCCCCTGTCTCTCCCACTGTCCCCTCTCCCTGTCTCCCCCCATTTTGTCTTTTAGATTGTAAGCCACAGGCAGGGACTGCGTCTAGTTCTCGGTTCTGTACAGCACCAGGTCATACGACTGGCGCTATATAAATGTCTAATAATAATAATAATAATAATTCCTGTCTGACCCTTCATTTGCTGCTCTAACTTAGTTGCCTGCATGTTTGGATCCTGACACTCATACTGATTTACTCCCGATACTGACTGGTACTTTCAGTTTCTCCTGATAGGATTTTTTTAACTAGTGGTTAATTAACAAATAGCTAACTAGTTAAATTTGTGTATTTGTAATTGAAGATTATGTTTGTTTCTTATCTATGTATGTATGTTTTTCTGTGTTTGATTGTATGTTTATTTATGTCTATATGTCTGTTTGAATATAAGTTATGCAATGACCTAGGGTCAAGCCAATAAAGATTTGATTTGATTTGATTTGACTATGCCATGGCTTTGCAGACGGCGAAGAAAGGGTTCTTCACCACACTTATAGCAGTCACAAAGTCTTCTCCAGCAGAGCTTTTTCACATGGTGAGGGGCCTGGTCGGACTGGCTTCCCTCTGCCTAGAAATGGAATTTTCCAGTGCCTCATGTCATGATTTGTAGATTAGTTTGTGGATTGCTTGTATTTGTCACTATTTTGATGCCACGCTTATCACAGTGGGAGAACCATAAATAATGGAAGCCTTGTCTGGTTTCATTGGATCAGTTTCGGTGGGTGTTGCCCACTGATGCAGAAGATGTTCTTGGGGCAGTTATAGACACCTTTTCTGAACTCGGCCTGTCCTGGTTGGTCAAGGCCACCCAGGAGATTCTAGGGCTGTTGCTGGCAGGTGTGGTCAATGCCTGCAGGAGGAAAGAGTGCTGAGCTGCCTCAAAGAGGTGCAGCCTCTTCTCAGAAAACTATCACTTGACATTGAATTCCTCACCAGTTATCTACCAGTCTAGGTTATTGAATGGGAGGAGATGAAAGTAAGACATCTGGTTACCACAGCATCCCAAATGGAGGACGTTTGGGGCAATGGGTTTCGGACCCAGACTCTGGTGAGGGAAAGTGGAGGGGTGGGGCCCTGGGGGGGGATTCCCGATACCTTGAGACTGAGCCTTGTAGCTTTGGCAGTCAGAGTTGTCCCCTTCTCCCATGAGCCCTGTCCAAAATGGAACTCCAAGCATTTAATCCGATCTCATGTAGCCTATATTATGGGCCATCATATGCCATTTAATTTTATCTCCCGATTTAATTTCCTCCCAAAGGTTGATCTAGTCCAGAGATTAGTTATTTTTTTTTCATTCTAGGGAGATTGAAGAGAGATTGTTTACATTCAGAGCATTGTTTACTAGCTGGGGTTTTTTCCGCAGCCATGTGCACGAAGATCAATTAATCCCCCCCTTACCTTGGGAGACCAGGATCCCGCATTAGCCAGGAGGGAGGCTCTGCACTGGCCAAAGAGTGTAATGGATAATCCCAATGCTATACCCGTTATTCATAGATCTTTTATACGCCCAACGAAGGGTCCTGGCGGTCTTAGGCCTAGGGATCTCTTCAGCCAGGGGAATGGTGTGGCAAAAGCTCAGTTAGTGGCGTGTGCCTTGGGGGATGGGAAAAAGGGGTTCCCACCACAGCAGACCCAACAATATATGCCTATAGTCCCGGAAGGGGCCTCAAATTTTAGGTCAGGGCAAGGGGGAGGTCAAATTCTAGGCCAGGCATCGGGAGTTGATGAGATGAGTGTATCTGCAACCCGTGCTCTGGACGGGTCACCAGATGATGAACCGGTACTGACCTCTCTGCCTGTGCCGGGAGGAGGTCTGATAGTGGGCCAGACTCTGGAAAGCATGAATATGGTTTTAAATCCAACCAATTCCCCCAATGCACCACTAATCTTTGAACAAGAGTGCTCTTCCCAGGTGGAGGGGACTCAGGAACTAGTTCGGGTGCCAAAAAGAGCGGGGGTGGACCCAGGTTTGAATGGGGTCTTAGGCCTAGGGCCCCCACAGGTGGATTGACAGCCAACCCCCCCTCCAGAGGGGGTGCTTACCATCTCCTCCTTGAACATAGTGGGGTGGGTGCGACATGTTAATGATCCCGACTTTATTAGCTGCATTAGAAAGTCGCAAATTATACTACTCCAGGAGACACGGTGGTAGTAGTCCCCATCTTTAAGAAGGACTCTAGGAAGTCCCCCGCCGATTATAGACCCATCAGTCTGCTGAGTCTGGTTGCTAAAATGTATGGCCGCTTCCTCTTAGGCAGGCTGGTGGAGTGGATTAAGCATGAGAAAATCATCCACCCAGAACAGGCCGGCTTCCAGGAGGGTAGATCTACCACCGGGTTATGCTTTGTCCTTTTCCATCATATTTCCAAGTATACTAGCTTGTGTAGGGCATTGTATGTTGCTTTTTTGGATTTAAGAGTAGCTTTTGACTCGGTGGATAGGTCTACCCTCTGGAAGAAGTTTTCAAAATCATCAATAGATCGTAGAATCCTACTCCTGATGGTTTCATTACATGCAAATGCCCAACTTAGAGTAAAAGTGGATAAACAGGGGCATTTGACAGCACCTATTGATGCGCAGTTCGGTGTCCGTCAAGGCTATATCTTGGCCCCGACTTTATATAATATATTCATCAATGATATAGTCCCAGTGATGGCCAAAAGTAGATTTTTTCCACCAAGGTTGACTGTCAGAGCGACAGGGGTGCTCTTGTATGCCAACAATGTGGCATTACTTTCCCAGACTCGTATTGGGCTGATTTGGCAGATGGACTCTTTTTTCGCTTTTTGCACTAACAACAAACTGTCCATTGATTTTGCCAAATCAAAAATAATGATTTTTTCTTCCAGGAGGGTGCAGCATAGGTGTGCAGTGGGCGGTCAGAGGATTCAGAAAGTTGATTCTTTCAAGTGTCTCGGTTTAATCTTCCATAAGTCTGGCTCCTGGAGGGAGCTTATTCAATGGGCCGAGGCCTCGACTAAAGCCATTACCTCGGTAATAGCCAATTTCTTTGCCAAACTTGGTAGTCGGGCAGTAAAAGCTGCAATAGGGGCTTTGAATGCCAAGGTTAGGGCCCAATGCCTATACGGGGTGGAGGTTTGGGCGCCCTTTGCCCCTCATAAAATAGATGTGATTCAGGCCAGGTTTTTCAGTCCCTCTTGGCAAGTCCAAGAGGTACTCCTTTTGATGCCTTGAGGTTAGAATTTGGTCAATCTAGTTGGCACCAGTGTGCTGTCATTAGGGCCCTGAAGTTCTGGCGCAAATTACAGTTCGATCAGTGTTCACCACTCCTAAAAAGTATTAGGGAGGATGCTTTTATGAATCCTTGGCAGGTGTGGGTAGGGGAGTCCTAGGCTAAAATGGGTCTCTCTTTGAGTTATCTTAAAGGCAAATCTCAGGTCCAGACTTGGAAGGAGGTATTGACTAGGGTCATGGATATGGGAAGGCAGGAGGAGGTGGCCAAGATCAACCAATCACCCCATTTGAGTTTATACTATCACTGGACCCCAGATAAAAACTGTATGGCCCACTATTTGTTCTCCAAGGTACCTTTAGGGATAAAAAAGTTATCTTCATGGCCCTTGTGAATGCACTTCCAACTCGGGTATACGAGGGAAGGTTGGAGGGCACCCCCTTTTTGAATAGGCTTTGCCCCTTTGACATGCAGTCTGTTGAGACGGTAGCACATGTCATGTTTTCTTGCCACCTCTATGACAGTGCGAAGGCAAAATATCTGTCCTCGATTCTCATTGACCTGTCGGGATGGATGGAAGGGGATCTCCTGGGATACTTACTTAATAACCCCAACTTTCAGGTTAGTAAGGCGGTGGGTGGTTTTTTAAAACAAGCTATGGGGATGCGGAATAATTTTTTTGACTTCAAGCCTATTGATGACTTGAATAAGGATTAGCGAGTGGCCTGCTTCTGTAAGTGAACCCAAAGGGGGTCTGGCAGGGGTTGGAGTTAACCTGCTTTTGTTGCATTTGCCTTGTTTATGTCGTTTTGTTTGTATGTTTTTATTTGTGGCTCTGCCAGCAATAACTTATGTTACGCCTAATAAATATTATTATTATTATTATTATTATTATTATTATTATAACAAAAATAGAAATGAAAATGACTTTTTGTTTTTGAAATAAAGGGAAAAACTGAGAAGCATATTTCTGACTATTATGTTTTTGTTTCTTACTCACTTCTGATGAAACTTTGGGAGATTGTACCCCCAATGGAGGGCACTATGTGTACCAATGGTTGAAAAGATTAGATAATAGGGATGTGTGAACGCGCCTCAGATGTTCAGAGTTCAGACCGAAATCGGTCTATTTGGATGACCGAACCGAACGTCCAAACTCGAAAACAACCGAACAGTTTGGTCATGTTCAGCTGAGTTTGGATGAGTTCGGGGAGGGGAAAACGTGACTGGAAGACCCATTCAGGTGGGAAAAACATGACTGGAAGGGGGAAGCAGATGAGGAGCAGACTTCCTGGCACCAGGGGTGGAGGCCTGTGGTGGTCTCAGGGCCAAATGATACTGATACCGAAAAAATTATTCGAATTCGGTATCGATATCAGTACTGTAGTGCTATTTCAACTGTTCAGCAATGTTCAACTTAACCGAACTCCACCAAACCGAACAGCCGAACCCGAACTCAGTTTTCGAACCGAACAACCCAATGGCCGAACATCTGAACCACGTTCTGTTCGCACATCCCTATGAGATAAAGAAAACTGATTTTAAAAGCAGTTGAATGTTGTGATTTTAAAAAAGCTCCACACAAATTCATGGTTACAACTTTGTTATCTTCCATCTTATTTGCACAAAACCTGTGAATATTATTTCACTTCATAATCTTAATACTCCTGCAATCATTAGAAATATTGACTAAAAGGTCCTGATGGTATAAGACATTAACTTGAAAATACATTTCCAGCTGTAACATTTGTATATTCCATACTGTTTACAAGATGTTTGGCAGGAGTATATCACATACCTTCCCTGTCATCTCTGCCAAACTACAGGACAATTTGATAAAGGGACCCAATTCTATAAGCAATTGAAGTTGTCCCCTTGAAGACCATTATTCAGATAAATAGCAGCACATGCAGTGTCAGTCAGAGGCAGGCACCTGGCATGGCAGGGGGAGGGAGGCTATAGGAGGGAGGATGTGGAGCAACCCAAAAGACTGACAGACACATTCACTGGTCAATGACTGCACACTACCAGCTTTACAGGACCAATAGGTAGTGGCTTTGAGGTGGGCATAGGGGGCGGTCCTCAAGCGGGCATAGAAGAAGCATAACTGAGATTTTGGGATAGCATCCCAGCAATCAGACAACTTGCAGAGATGCACGGGATGCAGAGCATAAATCGAGCTCTGCATCCCATGTGGCTTTACCAGCAAAGCCGCATTTGGGGGGGGCTTTCAGACCGTCCAATCCCTGTGTATATTTGGGCCGTGTATCCCCCCCAGCCCAAATATGCATGGGGTGGGGGCATGTCTGAAAGTGGCCACAGTTTACACATCCAGGCTGTCCAATTATCATCACAATCACAAACTATCAGCACAGTGACAGAGGACATAAGAGAATCTCTATTGACTCTTTCCTAAATAGATGCTTCTGACTTGCCAGTAACAAGTGGGGGAGAGATGTTGGGATGGTCACAGCACATAATGAGGCTATTTGGTTGATGTTTCTGCTGGCCAATTAGTATCAAAAACCGATCTTATACCACAGTGACATGTAAGGGAATCCCTGGCATAGGTTCCTTCTCTGCATATGCTGTGCAGGCATATCAAATTGGGACCCTTTATTACATCTTTCTGATATTTGGAAGTAGGGATGAGTGAACAGAACCGAGTTTGGAAATTCAGTTCAGTTCGGAAATTCGGTTCGGTTCGGAAATTTGGTTCGGTCGACCGAACTATTTAAGTTGGGTCTGAACTCCTAATTTCTGAACAAAGTTCATAAATTCAAACCCCATTGAACTAAATGGAATATTAGCTTTTAGGGATGAGCGAACAGAGCCAAGTTTGGAAATTCAGTTTCGTTCAGTTCGAAAATCGAGTTCAGTTCGGAAGTTTGGTTCAGTAGACCGAACTGGTTGAGTTTAGTCCGAACTCTGAACTTCTAAACCACATTCACCCATCCCTATTTGGAAGAGATGATCATGAAAGTGTGATATACACAGCCCTGCAAAATTCATGTACACTGGTTGGACTACAAAGATGTTACAGTCAGACATACATTTATATGTTAATTGCTTATACTGCTAGGACCATTTATTTATTTATTTATAAATATTTTTTAGCCACCCCCTCATGCCTACAGCATCTCGGGGCAGCTTACAACATTTAACAATACAATAAAATTCCATAAAAACAATATTTAAAAAACAACTTAATCAGTAATTTAGAAACAATCCCATATCCACCCCCCACACACAGATACCCAACCCTCTCTCCTCCCCTCCGAAGGCCTGGGTGAACATCCAGGTCTTATAGGCATGACAAAATGCCAGCAGACCTGGGGCCAGGTGGACTTCCTCCAGAAGGGAGTTCTAGAGTCACGGCACATCTGAGAACACCCTCTCCATTGTAGCCTCCCGTCTCACCCAGGGGACCTCCAAGAAGGCACCCCCAGTGGACCAAAGGGATCGCTCTGAGGCACAGAGGGTGAGGCAGTCCCCGAGGTATGAGGGGATCAGACCATGCAGCGCTTTATAGATCAACACTAACACCTTGAATCTGGCTCTGTACACTATCGGCAGCCAGTGCAGAGCATGGACCACTGGTGTTATGTGCTCCCATCACCCAGTCCCCATAAGGAGACAGGCCACCGCATTCTGCACCAACTGCAGCCTCTGAGCCAGAAACAAGGAAAGCCCCATGTAGAGTTCATTGCAGTAGTCCAGCCTACAGGTGATGAAGGCATGGATAAGGGTGGACAGGTCGGGCCTGGAAATGTATGGGCACAGCCGCCGTACTAGACACAGCTGGAGGAAAGCGATCTTAGCCACCACCTCCACCTGCTGGTCCAGACGGAGACCCGTGTCCAACACCATCCCCAGACTCCGAACCTGCTGGGCAATAGGACGATGGACCCCCCCCCCCACAAGAGGGGGGGCAGAACCTCCCCTGTCCTCCCCACCACCATCACCTCCATCTTATCAGGATTTATTTTCAGTCTGCTCTGCCTCATCCAATCCGCCACGGCCTCCATGAGATCGCAGGACCTGGGTCAGTTGAAAATGAGAGGTACAGCTGAGTATCATCAGCATATTGGTGACATCACACCCTGAACCCTCTCATGATCTCCCCCAGGGGTTGCTTATATACAGTAAACAATAATGGAGACAGGATCAAACCTTGTGGAACGCCACAGGGTAAGGCCCGAGGTCTTGATGTTTCAGCCCCCAGCACCACTCACTGGCTTCTCCCCAAGAGGAATGAGTGGAACCACCCAAGGACAGTCCCGTCCAGACCCCCCCAGGTCTTGCAACTGTCTCAACAGAAGCCCATGATCCACGGTGTCAAAAGCAGATGAGAGATCTAGCAGGATCAGAAATGTTGAGCATCCTGCATCCATCTTCCAGTGGAGATCATCCACCAAGGCCACCAAGGCCATCTCAGTATCATAGCCGGGGCAGAACCCAAATTGAAAAGGGTCAAGGAAACCGATGTTATCCAAATGCGCCTGGAGCTGCAGTGCCACTTTCCATTCAATAACCTTCCCTAAAAAGGGAAGATTAGAGACAGGTCAGTAGCTGGCGAGTGCATCCACATCCAAGAATGGCTTCTTCAGCAGGGGGCGCACCACAGCCTCCTTGAGACTGGGTGACAACCTCAGGGGCCAAAGGGACGCATTCACTACCTTTGCCAGCACCGTCCCCAAAGTCTCCCTGGAGGCTTTCACCAACCATGATGGGCACAGATCTAATTCACAACTAGTGGCCCTAACAGACCCCAGGACATTCACCGCATCGGTTGGTGTCACTACCTGAAACTCATCCCAGAAAGATTGACCAGATGGTGCCGCCATAACCTCATGCTTCTCGCTTACTGCTTCGAATCCGGTGTCAAAGTTACTCTGGATCTGAGCAATCTTGTCTGCAAAGTAGGTGGCAAACTCCTCACATCAGGTCTGGGACAAGTCCCCGTCCAGGCAGAGGTAGGCCAGACTGACCAGCCCCCCCACCACCTGGAACAGCTCCACTGAACGCAACTTTGCAGATGCTATGAAGGCAGCAAAGAACTTCTTCTTTGCTGTCCTCACAGTCTCAACATAGGACCACAAATGGGTCCTATGAAGAAGTCGGTGAGATTCAGAGCGAGTCCTACGTGAGCATCACTCTAGCCTCCTACCTACCTGATTAATACACCGCAGCCCCTCATTAAACCAAGGGACCCTGCGGTGACAAGATGGAGGGAGAAAACGTCTCAGAGCCAGTCTGTCAATTTCCCCCTCCAGCCAGATGTTCCAATTTGGGATGGACGAACGCGGTTCGGATGTTCGGCATTCAGATTGAACTCAATCTGTTCGGATGTCCAAACCGAATGTCTGAACCGAACTCTTGAATGACCAAAAAGTTCGGTTGTGTCCGGATGAGTGCGGATGAGTTCGGGAATAGGAAAAACATCTTTTTAGGGCAAAAATATTAGCAAGTTTGGGTTTCGGTTAATTTCGGTTACGGTTTTGGTTTTGATAGTGCTATTTTCGACTGTTCGGCCAAGTTCAGCCAACCCGAACTGGGCTGAACTGAACCATCGAACCCAAACTCGGGTTTCGAACTGAACGACCGAACATACAAACATACGAACCGCATTCTGTTCGCCCATCCCTAGTTCCAATGCCGGACAAGCTCATCGACAGAGTGTCTGTCCGGGTCTAAGGTTAACTCCCTCAGAGCCTCCTGGAACCATCACGGTTCCATCAGCCTCTGAGGGCGGACCAACCCAACTGGTCCATTCCCCTTCTGGAGGAGGTGTGCTGAGAGACTGGCCTGCAGGAGATAATAATCCGTCCATGACAAGGGCGTAACCCTCACATCCCCCACTAACAGATCACCCACCTCAAGGCCAGAACATAAGATCAGGTCAAGAATATGCCCCCCCCCTCATGGGTCGGGCAGTTAACCACTTGGAACAAGTCCATGGTTGCCATGGCGGCCATGAACTCATGCTCCACTCCTACAAGGCCAGCGTTGGCATGGGCGTTGAAGTCCCCCAGGACCAAAGTCCTGGAGGAGCTCAGTGCCACCTCCAAGGCCAGCTCTGATAGAGTGGCAAGGGATGCTGCTGGACAGGAAGTGGTCTGGTATACCAGCAGCACCACAAGCTTGTCCCCAGCCAAAACAAACACCACATGGAGGGCTTCAATACCTGGAATCTCTCAGACTGGATATCTCCTAACTGGCCATCCCTCTCTAAAAATAATATCTACACCTCCCCACCGACCCCCCATGTGGTGCTGGTACTGCACGGCATACCCGGCCGGAACAAGGTCCACAAAAACTGGTCCTGCCTCCTCGTCCATCCAGGTCTCTGTAATGCATGCAAGGTCCACAGCCCCATTCAGGATCAAGTCCCGGATCACTGGGGCCTTATTCGCTACAGACCTTGCATTCAGCAGCAGCAGCCCTTTACAGGCGGACCTTAGACCCTGATCCTCCCTCACCTTCAGTGGGGGGGGGGGTCGCGGCTCTCCTAACCTCTACCAGGAACTGTGGTCCCCTGGTTGGGTGAGTCACCTGTCTGCTCGGACCATTACATATGTGCCCCATAACCACCCCTATAGCCGCTCCCCCCTCTCATCTGCACCATCCTGAACCTCACGTTTTGGCTGTTTGCCCTTCCTCCAGAGATTCCCCCCCTTTTTAGCCCCTCCCCTCCCCACTCGCACTCCCCATACTCATTACTCCTCCCCCCAAGCCCCCTACCCTTAGCCGAGCATCCTGCTGCCACTAGGGACCGGCTTCGGATACCTCACCCCTTCCCCCCCCAAATCTCCCTCTGCCACTGGTAGTTGGTCAAAAAAAACACCTACAACCACTGATAAACCCTCCCCCAGCACACACCTGCTGCCACCAGGGAACGGTGCCAGGGGAACCTCCCTCCCACCATTAAATTATCCAATCCTTCTGAATGTTGTCAGAGTTAGTAAATATGGGAAGGGGTATAAATGTGCCAAGTTTCATCTACATTAAATGTGAGGCAAAGAAGTTACAGCCAAGAATGTGTACGAAGATTTTTGCAAATTAATAGTATTCAACTGCTTATAAAATTGGATTCATTTATCCAATCTTTTTGGAATTTTGTACAATGCATTCCTTTGATTGTAGGTACAGTCCTTAAAAGTTTCAGAGAGATGTAATGAAAATCAAAAAGGTTACAACTAAAAATGTGTTTTCCACTGAAACCAATGGAAAATGAAAAAGAAAGCAAAAATGAAAACGAAATGTTGATATTTATGAAAACAATAGATTTAAATAAAGAAAATGAAAAACAAAAATTAAAAATGACATGGGTCTCTGGTGCACACCTCTTGTTGACCATGAGATGTTGGTGACTCACCTGCAGGACCATTCCAGGGTGGGCGGGACTCTAGTTTCATGGTTCTGCTCTTTCCTGGCTGGAAGAACCCAGTGAGTGGTGCTCAGGGATTATTTTTCATCTCCCCTGGACCTTTCATGTGGAGTTCTGCAAGGTTTCATCTTGCCCCTTCTCCTGTTAAACGTGTATATGCAGCTGCTGGGCGAGGTTGTGAGATGGTTTAATATTCTGTGTCATCAATATGCTGGGGAAATTCAAATTTACCTCTTTTACATCTGACCCATACCTGGAGATTTCGGTGCTTACCCAGTGTCTGGAGACTGTGGGGGACTGGATGAGGGCAAGACAACTAAAGCTGAATCCCAATAAGACAGAGTTGATGCTAGTGGGGAAGGCGCCGGGTGTGGCATCCCCCATCATTGATGGGGTTTCCCCCCCATTGGTTACCCAGGTTCAGAGTCTCAGAGCATTCCTCGATTCCCAATTCTGCCTAAATGTTCAGGTGGGGACTGTGGCAAGGAGCGCATTCTGCCAATTATTTATTTATTTCAGTTTTATTTTATCCCGCAACCCTCCTGCTCACAGAGCAGCTTGGGGCAGTGTAATGGCACCACACCATTATACCTCATGTGGTGGATTCAGCCATATGTCTGACTCCGACTTGGCCACTATCATCCACGCTTTTATCACTTCAAGACTTGAATATTGTAGCACGCTCTACGTGGGTCTACCCATGACAATGGCTTGGAGACTGCAGCTAGTTTAGAATGCAGCAGCTCATCTCCTTACAGGGATGGGCCACCAGGAACATATTACACCTGTGCTCCATTCTCTGCACTGGTTGCCTATAGTCTTCTCAGCCAAATTCAAAGTGTTGGTGTTGACCTTTAACAAAGAAAGATCCCACCTGTTTCTCCCACGTGGTCTGCGTAGACCAAGGTTGTTGGCTTGCTGCTCCAGTGGGGCTTGGAAGCTTAAGGCTTGCTTCTTTGCAGGCTTTCAGCAGCTCTCAGTCTGTTTGGCTTAGCAACCTTGCTAACAGACTTTCTCCTCAAGCTCCTCTTCTCAAATGGCAAGCTGCCTGTTATAAACTCCTCCCTGCTTCTTCCTCTCCAGGGATTGGCCAGGGCAATTACAGGCTTCTTCTCAGCCTGCTACAGCTGTCACCTAGTAGCTTTAAGCTAATTAGCTAGCTGTAGAAGTGCACAGGCAGCTGATTTCAGTTATGGTCATAGCCTCTCACTGGCAGCCTGAGTGGCCAACTAGCTTCACCTAAGGCTGCATCAGATTAGCTAGCAGCCTGCTTGCAACTTTCTTGCAAGTTTAACTCAGCTCTATTGGGACTGCTTTGGCTCTAAGCAGCCACCATGTTACACAGTGAAGACTTCTAAATTTTCCTTAAGACTTCTAAATTTCCAGTAGTACCAGATTGCTTGGGGGGAGGGGGGGAATCAAAGGGACTAACACTGTTTTCCCCTTTCAAAAAGCACTAAAGCCGTACAAGGCTCAATGAAAACTAGAAAGCAAGCATTTCTGAAGCAAGCAAGAAAGCAAGCATTTCACACAGCAGCAGAAAGATTGAATACATGTCTGCAATTCTGTTTGTAATTTTTTTCCACTATATGAGCCCACCAAACTATCCCAACCATTTTAAACATTCAAAGTTCAACAAAAAGTTTCTCAAGTATCAGATCACTCAGAAATAGGGTAAAAATTCAAAGGGGATATCACAAGAAATAACACCACTATAACAAAAAGGGTGTACTTTTTTAGACAGACCCAGGGGTGGCCATCCCTGCATCCAGTCCCACCTGTGCTGCAGTGGCCTGAAGTCCACACACGTGGTGCTCCCTCCCTCACACCACTGCTCTAGGCTGCTGCCTGCAGCTCTACGGCATTGCCTGGGAAAACCCCTGGCCTGGGGCAGAGCTGCAGCAGCTGTCGTGAGTAGACAGACCACAGCTCTATCTCTGACTGGTGCCCCAGATTTGGGCATCCTGCTCTTCTGCAAGTGCTGAAGGATGTTCCAAGAGGCACTGCTAACAGGGCTGGAGCAGATTAGGTGCTGCCTGCTCCACATTTGCTCTATTTGATCATCTGTTGGCCCACCTTTAGATGAGTGGACCACCCAGGTGTGAGACAGAGCTGAGCCGTGGGTGCCATCTGTCTAAAAGCACCCAATATAAAGTTATGTGAAAAGTAAGTATTTTTGAAGTGCTCACACTGCTGCAAAGAGATTAGATGTAAGTCTGCAAGTAAAGCTTTTGGAAAAGCTTTAAAGTTCTATTTGAATTTTTTCTCCTGCTGCACTCAATCAATGCATAAAATATCTATGGTAAATATCCACTATCCAAACTAAATATAAACCAATACAAACACATTGTAAAAAAATAAAAGAAAAATGTAAAAATGTCAAAAAAAATTAAAACATATCAAAAAATATATTCAGTCAATACACAAAATATCCAAATCAAAAATAGGAAAATATATTAAAATATGCAAAAATATATTAAAATATCCAGACAACCAAATATACCCCCAAAACAAACAAATAAAAATGTATAAATAAATAAATAAATAAATAAATAAATAAAATGTATCACTCAAAGAGGGGTTACTTAGAGAGGGGTACCATGGTGAAGAGTAAAAAAAAATTGGGGGGAAATAAATAAATAAATAAATAAATAAATAAAAAGCAATGAAAATAAATGACTCAACAAAGTAGAGAAATCTAGTCTTCTCTCTGTAGCAGCAGTCTCCTAACTGGTCCAGACAGGTTCCTGGCTGCTGCTGTGTCTTCTGCTCCCTCCCCAAATCACCTCTACCAAGGAAGGGAGGGGGATAGATTCTCAGAGCTCCGATTGCTTTTAGAGCACCTTGAAAATGCACACTAAAACTTCCCTTATGGGTTCCAGTGGTTTCCTCCATAGGATTAGGAAGAACCCAGGTCTTTGTGTCGTCGCCTCCTCCAGCTTCTCTTGTGTTTAGTACACCGTCACGTGGTGGGAGTCAATCCCAGATGGACTCAGAACACCAAAAGTAACGGGAGGGGCTCTACTGAAGCTGCTGATCTGGCCCATCTCCACTTCTCCCTCCTGTCCGCTCAACCAGAGTTAGCTGCACATGACCTGCATCCACCCTAACCCTGGCCTGCACCCTCCCACATGCCCGCACGTTCCCCTCCCTCCCCTTCCTCTCCTTCCCCTGTGCCAGACTCTGATCTGATCAGCCATAGCTGGCCCACACAGGCATGAAAACCCACGGCACTTAAAGGCACTGTGTGCATTTGCACATGCTCCACTGCTCGGGTGCTTTTTTAATCTAGGCACACCCAAACTGAAGAGCGTGCACAGAAGCACACAGTACCTTTTGCCACTGTGTGCTTTTGCACATGTGTGGAAAATCCCCTAAAGAGGGGGGAGCCACTACTTCATGTCACCAATTTCAGCACTGCAAGAGCATTGCTGAAATTGGTGGTGGGGGTGGCAACAGGTGCAGAGGGTGATTGATGGGTTTGTGCCCTTGTGCTCCTGTGAAGAAACCACTCCTATTTCATATTCAGGTAGTTGTACATGTGGACATGGACTAGTCTCTTCCTTGCTGGGAACAGGTTTTCCCTTCCCATCCCGCCTGAAACAATTCAGTGTTGGGAAGTGGGAAATTGACTAGCCACTCTATTCCTAGTCAATTTCACTAGCTAACTTCTAGTCAATTTTCTACTAGCAACATGATCAGAGATATAGGAAACTGGCTATAAACTGAGTAGTGAAATTGACTACAAATTGACTAGAACTGCTAGTCATTTTCCCACCCACCCAATTTTGTAATGCAAGGTTACTAGGTGCACAACAGATTTTGAGAAGAACCATGCAATCACTGTGTTTACTTGCAGTATCCAGAATGCAAGGATGTGAGATTGATGAGTTTTCAAAATATATCCCTTGGCCTGGACAGAAAGCACTCCAAGTAATAAGAGTGAGGTGAGGAAACGTAAGCTCCACGGCAAGTGCTAAAAGAATCAGTACTTGTGATCAAGAAAGTTCAGTGATGCAGTTGTGCTTGGCTCCTGAAGACAGAAAAAAGACCAAGTACTATCTATCCTCGGGTGCTTGTAAATATACAAATAAATCTAACAAAGAAGGAAGGAAATTTTAAATGAGACATGAGGGATTCTTTTCCTCCCTGAACAGAATAATAATATATTGGAACTGGCTAGTTCCTATGTTTGCAATATTTAATTTTATTTATATGTACATTTTTACCCTGTCCCTCTCGCTACAAGCAACTTGGGGTGGCTCGCAAAATTCATAATTAAAACACAATACAAATATAAAACATATTAAAACTCTAACCATGCACAAAACAGTAAAACACCCACAGTGCAGAAAAGAAAGAGCCCAGTTTTACCCCAACATACCAATCCCACCCTCCCCTCCTCCCCCGCCAAATGTCTGGTGGAAAAGTCAAGACTTACAATTTTGTTGGAAGGTGAGAAGATTCGGGCTGAAGGGAGCCTCCACTGGAAGAGAGTTCCAAAGTGATGGTGAGGCCACCAAGAAAGCCTTCCTGTCCATCTGGGCTGTGATCACTGCATTGATTAGGTCTGTGATCACTGCATTTTGATTGGGAATATTATATATATTTATGGTTGATTTTATTTTTATGATCATTAGTGTTGTATTTTTACAGTAAAAGTTATTCTTAGTAACCTTGTTTGTTTTCTGCTTTCCTGTCCATCCAAACCATACTTAATATGGTACTTCCAGGAGGGCACCCTTGGATGAATGCAGGGGCTGACCAGGAGCCCAGGGGGTGAGGTGATCACCCAGATAAGTGGGGCCTAGACTGTGAAGGGATTTTAAAGGTCAATACCAGCACCTTGAATTAGTCCCGGAAAACAATAGACAGCAAGTTCAGTGTTCAGAGCACAGGTATTATGTGCTCCCTGTGGCCCGGCCCAGTAAGGAGATGGGTCGCCACATTCTGCACTAACTGCAGCTTCCAAACTCTCATAATGGGCAGTCCCATGTAGAACACATTGCAACAGTCTAGTCTTGAGGTTTCAAACGTATGGATGATAGTGGCGAGATCAGAGTCTGAGACATATGGGCAGAACCTTTTCACCAGATGTAATTGATGAAAGATGCCCCTGGCAACAGCTAACACCTGAGAATGCAGGCATAGCTGCAAGTACAGGAGCACCCGTAGATTCCACAGAGATGGAACCAAAGGATGGACATCCCAAATAATTGGGGAGACCTCCTCACCCAGATCAACAGTCCCACCAACTAGCATCACCTATGTCTTATCGGGACTGAGAGTCAACCGGCTCAACCTCATCCAGTCCCCCACAGTGGCCAGACATTGAGACTGCAAGGAGACAGCAGGGCCTGAGTCAGATGAAAATGACAAATACAGCTGGGTGTCGTCTGCATATTCATTTATTTCTTTTAAAAACTTTATACCCCACACTCCTGCACAGCAGCTCAGGGTGACTTACCATCTAAAAGAGAAACATTAAAATACAAATATAAAAACTCTTACAAGGGGAGGAACAGAAACAAAACAAGAAACCCTCCCTTGCTATCCCACACCCTTCCACCCTACCCGTCTCCCTCAACTAAAGCCTGATGGAACAGCAAGGTCTTGCAAAGTTGCCTAAAAGAGGAGAGTTCCGGGCCCACCCAGGCCTCTGCCAGGAGAGAGTTCCACAGCCTTGGTGTGGCCACTGAGAACACCTTTTCCATAGTGGCCCCCAGGGAAACCAGAGGGACCTCAAGAAAGGTGCTCCTGGTTGACCACAGTGGGCAATCCAGAGTCCAGGGAGTCAGACAATCCCGCAGGTAAGTAGGATACAGGCCATGTAGGCCTTTAAAGTGGCTCATGAGAGAGCCTGATACTTTGTTTGTTTGAAGCCTCACAAGAAGAAGGAACTTTGTAGAAGTAAAGTCAAGAGATGCCCAGGGCCTTGGGACCTGGCATAAAAACTTTAAGTTGTCTATGGGCTTAAAGGGACTGTTTATATCCCAGTGGGGAAGGACTTTATGTTTATTGTTTATGTTTGGGGACCCACTTATTGGAAGAAGCCTTGTAACCTGGTGGAACAGGCCCAGCTATAAGGGGAGAAGTGGAGGCTCGAGGCTGTTAAAGCCCTAGTCTGGGGTTCTAGACCCTGAGGTGAATAAATTAATACTAGTGAGTGACTTGGCTGACAGCTGTGTCAAAGGCTTATGAAGATTGCCACTAGGCATTACTGTTCATACCATAGCAAGGGTGATTATTGTGTACCTTAGAAGTGCTATCATAGGACTATTCATGTGGATGGGAAACTGAGCCCAAGTGGCTCCTCCAGAGCTGGAGAGTTGACCTGTCCATACACTGGTCTGGGAGCCTTTAGGAAGGATACTAAAAGTGTCATGTTAGTAGTGGGGGAATATTTTCCTTTCCAGAGACCAACTGAAAAATTAGGACAAGCTTTGAGAGTCACATAAAAGCTGGAGACACAGGTGCCTACAGAGTGCCCTCAGGAAGAGGTGGTTCCAGAACATGGATCTTTCCCTTGAATCTGTCCCCTATCCTTGTGTGCATGCTCTCATCTCTGCTTTCTTGCCCTGAACTTGTATTTTCAGTTCTAGAGGGTAGAAACTATATATAGGGGCTAGATCTAGAAACTGGAAAGGGGCCAAATAAAAACTTGCCATGGGCTGCATTTGGCTTCCAGGTCTACGAATTCCTATCCCTGGTGTAAGGGAAGGGAAGCAAGGATGGGAGATGCTGGTCTGAGATGAGGAATTAGAAAGCCAGCATCAGTGTATAAGGTCCCTGTGCGGGCGGGGGCTGGGGCCATTTTTTCCAACTGGCTAGTAGGTGGGGGGACGCATGCACCCCACCACTTGCTGTAGCGGCGCTGGCAGCTGTGCAGCCCCCGTAATCAGCGGAGGATGGGGCAGCATTCTCCCACGTTTAGCATGGGGCTGCTGCAGATGCTGGAGAGGCGGGACCAGAGCTACAATTTCTCCCCCTTTCCCCTGAGGGTCCAGATCCTGGCATAGGTGTGGGCCTGGCTCTTTCACCTCTGCCACCCGGTGAAGATTTCTCTTTGGGGAAAACTGTCCACCTTAGATCCTGAGGGGTCTTGTTTCACAGCAGGGGTATTCGAACCCTTAGATGCCCTCAGGCGGGTGAGATTTAGAGGCTGACATACATTTTCTTTCTCTCCCCTCCTAACACAGTGTGGCTTAGTAGCTAAGCTTTTGGTCTACTATGCTGTTTGCTAAAGTGTTCTGCCCCATGTTGCAACTGCAACTTCTTGTCATGCCTTGCCAACTGCAACTACAGCTGAGGTGGGGGTGGGAATGAGAGAACTGTTTGGGTTCTTTCATGTATACTAAGACTGAAGTTAAAAACATTAGAACATAAGTAGTGCCATACTGGGTCAGACCAATGGTTCATCTAGCCCAGTATCCTGTCTCCGACAGTGGCCAATCATGGTGAGTTGGGAGAAGCACCCAAAAGGTCACAATGGGGGATCCATTCCCTGTTGTTTCCCCCCAGATCCTGTCATGTTCCCTGATCCTGTCTGGCTACTAGCTGCTAATGGACCTATCTTCCAGAAACTTGTCCAAACATCTTTTAAACTCAGCTTTAGTACTGGCCCTTACCACAACCTCTGGCAGTAGATTCCACAACCCAATTATACACTGAGTGAAAAAAAATATTCTTTTATTTGTTTTAAACTTGCCACCCATGAGTTTCATGGAGTATACCCTAGTTCTAGTACTAGCTGAGAGGGTAAATAACTGCTCCTTGTTGATTAGTTCCACACCACTCATGATTTTATAGACCTCTATCATATCTCCTCTCAGTAGTCTCTTCTCCAAACTGAAGAGCCCCAACCTACCAAGCCTCTCCTCATACAGGAGCACTTCCATACCCTTGATCATTTTGGTTGCCCTTCTCTGTACCTTTTCTAGTTCAGCTATATCTTTTTTGAAATAGGGCAACCAGAACTGCACAAAATATTCAAGGAGGTGTGGTTGCATCATTGATTTGTATAGATGCATTATGACCTCCTCAGTTTTATTCTCTATCCCCGTCTGAATAATTCCTAACATTCTGTTTGCTTTTTTGACTGCTTCTGCACACTGCGCTGTGGATTTCATTGTATTGTATGAATGTGCTAACAGTTTGCAGTTCGTGTTCGGCCGTTCAGTTCGGTTCGGTTTGGGCGTTCGGTTTGGGCGTTTGGTTTGGGCGTTCGGGTTGTTCGCCAAGTTCGTGTTTGGCCATTCGGTTGGGTCGTGTTTGGTTGGGTCGTTCGGAAAAAGTATCATGAGAGTGCATGATCGCACTGGAAACCGGAAATTCTAGTGTTCACAGAGCTGTTTGGCGAGAGAGTGTGTGTTTGGCTCGGTGGCTGTTCGGTTCATGTGTTGGTTTGGCTGTGTTGTTTGTCTGGTTGGTGAGCGTTGGTGTGTGGTGGGTGACTGTGTGTGGTGTGTGGTGGTTTTGACTGGCTTGGCTGTGTTTTAAAAAAAAAATGAAGAAGGCTGTTGTGATGATACCAGAGCTGGGGGACAACATGGTGCTCTCAGAGGAGGAGGAGGAGGAGAAGGAAGAGGTCGCTGCCCTTGGACCTTTGATGGTGGTGGCCAGCTCCTTGGATGAGGAGCAAGTGGTGGGCACAGGAAGTGCTGCCAGGTTTGTAAACTTTCTTTTTCTTTGACGACAAGGAAGGCTCTATCCGTTAGAGCGAGCTCACTGGCGTGCAGGTGGGTGCGTGGGTAGTGGGCATCAGTCAGACAAAAACAGTGGGCACCAGCGGGCATTAGCGGATGTCTGCCACAGAGAGATAGGATACTGTAGTGTGGGAGGCTCTTCCAGCAGTCAGGCATGAGCATGAGCAGCACCTCCACCCAACCATGTGCAAGGCTATCAAGGGTCTCCACTCTCCAGTTGCCATCCCATTCCCTACACACCTCCAAATAAGGACAGGATTTACACATGCCAGCCAGGTCCTTTCTAGTTGCAATCCCTAGCATCCTGTAGCACCCCAAGGAGGGCAGGATTTGCATGTGCCAACAAGGGTACTTCAAGTTGCCATCGCTACTAGCACCCAAAGAAGGGCAGGATTTGCACGTTCAACAAGGGTCTCGTCCCTCCGCAGCACCCCAAGGAGGTCAGGATTTGCACATGTCCACCATGGTCTTTCTGGTTGCAATCCCTAGCATCCCCTAGCACCCCAAGGAGGGCAGGATTTGCACGTGTCAGCAAGGGTACTTCAAGTTGCCATCTCTACTAGCACCCAAAGAAGGGCAGGTTTTGCATGTGCCAGAAAGGGTCTCATCCCTCCGCAGCATCCCAAGGAGGTCAGGATTTGCACGTGCCAGCCAGGGTCACATCTCCCATTGCCATCCCTAGCACCCCAAGGAAGGAGGACTAGAGGCATCATCATAAATGCATGATATTACTTTGGTGTTCTTAATGTGTTCCCATTTCAGAGAGGAATCAGATACTGGCCCCAGCACTTGTGCCAGGACAAGGAGGACCCCTAGGTGGAGATCGCCAATGACACGCCCAGACATTCGACGGAGAAGGTCGGATGTCTGGAGGTTTTATGAGATGGGCGACGGAATCGCCATATGCAAGGTAAGGCATGGGGACTGGAACAACAGGGAATGAATTGCCCTATAACCTGTTAGGAATGAAGGTCCCCTGCATAGAGAGATTGGCCACCCAGTCCACCCACTTGTGGAGACAGAATGCAGGCAGGGCGTGACAGACCATTGGTCTGACACAGTATGGCACTTTTTATGTTCCTATCTTTGTATGCTCTTTAGTTCTGCAGCAAAAGAATCAGGAGGCAGAAAGAGGGGAATACATCTGGACTCATTGCCCATATTGAAAGGCTCCAGGGCCTGAAGGTAAGGTGGCAGGAGGACTCTGGCATGGCCATGGAGCCTCAGTGCCAGAAGAAGGGGGGGGGAAGGCAACCCGGAAGCGATGGCATGTAAGCCCTTCCCCCTCCTCCAGCCCCGATGTGGAGTCCCCCAGGCCATGGGAATGTGCTGCGGCCAAGGCCTTTCAGGACAAACTTGAGAGGCCTGGCCGCCAAATGATGAAGGGCGTCCACTGCCTGGAGAACTTCCTGATGGAACAGTTCCAGGCACTAGAGGTGGAGAAAAAGAAGGTGGAGAAGTACACCCAATACGTCCCAGCCGAGATGGAATGCCTGGAACTGTACCACCAGGTGGTCTCAAGGTGGCATTGGGACGTGGAAGGGGCCATGGAGTTTGCCATCTCCCACAGCTATGAGATGGAAGAGGACCCGGTGGCTGTCCCTCAGTCCTGTGCTGTGCCCCAATGCCTTCTGCCTTTCCCCCATGTCCCAGGGGACAGGCCCAGAGACTAATAGTTTCCTTTATAAGTTTCCTTTAAATTTTTGGTTTTGGTTTCATACTGTTGTTGTTTTGTTGTTGTTGTTTAAATAGTTTTAATAAAAGTTGTTATATTTGTTGTTATGAGCTTCGTTTGACCTGTCCAATCTTTTATCCCTATGCGCTGAAGTTCTGAAAGGCAGGTGGCAGAATCTCATACAGCTTGTTGATCCCTACCAGCTGCATCTAGCTGGCTCCACATGTAATGTAGTTAAGGTATTAACCCAAAGATGTGCCAGGCAGCAGCAGGGACTCAACTTGCAGACAGCCCCCCAGGAGGGTCAGGGCTTGTGTCTGTGTGGGTGTGCCAGAGAGAAAGAGAGACAGGCTCCTTGGCAGCGGGCAATGGGTGCTGGTGGTAAGACAGTGGATTGTTGGTTGCCAGGGTACAGAACCCTTTGCACAGACTGGATTTTTATGGGCCCGGTGGGTGGGGGCCTTTGGTAGCAGAGGTTGCCAGGGTACAGAACCCTTTGTACAGACAGCATATAGGCTTGGGGGGGTGGGGGTCTTTGCCAGCAGCAAACATGGGTTGCTGGGGCAGACTGGCAGCATGACATGAGCGGCATTCATACAGGATTTGAGCTTGGCAACCGGGCGGGCAGGCAGGCAGACAGTCACAGCAGCTTGGCATGAGAGGCAGGCAGGCAGGCAGGTGGGCTGAGGCAAGCTTTGAGCTGGCAATGGCAACCTCAGCCGGCAGGCAGGCAGGCAGCATGGCATGAGCGACAATCAGGCAGGCTTTGTGCTTGGCTGCCTGGGCGGGCAGACAGACTGCATAGCATGACTTGGAGCATCAGCAGCCATCAAGTTTCCCGAGTACAGACCCTTAGCTGGCAAAGACAACATATAGGCCTGGGGGCCATTGGCACTAGCAGCAGCAGACAGTCGGTTGCCATGGTACAGAACCCTCGGCACAGACAGCATATAGGCCTGGGGGCCATTGGCACTAGCAACAGCAGACAGGGGGTTGCCACTGTACAGAACCCTTGGCACAGATAGCATATAGGCCTTGCCTGGGGGCCATTGGCACTAGCAGCAGCAGACAGTGGGTTGCCAGGGTAAAGAAACCTTGACACAGATGGCTCTGCTCTGTCTGACTCTTTATCCTGCTGAGCCACGATTTCCTATACCTATGGTCTGTTTACCCTTATCCTTGCCACATGGACCTGCCTGCTATCATTCTCATCGTAACCAAGCCAAGTACATGCACCTGAGACCTCGCATCTTCATGAATGTTAGACCCCTTGTCTCTACCTCTGTTCCCCTTCCTATGT
>QEPC01011414.1:1235344-1268590 GCA_003113815.1 Sphenodon punctatus
ACCCCTGTGCCTGCTCTGAGACCCATAACCGCCAGTCAATGGGCATAGTGAGCAGGGCTGCGCACCCCATGGTCTCCCTCTGCCACTGGAGCCAGCTGGCTGCCTCGCGGAGCACTGCATCCCACTTCCGGGAGTGGAGGAGGGCCTGTTGGGCCACCCCCGTCTCCCACAGGGCCCTGAGCCGGGCTAGGTATCACCTGCACCCATAGTGGGCTCTCTGGGCTCTAGCAGTGCTCCTGGCCATGCACACCCACAGTCGGGTGCCCAGGTGCACCTCTGCGGTCTGGATGTGCAGGAGGTCCGTGTGTGAGCAGTACCACTCCGCGCAGATGGTTTGGTGCATCCCACATGCACTCAGCCATCCCAGCTCCATGGTGAGCTGTGCCCCAGGTGGGTTGGAGCCACACTCGTTATAGGCTGTGCCTTTTGGCGCTCCACCCCAGGTTGCAGCCGGGGGAGCGGGTCACCTCGGGCACAAACCCCCAGCTGGCTGGGTAAGCTTTTGCTGGGTGAGCGGGGTGGGTAGGCAGCAGGTGGCCCATTGCGCACACCTCCGGTCCCTTCACGGTGCCTTGCGCATGGTCCAGCCTGCCCCTGGGAGTGCAGAAAGCAGTTGCATTCCTGCTGTCATCACCTCCCACCTCTCTGTGTTGGCTGCCTGTTGTCCTCACTGCCCTGATTAGTATGTAGGCTGTTCTCTCTTGTACATGTCCTTGGTTCCAGCAGCTTGGCTGGGTCTCCACCTCACGCCTCGTTCCTTTGCCATGCCATGTTGTGACCTGTGCCCTGATCGCTTGGACTTGGAGCTCCCCTGCTATCCCTCCCATCCCTCCAGGGCTTGTGGGACCCCCCTTTCCTTGCAGTTACTGGTATCTGCCACTTACTGGACCATGGCTGGCAGCGCTTCCCCCGGGCCCATGGGCCCCACTGCCCCTGGTGTCCCCCATAGCTGGATCTTCCATGAGACCATGGCCCTCTGTGAACTGTGGCATTCCCTCACTGTGCAATTTCTCCTGAGCTGCCCGGACAGACTCAAAGGTGCCTATGCGAGTCTGAGCTCCGGCCTGTGCTACTTTGACTATGAGGTGAGTGCCTACGATTTCCATCTGCATGCGGAGACGCTGAACCTGCATCACTTTCCCGATGGGCTCATCCCAGAGATGAGGTGCGTGTATGTGGGGTAGTCGGCAGCGGGAACCTTGTCTGCCCTCTCTGTGTGCAGCCTGCCCACCTACATGGCCTGTCGGGCGGAGGGGGGCCCTGCCCTGACCATGTCCTTCTTTGGCTGTGTTCACAGGGCCCATGGGTATCAGCGGTTGCATGGGGCAGTCTATCACCAGTTGTTGGAGCTTGGTCACCTTCCGTGGACTTCGACTTCTGACTATGGCCTGTCGGAGCCCACCGGGGCAGAGCTGGTGGCACTGGCTGGTGTGTGGTTCCGATCTGATGTGCAGGAGGGG
The DNA here is from genome assembly GCA_003113815.1 of Sphenodon punctatus. NCBI lineage: Eukaryota > Metazoa > Chordata > Lepidosauria > Sphenodontia > Sphenodontidae > Sphenodon > Sphenodon punctatus. The sequence goes on from QEPC01011414.1 coordinate 1,236,805, forward strand.
CTTGCTGTGCAGTAGTGGTGGGACACCAGGGCAATTACCGGGTACCGAATTTACCGGATACCGGTTTTCAAAAAACTGGATTCCCGGATTAAATCCGGTATACCGGTACCGGATTTATTCCATTTATTTCAATGGGGCACTGTCCCCATTGAAATCAATGGAATAAAAAAATTCCTCCCCCCCTCCCAGGCTCTGTGGGTCGAAGGGGGGACACCACCCACCCACCCTGCCCAGCCTGGATTTAAACAAAAATATTCCCCTAAGTGTCCCCTACTCCAGCTCCGGGCCGCCGCCGGCAACCCAGAGCCAGCGCACCAGCACCAGCGACCGTCCCAGCAGCAGCCAGTAAGTATAAGTACCTGTACTGTATGATCCCTGGGGTGGGATGGGGGTTTAACACCCCCCCACCCCAGGGATCACCCTACCTCCAAGTTCCCACCGGGATCGCCTACCTTCCTTGAGCTCCGGGTGGCGGTGGCGGTGCGGTGGCCTCAGCGCCGGCTGTGGCTGCCGGCTTCAGATGCTAGTAGGTCTTCCGGGGAAACCCGGAAGTTCCCCAGAAGGCCTACTAGCATCTGAAGCCAGCAGCCACAGCCGGCGCAGAGGCTTCTGGACCGCTGCCACCACACGGAGCTCAAGGAAGGTAGGCGATCCCGGTGGGAACTTGGAAGAAGGGTGATCCCTGGGGTGGCCACCCTAGGGATCATACAGTACAGGTACTTATACTTACCGGCTGCTCCTGGGACAGCCGCTGGTGCTGGTGCGCTGGCTCTGGGTTGCCGGCGGTGGCCCGGAGCCAGAGTAGGGGACACTTAGGGGAATTTTTTTGTTTAAATCCAGTCTGGGCAGGGTGGGTGGGGGGTGTCCCCCCTTCCACCCGTGCACCCTGGACTCGGGGAGGGAAATGCAGTTTTTTTGTGGGGTTTGTTTACATTGCGGCCAATCATTTGAATGAATGCAATGTAAAAAAAATAATCCGGTACCGGGAATCCTGGAAACGGGCTGGATTTCCGGGTTGAATCCGATAATGCCGGTACGCCCAGTACCGACATTATCGAATACCGGATGATCCGGTAGTCCCACTCTTACTGTGCAGAATCCCTTTGAGGCTTTCTACATGGTTGCCCATCAATGTCTGTGCTGGGATACCATCGGGGCATGCTTCAGTGGCCCCACTTCATACACATAGTCAGTCACTCAGCCCCGGGCACCTTTGTGACCCCCTGCAGCTGGCTGTGAGGCCCTCTGTGCCTTCTGGGCCCTGGATGCTGGCCCCGCTGTGGGATCTTGCCTCCGCCCAAACACCGTGAGTGGCTGCCTGCTCCCTCCCTGATGTCTCTGGCTTGCTGCTGTGCTGGATTGTTCTTGGGGTTACGCTGTCCCTGCCTGCGGCTCTGGGCCCCCTCCACCCCCCCGGTCTGCCTCTGCAACTGGTGTTCCCCTCTGTAGCTGCCTTCTCCTGTGGCTGTGTCCTGATCTCTGAGCCGTCTCCCAGCACCCTGGGCGCTGCAGTCCTCATAGTCTGGCCTCGATCCCTCTTATGCCCATGGCCACCCTCTCCACCCCCTTGCATGACTCTGTGACTGTGGGGTTCTAGGACCCCCAGACTGCACCTCCTGGCATCCTCCGGAGGGGGAGAGGGGTTGGAGCAGTTGCTCTGTTTTTTGACTTTGGTTCACGTCCATCCCATCCATTGAACCCTTGCCAGCATGTCCTGACAGCCTCCTGGACCATTCCCATCCCTCTCTTTCTCCATGTGGCCTCCCCCTGTGCCAGTGCTCTGCCTGTGAGGGGTCCCCCAATTCCGGGACTGTCTGTGTAGCTGTGGGGGTGCCCGTGCAGGGTGTGTTGTTGTGGGGGTTCTGGATCCCATTCCCCATGTCCTGACCAGTCGCCGGGCCGGTTCCCCCCCTGCTCCCTGTCCCCACCCACCTCCCCCCTTTTTCCATTGTGCCATTTGTGTTTTGTCCGTCCCGCTGTGTTCCCCCTTCCCTTCCTTTCCCGTATGTGTGTGTATACGCCCGGGCGTGTGTTTGTGCTGTGTGTTCCACTGTGACCTCGTTTTCTCTGTGCCTGTTGTGTGTACCACCTCAGCGGCTCTTCTCCCTCCACCCCCTCCCTTCCCATTTTCCTTGTGTGGGTGTTCCCTGTAGGCGCTTTTGCCTTCCTTTGCCCTCAGCTGGCCATGTCTGCTTCCTGCCCCTGCTTCCTGTTGCCTTCTGGGTGTTTTGGCCACGGCCCAGAATCGGCGTCACATCTGTTGCACTGCCCCAGGCCATGGTCTGATGGCCCGATTCCCTGCCATGGTCCTGCTCCTGTCACATCTGTTTGAGGCCTTCCTGGACAACAGGAGGTGGTTGTTCATCTAACCACTGCTGGGAATCCACTGTGGTGAATCAGGACCATGTAACATCTGAAATCACCTTATGTCTCCTGATTGCTGGAATGCTATCCCCAAAGTCCAAGTTATATTCCACCTGAGGGACGCTTTTATGCCTGTCTCGAAGCCACTACCAATTGATCCTGTAAAGCTGGAAGCATGCAGTAATTGGCCAGTGAATGTGTCTGTCAGTCTTTTCAGTTGCTCCACATCCTCCCTCCTACAGCCTGTCTCTCCCTGCCATGCCATGTGCCTGCCTCTGACTGACACTGCATGTGCTGCTATTTATCTGAATAATGGTCTTCAAGGGGACAACTTCAATTGCTTATAAAATTGGGTCCCTTTATCAAATTGTCCTGTAGTTTGGCAGGGATGACAGGAATGTATGTGATATATTCCTGCTAAATATCTTGTAAACAGGATGAAGTATAAAAATTTTAAAGCTGGAAATTAGGGATGGGCGAACAGATCACGGTTCGGGTTAGGCCGTTTGGTTCAGCTGTTCACTTCAGGTTCGGCCATTCAGGAAAAAATAACGCGAGAGCACGGGAAGCCATCAATGTGCCGGAAACCCGAAATTTGAGTGCGTGTGGAACTGTGTGGTGAGTGAGTGTGTGCTTGACAGGGTGGCTGTTTGGTTTGTGTGTTTTGGCTGTGTTTGTGTTGGGTTTGGCTGTGCTGTGTGTTGGTGATTGTTAGTGTGTGTTGTGGGTGACTGTTTTGGGTGTTTGTGTTTTTAAAAAATAAGAAAAAAAAATGAAGACGGCTATGGTGCTGATCCCCCAGCTGGGGGCCAACTTGCCGGTCGAGGAGGAAGTAGAAGTAGAGGTCGCTGCCCCTACAACACCTCCAGTGGTGGTGCCCAGCTCCTTGTATGAGCAAGCGGCGGGCTCAGGAGATGCTGCCAGGTTTGTAATTTTTTTTTTTACTTTGAGGACAAGAAAGTTTCTATGTGTCAGAGTGAGCTCACTAGCGTGCGGGTGGGTGTGTGCCTGGGTGGTGGGCATCAGTCAGGCACAAACAATGGGCATCAGCGGGTGGCAGCGGATGTCTGCCACAGAGATAGAGGGTACTGTAGTGTGGGGTGCTCTGGCATGAGCAGCACCCCCATCCAAACATGTGCCAGGCTAAGGCTAGCAAGGGTCTCCACTTTCCAGTTGCCATCCTATTACCTACGCACCCCCAAATAAGGGCAGGGTCTTTCCTCCAGCCAGGATCAACTATCCCATCACCGTTGCCATCCCTAGCACCCCAACGAGGGCAGGATTTGCACATGCCAGCCAGGGCCTTCCTAGTTGCAATCCCAAGCACCCCAAGGAGGGCAGGAGTTGCATGTGTCAGCCTGTCAGGGTCTCTCCATTGCCATCCCAAGCAGCACCCCAGGGAGCGCAGGATTTGCACGTGCCAGCCAGGGGCTTTCTAGTTGCAATCCCTAGCATTCCCTAGCACCCCCAGGAAGGCAGGATTTGCACATGCTTTACTGCTTTCTAGTTGCAATCCCTAGCACCCCAAGGAGGGAGGAGTAGAGGCATCATCATAAATGCATGATATTACTTTGGTGTTCTTAATGTGTTCCCATTTCAGAGAAGAATCAGATGCCGGCCCCAGTGCTGATGCCAGGATGAGGCCAAGGACTCTGAGGACCCCCTAAGCATAGGCAGAGGTCTCTGCCACAGCCAGACACACATACACCCAGACATCCGGCGCCAGGCGTTGGATGTCTGGGGGTTCTACCACAAGGGCGACGAAATCTCCACATGCAAGGTATGGCACGGGGACTGGAATAACAGGGAATTAATTGCCCTATGACCTGTTAGGAATGGAAGTCCCCTGTAGAGAGAGATTGGATGGCCACCCCAGTCCACCCACTCGTGAAGACAGAATGCAGGCAGGGCTTGGCAGACCATTGGTCTGACACAGTATGGCACTTCTTATGTAAATATCTTTTTCTTCTCTTTTTAGATCCACCACAAAATATTTCAATGCCAGAGGGAGGGGACCACATGTGGGTTAATCACCCACATCGAGCGAAGGCATGGCCTAAAAGTGAGGTGGCAGGGTGAGGACTCTGATGTGGCCGTGGACCCCCAGCGCCAGAAGAAGGGGGGGAAGGCAACCCACAAATGGCGGCATATAACCCCTTCCTCCCCCTCCAGCCCTGATGTGGGGGACACCCCCAGGCCCAGGGAGGATGCAGAGGTCAAGGCCCTTCAAGCCAACTTGCAGCCCAACCGTGGCTGTGTGGCGGAGATCCAGAAGTCTGTTGACACAATGGAGAACCGCCTGGTGGAGCAGTTGCAGGCGGTCCTGCTGGAGCAGTATGTCTCCGCTGAGCTGGACTGCATGCAGATTTACCACCAGGCAGTTTCCAGGTGGCATAGGGACCCAAAAAAACTTGGAGTTTGTCATGGCCACGGCTACGTGCTGAACGAGTTCCAGGTGGCCAGCCCTCAGGCCTGTGATGTGCCCCAGTGGCTGTTGCCTTTCCCCCAATTCCCGGGGGACAGGCCCAGTGGCAGCAGAGACTCTTAGTTTAATTAATAGGTTTCCTTTATATGTTTGCTTTTGTTTTATTAAATGTTGTTGTTTTTGTTTTCTTGTTATGTAAATAGTTTTAATTCAAGTTGTTATATTAATTGTTATGAGCTTTGTTTGACCTGTCCAATCTTTTTAGAATCTCATAAAAGCTTGTCGATCCCTACCAGCAGCACCTGCCACCTCATGTAGCGTAGTTATTAACCCAAAGATGTGCTATGCCAGCAGCAGGGTCTCAACTAGCAGAAAGACCCCCAGGAGGTGCAGGGCTTGTGTTTGTGTGGGTGGGTGTGACAGAGAGAAAGAAAGACAGACTCCTTGGCAGCGGGCAGGAGGCGGCGGGAGCTGGTGGTCGGAGGGGCTTTTAGTTTCAGCAGCTTCAGTGGGTATCTGCAGGTGGGTGCAGAGGAGTAGGCTTTAGGGGAGGGGGGCATGCTGGCATGGGGGCACTGGGCTTCTGGATGCAGTGGAATGGAAAGCAGCCCCGAGTGACTGGAATGATGGTCCCCTAATCTCATTGATGGTTCCTGGGATGGGCGGGCATGACTAAATCAGGGATAGTGGAATGACAGCCTAAAGCCTATGGGGCACACTTCATCCGATCAGGTGATAGGTGGTAGCAGGGCAGCAGGTGCACAGGCAGGCAGGCACATATAATACATTGTGTGTTATATTCCATCTCATTATGGTAGGTTTGCTGTGTGCTGGATGTGGCCAATGGGCATTAATTGGTGCATGAGCACACATGGGAGGTCTTCCTGGTTCTGGTAGGTGGCAGCCAGGATATACCTACCTCTCCCCCTCTAACCCCCATCTCCCTCGTTCTAGCTGGGAACCTCTCTCTCTCTCTCTCTCTCTCTGGCCAAATAGTGCAGGTGACAGCATGGGTGGGATCATGTCTGTCTCTCCTTCAAGCAGTGGGTAGACTCTCTCTCTCTCTCTCTCTCTCTCTCTCTCTCTCTCTCTCTCGGCAGCAACCTGGGTGGGCAGACAGGCACCTTGGCATGAGAGGCAGGACGGTGGGCTGAGGCAGACTTTGAGCTTGGCGGCAACCTGGGGTACAGAACACTTGGCACAGACAGCATATAGGTCTGGCAACAGTAGCTGTTTCTTTATGTCATGGCATCATGGCACAGATAGCATATAGGCCAAGGATCTCTTAGACAGTCGATCCTAAGAGATAGGCGAGCATTGTTGAGAAGGGACGGGCGATCGCTGATATCCTCCGTTTCCCGCAGCCGATCGAAAGGTAGTCGGGTACAGGATCATCCTGGGCCAGCTACAAATCGTCCGAAGGCAAGCTTCTAGATACAGTGAATAGAAGATGGATAGACAGTGGGTAGAAAGATGGTTCTCTGTTAGTGGAATGATGGGTCATTTTGAGAGGAAAGAATATGAGCTAGGAAATATGTCAGAAAGTTGCAAAACCTTTATGAATAAAAATGGGTGGGAGCCTCCAAGAAGCTAGTGTGCTCCCCCAGACTGAGTCCCTCTGCTGGCTCTACAGACTCTCCTGGCCAAGTGTGTCTACTCTCCCTGCCTTGGTTCATCCCAACTGCATCCTGTCCCCACATTTCTCTGGTGGGGGGAGGGGGGAGAGTGAGAGATCTCCAGATACCCTCACCCCACCCTGCAAGGTGCTTGCTTGCTGCCTCTACATTGGGAGCAGGGTCCTGAGGGATGTTCCCACGGTTTGAATGTTGCTGGTTCTGGGTCCCCACCCTAGAACACAAGCTGCCTTTTGTGTCTTCTGCTCAAAGCTCTTCTCCCCCCACCCCCTTTCATGGCCCAGTTTTCTCTGAGCTCCACATGCAGAGCTGGGACTAGGGCATTCCCAGCCCTGCAGCTGGTGGGGTGCGTGGAGGCCTTGCTGGTGCTTGAGAAGGGGAGGGGCAGGCAGAACTCCCCACTCCCTCAGACTGGGTGCAAGGACCTCACAGATAATGAATTGAGACCCACCATGGTGGGTCCTGGGGCTAGATTGGCAGCTTCTGGATCTTGGACACAGCCCTCCCTGCTGGTAACTTGGCCCCAGGACCCTGATGGCAGGTCCTGGGGCTGGAGTGGCTGTTTCCTGATTCAGTGGAACTACATCAGAAAGTGCAAGGAATGATGGCCCCAGACCCATCATGGTGGGTGCCGGGGTTGGAGTTGCAACTTCTGGATCTTGGCCACAGGCCTCCCTGCCTGTAACCTGGCCCCAGGACCCTGACGGCGGGTCCTGGGACTGGAGTGGCTGCTTCTTGTCACGCAGTGGAAAGACATCATCTCCAAGCTAGGAATGATGGTCCCAGACCCATCACAGTGGGTGCCAGGACTGGAGTGGCAGCTTCTGGATCTTGGCCACAGCCCTCCCTGCCTGTAACTTGGCCCCAGGACCCTGGCAGCAGGTCCTGAGGCTGGAGTGGCTGCTTCTTGTCATGTGGTGGAATGACATCGGAATGTGCGAGTAATTATGGCCCAGACCCATCATGGTGGGTCCCGGGGCTAGAGTGAATGAATGAATAAACTTTATTGCCGTAACTTACAGTTATTGGCATTACAAAATATAAATAATACAATACAATAGGTAAGATTAAAATAAACACCCAAACCTCAAGAATGCAGACAACATCAAACAACTAAATAACAAAAGGAAAATTTAAAATACAATCATTAGATAATATCGTTTGAACAACAAAGAGTTCAGGCAAAAAAAAACGGGGTGGGGGGGGCTCCGTGCAACAACCCCATTTCCAGCCCGTATTTCCTGCCCAGAATGTGAGCCAAGAGAAAGTCATATATAAATGGCTCTAGGGTAAGAATGGCTGCAACCTTGGCCCACTTCCTTGCAAACGTACACCACATTGGCACGACTCCTAAGGAGTCCTCCGTCTCAGATATGTAACCAGATTGGCAAACACTGTGATTACCTTAGTTAAGTCAGAAGCCTTGGGGCTTAAACATAACTCATATACTTTAGCAACAGAGTTCCTCTCAAACAGCTCTTGGAAAGGGGAAAATATCCTGGTCCAAAAATGAGAAAAAGCAGGACATTCAAAAAGCTGGTGTCTGTTTGTGTCCAATGCCTTCAGATCACAGGATCGGCACACTCTTTCCTCTGACAGGATCCCAAGATATCGTCCCTCAAGAATAGCAGAAGGAAACCCCACAACGCAGTATCGAAAACGCGCACCTAATTCGGAAATTTGGTCAAGCCATAAGATACGAGGATTCCACGAGGGGGGCTACCGGAGGGACATAATTCCGGGCAACTCTCTGAAGCTGCCTCTGTTCTGAATCTAGCTGCAGCTGCTGATCTGCCAGCCGTTCCTTAACAAAAGACATAGCGGATTTGAGCCTCTTGGATACCAGGTGAATGGGGCAAAACCCTAGCTTTCTGATTTCCCCCTCAACCCATACCAGCCAGGGGTCAAGAAGGCCCTTCTCCCTTGCCATCCTCAAAAGGGAGCTGTCCTCAGCGGGCAGTAGCACAATCTTTAGCCAGAATCTGATTGTACTTTGAAGGGCCAGAATCCTAAGGGGCCACAGCCGGATTCCAATTGCAGAAGAATCTGCGGTGTTCCCTTCGGGATCCCTAGTACTGAGTGGAGAAAACCATTCTGTACCACCTCAAGAGAGTTGAGGTGTGACAAGCCCCATACTGGAAAAGCATATAAAAACTGAGCTATGGCTTTTGCTTGAAACAGCCGCAATTCTGGTAGCAACAACTTTCCCCCTTTCCCAAAATAAAAGTGTTTAATGGCTCCCACAGTTTGAGAAACTTGAATTTTTGCAGCTGCCACATGTTCTTGACAGCTTAATGAGCTATAAAAAATAATCCCCAAATACCTAAATTTATCCACCTGCTGGATTTCATTTGTCCCAATTCACCAGTGATGGATTTCTTTATGACTCCTGCGCTTCATGACCATGACCTTTGGCTTCCCGTAGTTAATAGAAAGGCCCTCTCTGGTGACATATTCGCTGATGGCCTGCATAGCTCTTCTCAAACCCACCAACGACTGGGAAATAAGCACTGTCATCCCCGTATAAAAGTGAAGTGAACTTCCTATTCCCAATCTGCGGTGGGTGAGAATCAGTCTCCAACAGGAAAGAAGGTAGGTTATTTATAAAGATGTTAAACAGGGCTGGTGCCAAGAGACAACCCTATCTAACTCCATGATCCACTTGAACCTTCCCCGAGAGGGCACCATCTCGTCCATATCTCACCTGGAGAGTATTCCCCTGATGGAGCTGGACCAAGAGGAATAGAAGCCTAGGCTCCATCTGCAGGGAGCCGAGCTTCACCCATAGCCGCTCCCTGCAGATGGAGTCAAAGGCTATTTTTAGGTCAATGAAGCACAAGTAAGCTCTCCCTCGACACTCCACACACCTCTCAATAATTTGAGCAAGAACTAGGGCATGGTCCACCGTGGACCTACCCTTCTGAAATCCTGCTTGCTCAGGCTCTATGATGTTATTGGCCTTCAGCCAGTCCAACAATTTCCCCAGAAGGTACCTGGAGTACAACTTCCCCACTACGCTGAGGAGACTTATTGGTTGGTATTTCCAGGGGATAGGGGGTCCCCCTTCTTAAAAATCGGGACCACGATGGTGTTTGTCCAGGACCTAGGTATATTTCCTGTTTCATTTATACTGGAAAAGACCGGTGCCAAAAATTCAGACCACCATTCTGGGGTACTTTTCAGCTGGTCGGCTGTGATTAGATCTTCCCCTGAGGCCTTACCAGATTTTAATTGCCCAATCAGAGGGATGATTTCCTCCGGGGTCACTGGGGGCCAATGGTGGAAACTGTCTTCTGGAGCAATGGGTAGATCATAAATATTCCCCTATGGGGCCGAGAACACTACACCATAGAAATTCTCCCACACCTCTGGGTGCAGGGGGGGTTCCAGTGGATTTCCACCTCCTAGCCTAGCCTGCCGGATAGGGGTCCAAAACCTTTTAGAATCTCCCTGGCCTGCCACTTTTTGCAAAAGTGCCCATTGCCATTTTTGATTAACGAAAGGTGCTCAGTCTATCAGTTTATGGTATTCCAACTGATGCTCGAAGAAGGTTCCTCTGGAAAGTCTTGAGGGATAAAGCCTCAGAGTCTTGGCAGCATGTCTAAGGGCTACCCACTTCCTGTGGCAAGTCTGGATGAACCATATAGGCATACCTCTAAGATCTGACCCAACATGGCCCTTTGGGGTTAAGATAGGTTATAACTAGGGATGTGCAGACAGAACCAGGTTCAGATGTTTGGCCATTCAGTGGTTTGGATCGAAGGTTGAGTTCAGATTCAATATTTGGTTCATTCGATCTCGGTTTGGTCTTTAGTTTTGTGCAATTGGGTACTGAAAATAATATTTGATTTTTGAAATAAAGGGAAAAAACTGAAAACTATATTTCTGGCTATAACATTTTTGTTTCTTATCCAATTTTGATTAAATTTGGGATGTTTGTACACCCAATGGAGGGCCCTAAGTATAGCAAGGCCTGCTTAGATAAAGAGAACTGATTTCAGAAGCAATTGAATATTGTGATTTTAAGAAAAGCTCCATATACATTCATGGCTACAGCTTCTTTATCTTGCATCCAATGTTCATGAAGCTTGTGCGTATTATGTCCCTCCATATGCTTAATACTTCTGCCAATTTTCAGAAAGAGTGAATAAAGGGTCCCAAGGGTATAAGACATTAACCTGAAAATACATTTCCAGCTGTAACATTTTGATATTCCATTCTGTTTACAGGATATTTGGCAAGAATGTATCAAATACCTTTTTGGCCATTTAAACAAATGTACAGGAGATTTTGATAAAGGGACCCAATTATACCAGCAATTGATGTTGTCCCTGTGAAGATCATTATTCAGATGAATATCAGCATATTCAGTGCCAGTCAGAGACAGGCACCCTGCATGGCAGGGGGAGAGAGACTGTAGGAGGAAGGATGTGGAGCAACCCCAAAGACTGACAGACACATTCAATGGCCAAACACATTACTGCAAGCTTCTAGCTTTACAGGACCAATTGGTAGTGGCTTCGAGGTGGGCATAGGGGGCGGCCCTGAGGCGGGCATAAGCAACATAACTGGGACTTCTGAGATAGCATCCCAGCAGTCAGGAGACATAGTTTAAACACATCCAGGCTGGCCAATTATCATCACAATCACATCCTGCAGCACTGAGACAGAGGACATAAGAGAATTTCTATTGACTCTTTCCTAAACAGATGCTTCTGACTTCCCAGAAACAAGTGGGGGAGATATGTTGGGATGGTCCCAGCACAGAATGAGGATATTTGGTTGACATTTCTGTTGGCCAATTTGCATCACAAACCGATCTTATACCACAGTGACATAAGAGAATCCCAGGCATAGGCCCCTTCTCTACATATGTTGTACAGGCATATAAAATTGGGACCCTTTATAAAATCTCTCTGATATTTGGAAGAAATGATCATTAACATGTAATATATAGCGCTGTCAAATTTCATGTACATTGGTTAGGCTACAAAGATGTTATAGTCAGACATACATTTATATGTTAATTGCTAATACCACCAAGACCTTTTTTCCAATCCTTCTGAAATTGGGCAAAGATACTACATTTGTGAAGGGGTATAAACACGACAAGTTTCACCTATATTAGATGTGAGGCAAAGATGTTACAGCTAATAAACTATATGTAGAATATTGCAAAATACAATAATTCAACTGCTTCTAAAATCAGATTCCTTTATCCAATAATTTTGAAACTTGGTACACATAATGCTTTCTATTGGAGGTATAGGTACTCCATGATTCAGCCACATAGCTTAAAAAACAAAAACATTACAGCTGATAATGTGTTTTCTATTTAAAACCAATGGAAATTCAATTGCGAACGCACCAAACACATCCGAACTGAACATTTGAATTCGATTTTGGTTTGCATGTTTGGTTTGGTCAACTGAAATATTCTAGTTTAGTCTGAACTCCAAAATTCCGAACAGCGTTCACCCATCCCTAGTTATAACAGATCTAACATTTCCTCGTATCCCATCAAGGCATTATGTCCCCTAGCCTTACCACCTGCCATAGACCTCATATCTTAGCCTCCTGTTGAAAATTTAGCAAACCTAAAGCTAGCTAGGGAGTCCATTTGATTCACTTAAAAAAGGTGGATTTTGCCAGAGGGCCACCGGGGATGGAGGCGCAGGGTCCCAACTTTCCCCCTGGTACCTGGCAGGATAAATGAAGTGAAAAATGGCTTATATCAGCACTATGGACCTCAAAAATTATTATATTTGGGAAGAAAAATGACAAAATCAGAAAGTAATCTATAACACTAGACCCCCTGATGTGCATGAAATGTATAATTCCCTTTCCGGTCTCCCTTGGTTCTCCCATTTAAAATTACCAGCTCCATTTCCTCTAACATCTGAAGCATATGGTCAGCATTTCCATTTATCCTGGGAAAGTCGGGGGGAATAACATGCCCCCTAAGGGTACCTTCTAAATTTGTGGAAAACACTGCACCCCCCCTGGGTCCCAATCCTAGTGTTGAAATCCCCACCCAAAATAAGGGGGACAGCAGGAAAATGTTGCAGCACATTCAACACCCTCTGGGTAAGTTCCCTCCATATTTCAGGACAATAATACTCAGAGATCATAGGGGGAATGTACACATTACCCACTATCATTTCCAGACCCGAGGGAAGGGTACAGCAATACAAGGCAACATAAGACTTATACAAATTTATTAGAACTAAATTAAAATTACAAAACAGTGGAACCACAAGAGCCAGTCCACCACTCAGTCTCCCAGAGACCCTTGAGGGGGTCACCCTCAAGGAAAATATCCTAAAACCATCCAATTACATGGCTTCTAGGGACCATGATTCCTGCAATAAGGATATATCCTGCCCTGCCAAAAAAGCCCTAAAATCCAGATCTTGTAAATGGATTTCCCATCCAGAGATGTTCCAGGAGGCAAGCTTTACGGGATCCTTAGATAGTTGTAATAAGTTTGATCTGACTAGGGAATCCCTTGCTTGAGTAAAGCTAGTATCACCTGTCCCCAGTGAAAAGGGGCTAGAGTGGCAGCTTCTGGATCTTGGACACAGCCCTCCCTGTCTGTAGCTTGGCCCCAGGACCCTGATGGTGGGTCCTGGGGCTGGAGTGGCTGCTTCTTGTCTTACGGTGGAATGACATCAGAATGTGCGAGGAATGATGGCCCAAGACCCATCATGGTGTCCTGCTGCATGACCTGTTCTGCCTGCCGGACCTTCTTCACCAGCGTAACCTTCCGTAGGCCACAGACTGCAGTCTCACGTGCCATGCTGCCCTTGATCCTGGGATCCAGTATGGTTGCAAGGACCTATTCATCCCAGCAGAGGAGCTCATCAAAACGCTTACTCAGTCACACATTCAACTTCCACGCAAGGTCAATCGCCTCATCGACATCTTCCTGCCTGAGGGCCACGATCCCGCACCCCCCAAGAATCTCATCCAGGCTGCTGTGGAGACTATGCACCAGTGGGCCCACCTACCTGAGGGTGGCAGTGGAGCTGCTCAAGGTCTCTGTGATGGCCAGGAAGGGTCTCAGGCAAAGACTGTGTGGGCTATAATCTCCCATTCCTCCCTGTTGTACCCTGGAGGTGGTTCAATGTCTGTCTCCAGTTCCACCTGATGCAGAGCGGCTTTCTGCTCAAGAAGCCGCTTGAGTATCAGGAAGGTGGAGTTCCACAAGGTGGAGACATCTTGGAAGAGCGTATGCACTGGGGACCCTTGTTCGACCTGCTTCTCCTGGAGGAGCTCGCTGCCCTTCATGCTGAAGTTGAAGAAGCCCGCCAGCTTCCTACCCCACTCATCCAGGGAGCTAAGGGTGCCTTGCCCAATCCCCTTCTCCCCCAAGCCCAGAACATCCTTCACCATGAGATGGAGGGTGTGTACAGCATAAGGGATGCTCGTGAAGCCCCCGTCACTGGCTGCCTTTAGGATATTGGCCACGTTGTCCATGACCCCACACCCCTGGTGAAGGCCACGCCTGGCGTGAACCACTCCCTCACCATTGTGGCCAAGGCTGCCTTGAGGGTCCTCACTGTTTGGGAACTATCCATGACTTGGGCCTGAAGCAGGGCCCACCTACACCCTGCTTCAGATCCCCTCCTGCCACTGCCATGCGCTGCCTCTGGGTCCTGCCACAAGTGTGTAGTCACATCCAGGTAGGTGTGCTGGACGTTCCTGGCAGACCACAGGTATGTGGTGAAGTGAACTATTGCCCCCCACCCCCTGCAAGCTGCTCCCTCACCCGCTCCTCCAAAGCCCTGTAGAGCTGTGGCACCACAGCCCAACTCAGGGTGGAGTGGGAAGGCAGCTTAAAGTTGGGGGCCAGGAACCCAATCAGCCCCTGGAAGCCCTTGTCCTCCACAATGGACAAGGGCTGGCCATCCAGGGCAATCATCTCTGCCAACAGGCGCTTGTCTTTCCCTGGAAGCCTGTGCCACAGCACCCTGACCATGGACTTGACACATCCCCCCACCCCATCCCCTCCATGGTGGACTGACGGCACTGCTGGCGATGCTCCTGTGCTGTTCTGCCCCCATACTGCTCCTGCTGCTAGAGGCAGCAGAAGTTGGTGCAGGACACTGGCCCCCTGAATGAGCCGGGTGACTGGCCGCTGCAGTTGGGACCCGCTGGCATCCACTTCTCTTGCCTTCCCGCTGAGCAACACAGCACTGTGACATGCCTTGAGGTGCCTTGCCATTGCAGTTGTGCCAATGTTGACGAGCACCTGCCCACGCTTCACCACCTTATTACACAGTGTGCACTGCAACTCTCTGGGATCATCTGCCTGCACCTGCTTAAAATGATCCCAGACTGAGGATTTTTTCCCCTCTGCTGCCTTCTTGCCCACCCCAGCAGACACACTGCTGCCAGTGCTGCTGGGAGGGGGAGAACTTCATGGCACTGGCAACACAGGTCTGGGAGGAGGGTCAGACATTGCCTCGGGTATAGACATCTCCTCTGCGGCACTAGTATCTGCCTCTTCCTCACTGTCCGCGATCATGGTGATGTCCCATAAAGGGGAGTACTGGGACCCTGAGGCTAGACTGCTCGTGTCCACCATGCTGCTGGCACTCTTCCTGTGCTCCCCTCTATAGCTGCTAGTTCTGCTGCTGCTGCTGCTGCTGCTGTTGCTGCTGCTCTCCCTACTGACATTGCCTGGGGAACGGGCCCTGCCTCTAGCAGCCGGGGTGGGATCCACCAGCTCTGGACTGCTGGGGATTGCTTCGACAGTGGGGGACATTGGTGGCCCTGCAGGAACATTGGAAGCAGCCCCAGCCCCTGCTCCAGCACCACCACCAGCAGAGACATATGCAGCCTCAAGTCCTGCAGGCCTTCCAGTGCCCTGCATGACAGTGGAGGAGGGCACTGCCAGGAGGTGATGCTGAGCCGCTAAAGCCTGTTGCCCTAAAGCAGGCCTGATGAGTTTTGGGGGGTCGGGGGTGCGATGTGCTCTGCCTCTGGCTACTGCTGCTGCTGCTCCCCTGGCACGACCCCGCCTGCTTCTGGCACCTGCCCCATTGCCTCCCCTTCTCCATTTCTCCCTCCAAAATAATGTGTATATATATATACACACTAAATGTAACTACTATTAACCAATAACTAATCTAAATGCTATGAACTAAATGGATTATGTACACACTACTCCTACAAACACTAAAACTAAAACACTAAATGCTATCTCTATCACTAAACTAACTCCTACAACTGTCTACTATCTCTATCTATCTATCTATCTATCTATCTAGGATGCAGGGGAATCACAAACAACACAAGGAGAGGTACAAAACTTAAATGAAACCTAAATCAATCTAATAATCCTACCCTAAATGAAACAACAGGGGACAGGAATCAGGGATGAAATATATGGGAGAGAGAAAGGATTCAATGGAGGGGGGAGGGAGGAAGGAAGATTGAACACAGTGAGGGGTAAAAACAAACCCCCACTAAATCTATCTAAGCTAAGCTAAATAAATGAATGATAATATGGGGGTAGATGGGTTGGATGGGTGAAATGGGAGGAGGATGGCTGGATTGGGGAGCTGGAAAATGCTGGGAGAGAGGGAGCCTTCTGAAACGTCTGCTGTTTCAGTGACTAGCTCAGAAGGTATTGGGAAGGGGGGAGGCAGACAGTTTTGTTTATTGGTGCGCCCACCTCACCACAAGCCCCATTGACTCCATGCAGCCTAGCCCGTGACCAATCGCAGACTGACAAGCCAGTAGTCTGAGGCAAAAGGGATGGTGATTCGGCAAGCCAGTCTCAACCCTCCACTCCTGGTGCCTGGAAGTCTGCTACTCAGCTGAGTCAGATGACTCCCCCTCCCTGCTATGTTTAGCCTTCTAGTGACCTGACAGTAGACCATGTTTTAGCCACCCAAACTCAACCGAACGTGATCTGAACTGACTGAAGTGTTCGGTCATTTTGACAATCGGAATTGAGTTCGGTTCAGTATGTTTGGGTTTGGGTTAGGGTTTGGGTTGGGGTTTGGGCTTGGGTTTGGTCGTCCGAACAGGCTGAGTTTGGGCTGAACTCCGAACTTCCGAACTGCGTTCGCCCATCCCTACTGGAAATGTATTTTCAAGTTAATGTCTTGTACCATCAGGACCTTTTGTCAAATCTTTCTGAAAATTGGCAGGAGTATTACGATTGTGGAGGGACATAATATTAACATATTATTAACATTTCATGCAAATTGGATGGAAGCTAAAGAAGTTGTAGCCATGAACGTGTATGGAGCTTTTCTTACAATCATAACATTCAATTACTTCTAAAATCAGCTTCCTTTATCTAATCATTTTGAAACGTGCTACACATGGTGCCCTCCTTTGGGGGTACAGCCTCCATAAGGTCCATCAAAATTGAATAAGAAATATAAAAGTTAAAGCCAGAAATACATCTTTCAGTTTTTCCCTTTATTTCAAAAACGAAGTGTCATTTTTCTTTCTATTTTCATTATTAATTATTATTATTATTATTATTAGTCATTTTCTTTATTGCAATAATAATAATAATAAAAATGAAATTTTTCATTATCGTTATTCTAACAACAAAAGTGACATGTACACCCCTACTGGCTAATGAACAGCGCAAGCAGATCTCAGCAATTGAATGCATCCTGTGAATCCTCAATGCCTTGTCTCCCATAACCAATCAGGGTTATGGGACCTCTGTGGGAGGTCACTGCAACTCAATACTGTAGAGCTGGGCTGCTTCACTCTGTGTTAGCTCTCTTGTTTGTCATGATGCGTTTGCGAAAGCTGCTGCTGCTTGCATTAGAAACCTTCCCATATATATATATCCCTTATTCCCATCCCTACCACCCAATCCTTATTCCTTAGGTACACATATATATATATATAGAGAGAGAGATTAGAGATAGTAGATATACCTCTGAGTTTTCCTTTTCCCTTCCCCTGTCTGTATAGGATAGGAATATTTTGTATTATACTACATAGGTTATGTTTAGCTTAGTTTCTGTATATATTATATAAATAAAACTACATACTGTGTACGGTATATATTATTGTGTGCAGTTCTTTCTGTATCACAATGAGAAGAAGGAGAAGTTCAACTTCTGTCAATAATTCTTCATTGGCACACGAAATAGATACCAATACCAATACCAAAAATAAAATCTTCATCTGAAATTGACAACGATAACAACAACAATAGCAAAAAGCAACATTTTGTTAACAGAAACGAAAACAACACATTTTAATAGTAAAAACGATAATGAAAAACAAAAAATGACATGGGGCTCTGGTGCTCACCCGTAGTTGATGACATCCCGATATCTACATATTCTTTTGTATTTGATATGTTTACTAAAACAAACCATCAGTACTTTATGTCATCCATATGGCATGTCTTTTTTTTGTCACCCTATTAAAAATATCTCCTTCTGTTTTTCTTTTTGGTAGATGCTTTGTAGTCTGTATAACATTTACTTCACATCCTGCATGGCTTTTTGTGGAGCCTGTATATTTATAGCTGCTCTATAACTGCTACAGGCAGACAGAAATGGAACCAACTGGGAATTTCTTCTGTTCTTTGTTCAGTGGCCCTTTGTTCAGTGACTTAAAACATTAGACGTAAAAGAAGACTAAAAATATTAGATCAAAGGCAATGTGATCAAATGGCCAGAGATTGAAAATGATGACATGCAATTAAATACTGTACCTTGCCCTGACCTGTAAGGAGAAACATAAGAAATTAGCTGAGATATTTACAGCTCAAAGAATGGAACTTGTTGAAGACTAACTTCTTCAGTCTGAAAGGAGAAAATCTAATTTTGCCTTGGAGCAACCTGTATTCCAAGTCTCTGTTCTTAAGCTTGCAAATACATCGGAAAATTCTCTTAGCCTTCACATGCTCTTGGCTGGATTTCTTCAAAAATTGTTCTAATGTGGCCTTGGGACAACAAATTTTGCCTGAAAGAGACATTTAAGCATAAATTTATTTTATAACTTTTGGTTGAAATGGGAAGGATTTTTTTTCCCCCAGCATACAATCGGCTTAACATCTGTTTAGTAATGATTCGTGCTTTGATAATACCCTTATGGAGAATAATGCGTACATTTATTTTCATTTCTAGTTGACTGAAAACCTAGGAGGTTTCGCTTCAAAGCAAGAACTGAACAACTCCTTTTACCAAGAGTGTGCAAATTAATTTCAGTGACAATTTATACAACATGCAAATGAAGCACTCGCTGCCATTTCTTTAACAGACACATATACGGGCTCCACTGGAGAAATAATCACTTGTTATCCTTTTTTCTTGCTATATGTAGATTAATAGTAATTGTTATAGTTATAGTAATATAATATAATGCACACAAACAATCATGATTAGAGACAGGTTCCTGCCCCAAGGAGCTTACAGTCTAGGATAGGAAAGGAAGGGAAACAATGGATGCTTTTGACATGACATCTCCTGCTTTGGGTGGTGGTGGTGGTGGTAGCTGTCATTCCAGCCAGGACTAAGCCCAGCGGCCATACAAAGATTACAGTGACCAGGTCGGGGAGGGGGTGGGAGATGTACGAACGTGCATCTGACCAGCCCCACTCTTGTGCTGTATGGAGCAGCCCTGCACCCCTATCTGATGGGCAGCCAATGACAGCTGTCATATCACCCTGCTCTCCCTGCCACTCCAGACCGTGGTGAGTACAGTGGGCTATCAGAAGTGATAGGTCATGTTATTTTGAGTCCAGCGACTAGCTCCCAGTCATGATGGAGTTTAGCCCGGGCTGTGACTTGGGGAGTCCCCTGAGTCACAGCCCAGGCTAGACCTCTCCACAGTTGGGAGTCAGACTGTGCTAATATGTGGCAGGTGCATTTAGACGTGATGTTGGCACCTGGGTTAGTCCACGCTAAAGCAGATTAAACTGTGCCTCCTTCACGTCTGAAAACACCCAAGGTAGAGAAACATGGGAAAAGACAGATACAGACATTTCTATTTTACAGATGGGGAACTGAGATATAGTGACTTCCCCAAAGCCATTCAGTGAGTTCATGACCAAAATGAGATTTTAATCCTAATCTACCAGGTCCAAGACCAGTAAAATTCTGGACTACATAAATACTGGAGTGGATGGGGGTGTAAAGGGATACAACTGTTTAATTTGGTTTTCCTTTTCTCCTAATTGCTTAGAAGAAGAAGAAGTTCTAAGCTTCATGCATATTGACTACCAAACAAATAATTGAAATTATAGTCGCACACATACCTCAAATGGAAAAAGCCTCTTTCCCCTCAATTGCCTGCTGATTTTCTGAGAGGCAATTGTTTGAAGCCTTTTGCATCCTCCAATCAGCCTTTTTTGGTCTTTTTGAATAAATGTTAACTCTGAGACCTAACCACTGACAATAATCTGGTAGCGAGCACTTGGAAGATGCCAATAATGAGAACACACTGAAGGGAACGATGAGTGAGGGGATTGGAATTTTTTTTAAATTCCAGTTCTGTTCATTTTGGTATTCAAGTTTCATCCCAAGCAGCTATCCATGTAGAAAAGGAGTGTCTAGAATGCTTTTAGTAACAGTCAGTAAAGGACAGGGATTTCACATTCTGCAAGTTGCTGTCTGAAACTGAAAGATGTGCAACTATTGGTGAGTTTAGTTTTGGTTATGTAATGTTAAGTAGTAACTAGGAGATGTCAGAGAAAAAAAGAAATAGCTATAATCAGTCCCTCTGTAAACTTGTCTTTAGACTATCTGGGAGTGTAGTCAGTGTTGTGCATCTCTCTCATCATATGTACTACTTTGGTAAAAAGTTGGGCAGCAAAGCTATTGCATGGGAAGCATCATTTTGTTATTGCCCTGGGAAACCTTGCACACTTCAGGTGTTGACCACCATGAGAAACAGAATATTTAACTAGATGGGCAATTGGTCTGACCCAGTATGGCAGCTCTTGTGGTGGTGTCCTGACAAAGGCTCCTCCGGGTAAGCACAGCAAAAGCCAATCAGTGGGACAGGGAAGCAGATGGGCAGATGCTATGCCCACCCACTTGGATCTCACCAAGTAACAGTATGGGGGTGGGAGGAGAACTTGGGTGTGTGCTTGGTGATGGCAGGGGGTGGGGATATGTATAGATCTCTCTCTCTCTCTGAAGTTGGAGGAGGGGACAGAATTTCCACATGAGCCTTCCTCACTCCATCTGATCTTGTGTTTCTCCATTCTCAGTGAAGGGACCACATGGAAGAACTCGGTAAGGGAGGAAGAAAGTGCACCATACATACTTGGGGCAATGAGGAGTATTGGACTGTCCCTTCTTCTGCTACCCTCACTTTCATTACTCACATACGTATTATACCATAAAGCAGAGAAATTTTTCAAAAGGTTGATGGTGACTAGGGATGGGCAAACACGGTTTGGAAGTTCAGAGTTCAGATTGAACTCGACCTGTTTGGTTGACCGAACTGAACTTCCGAACCAAACTCGATTTTCGAACAGAACCGAATTTCCGAAATCGGCTCTGTTTGCCCATCCCTAAAAGATAATATTCCATTTAGTTCAATGGGGTTTGAATTTCAAAACTTTGTTGAGAAGTTCGGAGTTCGCACCGAACTCGAATAGTTCGGTCGACTGAACTGAATTTCCGAACAGAAACCGAATTTCTGAACCGAACCGAATTTCCGAACTCAGTTCTGTTTGCCCATCCCTAAGGGTGACAAGAGGACAGGAAGAGGTGTGAGAGTGGGAAAGCGTATATTTTCTCGCTAATTTTAACTGTGTTTTGTAGTGAGGTAAAAGAAGTTTTGTTTTGTTTCCCCCGATAACTTGGACCATAATTAATCCTTCTACCAAACCTAATCCTGGCTTGAACCAGCACCCTAGGGGCTCTGAGGGTGATGGTTGACTCCTCAGCACCACTACTGCACTTTGGCTCAAGGACCAGCAGTTTTGGTGAAGACTCTCATTGTATTGGCCAAGCCACATGCCCACTCTGCAGTGTGAGTACAGCCCCAGCTTTGGTTTGCTGTTTGGTTACTTTTTAATGTGCATTCTTAGGATAACTAAACTTGAAAACCAATAATTAGGACTTGGTCAGTAAGTCTGATGTCACTAAGTTTCAAATTCTTGGTGAGTTATAAGGAGTTACCTAACTCACTCAGACCAATAGTCCAACTTAGCCTAGTATTGTCACAACATGACATGGCAGCAGGTTTCAAATCCAGCATTCCAGCAGAGGTCTCACCCAGGTGTACTACCTGAGACGTTCCAGGATCCCTGGCAGGGGTCTCACCCAAGCATGCTACCAGAGATCCTAAATTGGACATACTAGGGATTGAACTTGGGACCTTACACATACAACGCATGTGCTCTGCCACCTGAATCATGGCCCACCCATAGCCAGTTCTTCTGTTCTTGGTATGAAAAAACAATGTACGTAGGAAAATCAAAAAATAACCCATACAAAGAAGTCACCAAATATCGAGGACCATTTGAACGTTACTCTAAAGATTTTCTGACTTCAATTAAAATGAACCATGAGAGCTTGCATTGAAAGATCAAAATATGCATTTACTGGGACATGCACTCAATATGGGCAAGGCACATTCAAATTCATTACAATGAATGAGAGTTTTGTGATTGATTTTAATGGCAGAGAATTGTGCCCCAATGCATTCTGAAAGCATGCCAAATCAACAAGTAACATTGGCGCTGATCCAATGCCCTGCAGATCCCATGAGCACCCAAGTGCACCCACCCACAAGCCATGTGCACCTCCATTGCAGGCACATTGTGATGCACTGAAACCCCATGCGGATCCGCAGGGCCTGGGATCGGCCCCACTGTTGAATATACAGAAAAACAGAGCTTTACACCAACACAGGGGTTCAACTATGATAGAACCAAATGTTTGTCCCATGGTGTGTCTGAACTTGTAGCAGAGGCATTTAGAGTGATCCTCAAAGCACTACACCAACACAGCACTTTGAGGACCAGAACCTTAATGGAAAGGGGTTGCCAGTTGAGTCAGGTTAAAAGTTGCTTTAATGGTCTAAGGAGCTGGCTTTAATGTGGCGTTAATGAGACAAGGACCCTTGGAATTCGAAAGGGGGCCCGTGGGGGGGGTGGGGTGGATATAGGCCAGCAGACAAGGGAAGAGGGTATGGGGCCCTGTATTTCTAATATGCATGTTTTATGAAGAACCTAGCAAAAGTTAGCTAAACAGAGAAAAGCAAATTGTCTCCATCATCTCTACTGGTGCTCTACCTACTGTCAGATTACTGCCCTCCACAAGGATGCCTTATGCAATACATGATTATTGAAATGTTTTCTGATTACTTAGAGAAAGTGTAGGCCTAGAAATCAACAAAAGAACTGCTTCACTTTATTCACACATTCTTATATGATCAAAACAAAGAGATGAATAATGGGACTATGTAGAATCCTAGGCTAGGGGTGTACACAAGGCCCCATGTCATTTTCATCATTGTTTTCATTATTAAAAATGTTGTTTTCATTAATTTTATCGGTATAGTTTCAAATGAAGATTTTATTTTTGGTATCATCGATTCTGATAACATTTAATATATATAATAAAACAGACTAGACTAAATACTTATATAATATCTAATCTCTCTATATACGTACACAAGTAATATCTATCAAATCTAAGGAGATAGGGGAAGGGAAAAGGAAAACTATCTATTATCTAATCAATTATCTATATAACTATTCTAATTTAATATAAACTATATGTCTATAATATATATCTATATCTAATCTATACTACCTATCTATATATAATATACAGGGGGAAGAAGGGCAGGGAAAGGGGGAAGGTAAAATGTAGGGTATGAGGAATAGGGATGTGCGAACACCAAGGGGTTCCCGTTTGGGGTTCAGCTGAACCCGAAACCATTCGGTTCAGTCCATTCAGCCTGAACGGGTTCAGGGGGCTGAACCCGTTCAGGTGGAGGGGGGGGCCGTTTTTCCCTCCCCCTCCAGGCTGCATGGGTGGTAGGGGCGCCAGGGAGCACCCCACCCCCACCCTGCCCAGCCTCGTAATTTTTTAAACCCCCTCACCCCAGGGATCGTCCTATCTGGTGGTGCCGGGGCTCCGGCCCTGGGTCCAGCAGCAGCGGGTCTGGCAGCGGGTCTGGAGGCAGCGGCACTTCGGAGTGCTTCAGGCTGCTACTAGGCCTTCTGGGTCAAACCGGAAGGCCTAGTAGCGGCCTGAAGCGCTCCGGACCACAACCTCCAGACCCGGGGCTGGAGCCCCAGCACCACCAGGTAAGGCGATCCCTGGAGTGTGTGCATGTGTGTGCGGGGTTTAAAAAACATTTGCGAGGCTGGGCAGGGTGGGGGGGGAGGTGCTCCCTGTCACCCCTTCCACCCGCGCAGCCTGGAGGGGGGAAGGAAAACAGGGTTACTCCCTGCGCCCCACCCAAACCAGTTCGGAACCTGAACTTTGTTCAGCTGGTTCAGGCAGGGGGTGGTTCAGATTCGGGGTGTTCAGCAATGGTCCGCACACCCCGAGTTTGGGCCAAACCCTGAACTTCCAAACCACATTCACACATCCCTAATGAGGAAAGAAAGATATCGGTAATACAATGAGGGCTAGGGAGGATTTTTAGCGTGCAAGCACCACAGTTCTGTAAATGGGCACAACCTGACAAGCAGAGCTCTCAGAGAACAGAGAGAAAAAGCCTAGCCATCCCATTATAAAAGGTTGCAGTGCCCTCCCCCAGAGCCCCCCTGCTTGGTTGTGGGAGGCAGAAGGCATTGAGCAATCACAGAGTGCCATGAGACTTCTGGGGCCTGTTTGCACTGCTCATTGGCCAGCGATACATCCATCAGATACTGCTGAGCTGCTTGCACCTCCCAACACAGGCACAGTTCAAGAGTTCAACCCTGTTTAGGGCTCCAAGATGTCTGATCCCTCCTCCCCTCTTCACATTTTTCCTCCAAAACCCAACTGCAACAGCACTAATAATAACGACAACGACATCGTCATTTTTATCATCGTTGTCATTATTATTGATTGTCGGTTTTGTTATTACAATAACAACAACAATAATGAAAATGATCATTATCATTATTGTAATAATGAAAACAACCTGCACACCTCTAGGGTCAGAAGAGATCTCAAGAGACCTCAAGGGCCACCTAGTCCAAACCACTGTTCTGTAGCAGGATACTCAATACCTACAACACTTCAGACAAATGCTTGCCCAGTCTGTTTTGAAATCATCCAATGAAGATTTCACAGCCTCCTTAGCCACCCTATTCTATTAATCAACTGTTCATACAATGGTAAGAAAATTTGGTGTTTGGTGTTCCTACAACAGTAAGAAAAACGAAGGGTAGGTGTATCAGGGGGTCCCCCAGGGCCACATGGGGCTCTGGGGTCACACTCTGGAATTAGCTCACCCCCCTGCTATGCCGTTTCAGCCTCAAGCCTCGGCTGAATCCCCCTTTTAAAGGAAGGAGATACCCTCTCAGGACACACCACACAGTCCAGAGGGTATTAGTCCACTGTCCTTTATTAGACACAACCCATGTCCAGCGTCCCTGGGGCTGCCGGCTCAATCGCCTCCACCCTGCAGTCCAAGGTCCATCTTTCTCAAGCACAGGAGCACAATAGTATCAACCCCCAAAGTCCATCCAGCCAGGCCTTAAATCCCCAGGCTCTCGCCAAGCCTTCCTCAGGCAAGAGGCTCCCTCCTGGGCACAGCCTCTCCCACTTGCCTGGGTCCCTCGCATTCTCCAACCTTCAGCACCCTGGATAGCATAGAGCAGGAAGGCTTGTTCAGGAAAATGTTGCTCCTTCAGCTCCCTGGAAGATACTCCTTTCTCGCTGCCTTTTCTCTCCTTTTATACAGGCAGAGTGGGTGTCGCCAGGCTTCCTCTACTCATCCTTAAAGGGACAGTACCCTTCCCACTCTGTCCCAGGGTTTCTCAGCCTGTTTACACCACAGACTGTTCCCCAGCTATGGGGTTCGCTCTGCCACCCTCTTTGGCATGCCCAGCCCTCCGGCAGACCCCGGAAGACCCTTCTTAAAGGGGAAGCAACCCCACAGGACTTCTCCCTGCTACAGTAGGTGTTTATAGTACACACATTAGTCTTTTTAAGATCAGGGCTGAAGTCTGTAACAAAACCTGAGGAATTGTTGGAAAAATCACAGAATGAATTCTGCCAAACCATATATTATGCCTGTTCTGAAACGCTAACAAGTTATGTACTTTTAATTTTGAGCTATTATCTGCATCAGAGCTGAATCAGGTATCATTTTAGCTGCCCTCAGCTAATACTCGTGTTTTCAGGTACCCTCAATGGGCATTCGACATGATGGCTGCCCACCCCCGTTGGGTACCTGGTGCCAAAAAATGTAGGTATTACTGTGTCATCCCATATCAGAGGAGTGTACTCTCCCTTTTTGGGTCCCCCTGGGAACAGGAAACCCATTAGAGGGGCACGCGCAGATGGGAAGATGGGTGTTTTCAGACGTTACGGGTGGCCGGTTCACCACAGTGGATTCCAGGTGGGGGTGAACAAAACAACCACCCCCCATGGAGAAGAAAAGCCCTGAACAGATGTAACGGGACCGGGACCATGGCTAGGAATCGGGCAGCCAGATCACGGACCGGGGCAGCGCAACAGATGTGACGCCGATTCCCAGCCATGGTCAAAATACCCAGAATCCACCGGGCAGGGGCGGGACACAGACATTGCTGTCTGAGGGCAAACAAAGCCAAAAGGCACAAAAGGGAATGCCCACACAAGGGAAACGGGAAGGGAGGGGGGAGAGGGAGAAGAGCCGGACAGGTACCACACACAGCCGGACAAGTACCACCCCCTCCGAGTGTCTGGGGACCCCCTATCTGCACCACAGGGTGCCCTCCCTACTGGACCACCTGCCTCACCTGCTTCCTGCACCTGTTGGCAGGTCTCCTTGGCAGCTGCCTGCTTGGGGCTACCTGGGTCTGGTCCCGGGGTGTCCCGTGGCCTGCGGGTGAGGAGGGGAGGTTGTGGTTGTAGGGGTGTGCAGTTGGGGGATCTGGGGATTGGCCCCCTCCCACCTTGGTTGTGGGGGGCTGGGGCTTAGGCTGGGGCTGGGGCTGGCCCTTCCATCCCCCCCTTGGCCCCTGCCCCTGTGGGCCCAGTCCCTCTCCCCTCCGGGTTGGCCGCTTACCCTCGATGTCTGTCTCGGATCCTTCCGAGGCCAGCCCCTGGGTGTGGGAGTGCTCCCCCATGGACCACTGGCTGAGGGTGATGAGAGTGCCGGCCTCGGACTCTGCTTGCCCGGCCTAGGGGTGGGTGCTTTCCGGGCTGCTGTCCGGGGGAGGGCTGCAGGTGCCGGAGGCACAGTGGAACACACAGCATGAGCACATGCCTGGGCACACACACACACACACACACACACAAGGGGAAGGGGGGCACGGGTGCCCGGACAACACACAAGGCACAACGGGAGCAAGGGGGGAACCGCAAAAGGGGGCCAATGGAGGGCAGCCAGTACAGCCAGTGCAGCACTGCAGGTCCAAGGATGCACACAAACCACTACAGGAAGCACCGAGGGCCAGTCTGGGGGTCCCGGAACCCCCAGGTCACACAAACACCCAAGAGGGGGGACGGGAAGCAGGTGGCAGCGCTGGCGGGTGGGGACACAGGCAGGTCGGTGAGGCCATGCAAAGCACCGCACCCAGGCACCAGAGAGGGCAACCATGGAGGTGAACCCCAGGTGTCCAGGCAGACCAGGGGGTGGGGCCCAGAGGGGTCCCGGGGCCAGAGGCAGGGGTGGCAGCAGCACCCCATGAAGCAAGCTTCACCACAGCACGGCAGAGACATCAGGGAGGGAGCAGCCAGTGGGGACCAGCCCCCCCAGACAGTTTTGCAGGAGCCCACATGGGGGCAGGACACTGGGGGGCCTGGAGGAACACCGGGACTCACAGGCAGCCGCTGGGGTCCACCGCAGGCCCAGGGGCTGGGTGCCCCACCCAGTGAACCAGGTGGGGCCAATGGATCAAGCCCCAGTGGTACCCCAGCACAGACATGTGGTGGGCGATCAGGTAGTAGACCTCAAAGGGATCATGCATGGAGAGACCCAGCTGGATGTCCAAATGGGACCACACCCCCAACAGGGTTGACATCTCCGCCACAAAAGGCTCCAACACACAGCAGGCAGCAGAAGGGGGACAAGGAAGATGTCACAGCTCCAGCAGCCAGTGGTACACCGCTGCATGGGTACGCTGGTACCCACACGCCCCATGAACACAGGTAAAGTAGGACACGGCCAAGGCATGGCCCCCCTCAGCAAGGCACATTGTGTAGGCACCCAGCCCGCACACACCCAGCGCAGACACGGTCTCTGCCCCAGACCAGGGCACATGAGAATACCGCTTGTCTGGGATGCATCCATCAGGGAAGCGAACCAGCCCCAGGGTCTCCGTATGCAGCCAGAAATCATGAGCGCTTGCCTCATAGCTGAAGTAGTGAAGTCCGGAGCTCAAGCTCTCAAAGGCACCTGCACGGCTGGCCGGGCTGCCCAGGAGCAGCTGCACGGCTGGGGTATGCCACAGGTCACAAAGAGACATGGTCTCGCGGAAGGTCCAGATATGGGAGGCCCCATGGGGGCCGGGAAGTGGGAGCCCAGTGGATGGACAACCAGCCATTGTCCTGCAAGACAGGGAGAATAACACCACAGACAGGAGGGCACACAAACCTGCCATGGCTGGGAGGGCCTCTGAGGGGTCCCAAGGCCAGGAAAAGTGGCCACGGACCACAACATTCTAGCACAATAGAACGAGGCATGGGGTGCAGACCCAGCACAGCTGCCGAGCACAATAGCAATCACATAACAGCTAATCGGGAAGCCAAGGCCATGGTGTTGCAAACAGCCATGGGTGTGGGGGGTTGATGGGTGAAGGCATGCAACTGCACAAGGAGCGCAGGGAGCCGTGCACCCATGCAGGTGTGAGGACCCATGTGCAGCCAGCACGCATAACCATGGGCACACCCACAGACCCAAGCACCCAATTGGGGGGCCCAGCCGGCTGGGGGAAGGCCCCCGGCATGGCTGCCTAGCGGAAGGCCATAATAGGCATCTCCCAGCCCCCAGGGCCACCACCACCATGGAGTGGGACAGGGCATTCGTCTACTGGATGCACCTCGCGCTCGCAGCCGAGTGGTACCACAACCACACTGAGCAGCTGCGCCTCCTTGGTGCGGAGGTGCACCTGGCCACTTGGCTGCAGGTTTCCCTGGCCTGGAGAGCGGCAAGGGCCTGCTGGGTGCACCATGGCTGCAGGAGAGCCCTTGCCCGGCTCAGGTCACAGAGGCTATCAGGAACAGACTGGCAGGGCATGAGCCGGGGCAGAACCCGGCCGGCGTCACTCCACGAGGTGGCCAGGCACCTCCTGTGGTGAGGGAGACCATGCTCCGGGCCGTTCTGCTCACTATGCCCATTTAGAGGTGCCTATGGGTCGCTGAGCACCCACAGGGTTGGTGGGTGAGGGCTCTGGCCCAATGGGACGAGGCAGCCTGGAGGGCCCATCTCAGGATGGACAAGCTCACCCTGCTGTGCCTAGCAGAGCTCCTGATGCCCTGGCTGGAGCAACAGCACACCTCCATGAGGACCCCCATCCCCATGGTCCAGCGGGTGGCCATAGGGGTCTGGGCCCTGGCAACACCCGACTGGTCCGTGTCCCAGCACTTTGGAGTCGGGCTCACCCTGGTAGCCTGTATCCTCCGGGATGTGTGTGAGGCTGTGGAGGGCATTCTCCTGGACAGAACAATCCATCTGGTGGACCAGGAGGCCGTGATGGCGGGGTTTGCAGCCGGAGGCTTCCCCAACTGCATGGGAGCCGTGGACGGCACCTACATCGAGATCCTCTGCCCCTCTGCAGGGGAGGCAGCAGAGTATGTGAACCGGCATGGGTACCACTCCCTGAAGCTGCAGGTGGTTGTGGATCACTGGGGCTGGCTCATAGACATCTTCACGGGCCATTATGGCCGCAGTCATGACGCCCGGATCATGACCATCTCCCCCTTCTATGCCTGGATGTTCCTGGGGGATTTCACTGACATGGGGATGTCCTGGATCGAGAGGGTGCTGATGTCCCCCTGTATCCTTGGGGACCATGCCTACCCCCTCACCCACTGGTTGATGAAGGTTTACCCTGTCCCATGGACCCCTGCGGAGGTGCTATACAATACCCGCCTGTGCTCCAGCAGGACCGTGGTGGAGCGAGGCTTCGGGGCCCTCAAGCAGCGCTGGAGGAGTCTCGCTGGGCACCTAGACTGCACTGTGGAGACCTCCGCCCTGGTGATCAGGGCCTTTTGTGTGCTCCACAACATCTATGAGCCCGAGGGGGCAGCCCTGGAATACCCCGAGCCCCACCGGACCCCCGTGCCCATGCCCCTGTACGTGAACGCCGAGAATCCCAGGGAGTACCATTATGCCAAGCGCATCTGGGATGCCCTGGCGAGGCATATCGCCCAGGGGGCCCTAGTGTGAGGGGCTCCCCTCCCCTGCCCACCCCCTGGGGTTCCCGGGGTCGGCCCCTGCAGGGGTGCACCCCCTGTCACCCATATACGGGCCCTGGAAGCATATATGTGCATAAACATTTCTTTTACCTGCGTGTATATGTGNGGACCGTGGTGGAGCGTGCCTTCGGGGCCCTGAAGCAGCGCTGTGAGTGCCCGGTGTGGGCCGTGGATCCCTGTGAGCTCCCCTCCCCCCGCTGTCTGTGTTCCCAGCAGTGTCCTGGGGGTCCTCCTGGTCTGGCAGGGGGGGCAGTGGTTGGAGAAGAGGGGGGCTGGGACCCGGGGGGCTCCCCATGGCGGCTGCACCCTCCGGAGGCCGGGGGGCACCGGGAGGCGGATGCGCAGCCTCTGAGGGCATGGCTGCGGCTGGGGCGGCTGGCCAGGGGGCGGGGGCGTCGAGGGGCCTGACATGGGACCCTGGGCAGACAGGGTGGCCGGGGGCGTGGCTGCCATCACATAGGTAAACGTCGTGCCAGCGTGCAGGAGCAGGGAGATCCCAACATCGTGGGACTTATCCATCTTCGCAGGGTGCTCCTGCACCATGCCTGTGATGGCCTGCTCCAATCTCCCGAGTGCCTCCACCTGCCTGCTGTGCTCCCGGTGCTCCCGCCTCTGCTCCAGGCACACCTCAGCCTGGAGCCTCATGTCCCTCGCCTCTACCCGCTCCAGGGACCGCTCGATGGCCACCTCCATCTGGTCCACGGCTGCTATCATCCTCTCCCCCTGTTCCGCCAAGGTCCGGACAATCTCCTCCGCCTGATCCTCCCTCCTCCTGCGGACCTATGCCCGGTGCACCCTCATGCACTGCAATGGGGCCACGGGCCCTGGGGACACTGGCTGCCAGGGTTGCCCTGAGGGAACGGGAGGGTGAGTCCAATCCTGACCCGAGCCCTTGCCCCCTGGCCTTGATGGGTCAGGGGCCCCGCGGGCCGCCGGGCATCTCACCCGGCCCCTCCCCACCCCCTGACCCCAGCCCCTACCACCCCCTTTGAGTGTCTGGGGACCCCCTCTCTGCACCCCGGGGTGCCCTCCCTACTTGACCACCTGCCTCACCTGCTTCCTGCACCTGCTGGCAGGTCTCCTTGGCGGCTGCCTGCTCGGTCATCTGGGTCTGGTCCCGGGGTGTCCTTTGGCCTGTGGGTGAGGAGGGGAGGTTGTGGGTGTAGGGGTGTGCGGTTGGGGGATCTGGGGCTTGGCCCCCTCCCGCCTTGGTTGTGGGGGGCTGGGGCTTGGGCTGGGGCTGGCCCTGGCCCTTCCATCCTTCCGAGGCCAGCCCCTTGGGGTTCCGGGGCCCTGGAGCTCCTGTCAACCAGGAGGGCGGTGAGGGGAGGGGGTACCTCAGCCCGTTCCCTACCCTGAACCACAGCACTCCCCATGAGCCGTGTGGTGACTATGGACCCCTTCATGTGCAGAATGCAGTCCAGGGCATCGTAGAAGGGGGTGGTCTGGGCTCCGTGTCCAGACCGCCTATTGTCGTCCCAGATGACCTTGTACCCCTTCTTCAGCTCTTTGGCCTTGGACTGGCACTGTGCTACTGTGCGCTGATGCCCCACTGCCTCTATGTCCCACACCATGTCCTGGAACACATGCTGGTTATGCTGGTTCAGGGCGAGCTCCAGCTGGTACTCCAGGGTCCCTCAGATCCTAATGAAGTCCCGGGTCTCTTGGAGCCCCCACTGGCTCCCTCTATGGTAGGCCCTCCTGCCTCTCCTCCCCTGTGTGTCCATGCCCTCCTCCTCCACCTCCGCTTCCTCCTCCTCCAGCGCCTCTTGCACCACCGCCTCCTCCTCCTCTACCTGGGCTGGTCCAGTGTCCTCCGGGGGCTCATCCACCCAGGC
>QEPC01011414.1:1290456-1319761 GCA_003113815.1 Sphenodon punctatus
TGTCCAAGCACACAGGCCTTATTTAAAAGTTTGGCCAGTTACAGGCCTCTGTTTTCACCAAACCAGCCCCATCAAAATTTAAACAATTTGTTTCTTTTTCTCAACAAAAACCCCAGGCAAGATGCCCAAAATTACACAGTCACAAGCAGAAAGCCCAGAAACTACTTTCCAGCAGGGAGCAGCAGTGAAACAGTGAAGGGACCATTTTAAAAAAAGAGTAGCCACGACCAGTAGACCCATAAATTTACAAAAATGGCCTACGTATGATTAGAAGGGGAGAAGTAAAGCAGCAATGCATCATGCAAGCACAGAGCAAGAAGAGTAAACCATCTTAAGGCAACTATGTTATGTGCAGTCCTTAGCACACCATAAAAGCAGCAGTGGGAATTTCCACTTGTCCCCAAAAACATGCTACACAGCTCTGTTGCAATGTAAGAGGTAGTTTCTGCTACAACTAAACACGGAGAATTCATTCAAAGGACTAGCCATTAGTGAAAATGTATGCCATAACATCCCACCAAACTGCAAAGGGCGGGGCCATTTTAAAATGCAAGCAACATTTCAGCAAAGATTAGAAACCCTTCTACCCAAGCCCCTAGGCCCCCCACTTGTAAAACAGAAAGCAGACCGTTTACATCAAAAACATCAAAGAAGGAGACCAATTGTAACCAAAAGTAGCCATGGCCAGTGGGGGCACCAGAAAATGACCACAATCTTTACACATGCTTGAGGGGTTTGGGAGAGGAGCAGGGGAAACTAGCAGTGCACATGCAAACACAAACACAAACACAGACCAAGCAAAGGCAAACTAGATCTTAAACCAATTGAACCAATTGAACCATATTATGTGAAGTCTTAGTACACCACAAAAGCAGCAGCGAGGAATTCCACTTGTCCCCCAAAACATGCTTCGCTGTTAAAGCTCTGTTGAAGCCCCATTTTCCCCAGCAACCCCCTTAACCCCAGTCCCATTTTCATCAGTCCTCAAGAAGCCCCATTCTCTCCCCCCAAGTAGCCCCCAGAAACCCTATTCTCCCCCCCTCAAAGCAGCCCCCCAGGTCACACAATCCATTTTCATCTTTCAGTTACCAGTCCATAAAATGGGTAGAATAATAATGTACTCTTTCACAGATGTGTTTAAATTATAAATCTGTTAATATCTGTGAGGCATTGACTTTTATAGGGAAGGAACCCATTTGAGCATCTGGTTTTATTTCAGAAAATACTGTTTTCTGCTTATTAAGGTTAGAGTTACTTTCCATCCATTGTTTAATACTGACGGCATGGAAACCCTGACACTGATTCCTATTTTCTCGGAGACTTAAACCTTGCTTTTCTTTTTTTTAAGGGATTTTAAAAAAAAATTTAAATTTTAATTCAAAACTTATATCCCGCCCCTCCTGCCCAAAGGCAGTTCGGGGCGATGAACAACATGCACAAAGACAAAAAAATTATTCAACAATAAAACATTTTAAAATAAATCTACAAATTTTAAAACAACTAATAAAACCACACCCTCCCTCCCAAACCCCAACTCCCTCACCCTACCCTGTCCCCTCACCAAAAGCCTGGCAGAACAGTCAGGTCTTACACAAAAGTCAAAATGACAGGAGGGTAGGGGCCAATCAAACCTCCTCCAGGAGTGAATTCCACAGCACAGGGGCAGCCACTGAAAAAGATCTCATATCCATTATTAATCATAATGGCAATGTTGTAATTTCTAGTGTCGTATGAAAAACTACTCAAATAGCAGCATTTTGGGGGCACACTTGACAACCCACTGGTTGGGGAATCCTTGACCTAAATTCTTAGGATAGAATCCTGCCTCCATTGAAGTCCACAATAAAACTCCCATAGACTTATATAGTCAGGAATTCACTCTGTTTTGTTTTATTAAAATGGGTTCTGACTTTAAGAAGTGAAAATAATAAAAATAAAAATAATAAAAATAATAATAAAAAAATATTTTTATACACCCACCCTCCACAAGAAGTGACATTCAGAGCACTTCACAACATAAAATATAACAATATAAAACCCATTTAAAATATACATCCATTTAAAAACTATTTAAAAGGGAAAGTAAGAGAGAGGAGAAGACACGTTAAGGGGCAATAACAGTGAATCCAAAAAGTACCTGGAGAATAATTAAGTATTCAGGTGTTTTGATAAGTTGAGGCTGGAGGAACTAAGACAGACATCTAGAGAGGGCAAGTTCCACACTAAGGCCACTTTCAAACATTCACACACACACACACAATATTCTGGCTGCGGGCTGGAATGCACCGCCAGAATATGTGCAGGGATTGGCCGGTCTGAAAGCTCCCCCACGCAGCTTTGCTGGCAGACACGTGCAGGGATGCAGAGTTTTATTTCCTGGCTGCGCATTCCCTCCCGCAGCCAAAATATGCACACGGGGGGGGAGGGTAGAGGGGGATGTCTGGAAGTGACCTAAGTGACCTTGCCCAGCAAAGACCTGTTCACCCACCAAATTAAGGCTTGATAGCAGGACTCCCAAACAATGGCTGGTTTCTGAGTGCACCAGATAACCATCGGAGCAAGGCTTGAGGAACAGGTTTTAAATGTAGCCTGCTCTGGGCCTTTACCAGACCCTGAGAACCAGCAGCAAAATCTTAAACTCAATTTGCAGCTCTACAGGCAGCAAGTGCAGAGAACGCAATAGAAGAGAGAATTACAAAAATCAAATAGTTTAGTCCTTTTCAAAAGGCAAAAAAGGCAAATAAGTATTAATAATAAATAATAATATTTAATAATAAATAATATATTTTTAAATTTATTTATAGTGCCCCCTCCTCCAACTGAATAGCATTCAGGGTGCTTAACAAAATACAATGAAATAATACCATAAAACAACCTAAAATCAATTTACAATCCAGTTAAAAGCATTTTAAAGAGGGAAGGAAAAAGAAGAGGAGAAATTACATTCAAGGGAATCAGCAATGAATCCTTTAAAAGCACCTGGAGAATAAACTAGTTTTCAGGTGATTTTGAAGGTGAAGCGGGTGAAACAGAGTTGGCTATCTGGAGAGAATGAAGAGAGTTACTATAATATTCCATATGTTAATTATTTTTATGAATAACCAGAATCACACGTACTCTGAGTGCTCACATATTCTGCATTTATTTTGTAAATCAAAATTCCATACATAGAATAAGTTTTGCAGATTGGACAAAAACATTTCTATTCTCCAAGACCCTGTTCTGCATCCAGAACTTAAAAGTAACTGAATTGTTTGCATTTGAAGCTATTGCAGGAACAGGTAAATGCATACAGAAATCAATTCAACTATGTAGAAAAACAATCACCTCAAAACTGTAGTACTAAAAATATTGGTGCAGCATAAGAAAGAAAACAAAATGACTAAATGACTTATCTGTGCTATTTAAAATAATGTACTGTACTACACATTCTGAATCCCATCTAGAAATGTGAATGTACATATTTGTTTAACTAATTATATCTTCCCTCCCACTGACAAAGTATTAACTATTTCATCTGTACTGTTTGCTCCTATATTTCCCAGCTCTTGTCCTTGCTTTTGTTGTTGTTGGCTTCTTGTTTTTGTTTTTTGGGTGGGGGGTGGTAATAATTGACACATGAGTAGTGAAAAAGGTTTTTACATTTAGGGCCGTATCTTCAAAAGGTGTAATTTAGGCATTGCTCCATTGATTTTCAGTGAAGTTACACCGGCTTACATCAGCTGTTTATTAGGGATGTGCAAACCCCCAGGAGTTCGTTGTTTGGCCCGTTCAGGGTTTGGCTGAACTCCAAACCATTTGGTTCGGGCCGTTCAGGCAGAATCCATTCGGGGGGAATGAACCCGTTCGGGTAGGGGAGTGGTTTTCCCTTCCCCTCTCCAGACTGTGCAGGTGGAAGGGGCACCAGGGAGCACCTCCCCCCCCCCCCCCCAAGCCTGGGATTCTTTTTTTTTTTAACCCCACCCCACCCCAGGAATCTCCTACCTGGTGGTGCCGGGGCTACGGCCTTGGGTCCGGTGACAGCGGAACTGGTGGCAGTGGTGACAGCGGCGACAGCAGTGGCAGTGGTGGCAGCGGTGGCAGCGGCGGCAGGTCCAGCGGCAGGTCCAGAAGCGGCAGCGCTCCGGAGTTTTTCAGGCTGCTTCTAGGCCTCCCAGGTCAAACCGGAAGGCCTAGTAGTGGCCTGAAGTGCTCTGGAGCATCGCGGCCAGTGGAGCTGCCACCACTGATGTTTCCAGACCCAGGGCCAGGGCCCCGGCACCACCAGGTAGGTCGGGATCTGGGTCTGGCAGCGGCGGCGGGTCTGGCATGTTCAGCGACAGCGGCGCCCCGGACTGCTGGCGCCACCAGACCCGCTGCTATATGCCTCCACCTCTCCACAGCCAGGGAGGGGTTTGGCACTCCAGGAAGACACCTTGGACCTTCTTAGCACCAATGAGCATTCTCTTCTCACCAGCTTCTTGCCAGCTCTGCTCTTCAGTTTGGGGGAAATCTTGAAAAACTTGGGGGAATCACAGAAGTCATGGGAAGATCTCAAAAGTCATGGAGGCAGGCAAAAGTCACTAAAAACGTGACTTTTGTCATGACCATGACAAATTCTTAGCCCTACCAATTGTGACCTGTTGGCCACTGTCAGAGACAGGATGCTGGGCTAGATGGAACATTGGTCTGACCTAGTATGGCACTTCTTATGTTCTTATGTAAATGCCTGGCCAAACAGATGGCTACACTGTCTCTAGAAGATGCATATTATTTAATTAATTAATTAATTAATCCCACCCTTCACTCAAAAAGGCTCAGGGTGGCTCACAAGATAAAACATATATAAAATACATGTAAAAAGATAAACATTCAAATATAGACATAATCCCAAAACCCCAACCCATCCCAATCCCGACCCCTCACAACCCGATACCATCCCCTCCCTCCATTTCTCACATTCAACCTCCAATCACATCCCAACCCTACCCCAAACCCAACCATCAACCCCTACATCCCTGCCCGCCAAATGCCTTTTCAAATAGAAATGTCTTACACCACCTCTAGAAGACACTTAGGCTCAGGCTCAAATGAACCTTCAGGGGAAATGAGTTCCACAGCACTAGGACAGCTACTGAGAATGCCTCCCTGTGAACCCTTGCTGTATGAACAAGACTAAGACAGGGAAGCACTCCTCGTTGACCACAGAGGCCACAGTGGGGCATGGAAGGACAGGCGGTCTTTTGGATATGTGAAGCCCAGACTGTTAGGTCTTTAAAGGTCAAAACTAGCATCTTGAATTGTGCCCCAAAAGCTATTGGAAGCCAGACCAGACTTCGGAGCACCTGTGCAATGTGCTCCTGGAGCCTCGCCCCTGAAAGAAGCAAGCTGCCTGGCCCCATTGTGGTTTTGGCACTCGAGTGGCAGCAGAGAAGGGAGACAGGCCCCTGCAGGGCATAACAGTAAGTGCAGGGGCAGTGGAAAGATGTGGGGTGAGGGGCATGCCTTGGATGGAGGGAGTGATGGTGGGCAGCCCACCCCCTTAAGACTCTGTGGGGTGTGTGTGGTCCTGTCCATTGCCCTCAGTTCTGATTGTCAGCAAGGCTCTGGAAAGGTGCCTAGCGACTGAGAGGAGAGGAAGTCACCGCCATGTCAGACAAGTGGGTGGGTCCTGGGTCAGCTGGTTCCCATGACACCCATACAAGAACCGGGAGCGGCCAACGGGGGATGGGCGGCAAGTACAGCAAGCTGCCTGACCCCATTGCAGTTTTGGCACCCAAGTGGCAGCAGAGAAGGGAGATGGGCCCCTGCAGGGCATAACAGTAAGAGCAGCGGCAGTGGAAGGATGTGGGGGAGGAGCATGCCTTGGATGGAGGGAGTGATGGTGGCCAGCCCCCCCTCTTGAGACTCTGTGGGTGTGGGTGTGGTCCATTGCCCCCGGCCCTGATTGTCAGCAAGCCTCTGGAGAAGTGGCCAGTGGCAAAGAGGAGAAGAAGCCGCTGCCACGTGAGACAAGTGGACAGGGCCTGGGTCAGCTGATTCCCGGGACACCTGTACAAGAACCAGAAGCAGCCAACAGCCATGCCGGCGACCATGCTGGTGGCACGTGCCAAAGGGGCATGGCCAAAGGGGCATACCCATTGGCTGAGCCCGACAGTTGTGGCCGGGAAATAGGGCCCATATTGTAAATGTTTGGTGTGAAGGGGAATTAGTGCAAAGAGGACTCTGCCCCCTGGCGAGAGGAGGAGGACATCCCTATGGAGGTACTAAGGGAGGGGAGAGGTTCTAACTATAAAAGGAAGTTGGGGTTTTTGCTGTACCCACATTTATTTTAAGATTGGGGTAAAATGGGAATAATTAGGGGGAGGGTGTTTTTGCTTATGTATACTGGGGTTTTGTTTGAAATGGGTTTTGGAGGGTTGTTAAGAAGTTTTGATATATATCGATTTTGATGTATTGTTGTATGGTGGGTTGTTAAGAATTCTGATACATTGAGTTTGATGTGTTTTGTATGGATTTGTTGGAATGAACCCTTCCCCGGGTGAGAGCAGGTCAATGTGGGGAAAGGAGGGTTCCCTCCCTGGTGGCAGCAGGGTGGGTTGGATGAGGATGATGGTATTGTAAATGAATTGTCTTATGTAAAATGAATTATAGGGGAATCAATGGAACTGTTAGGGGGATTTATTTTGATTGTATTGATTTTGTTGATCTATTTTTGGGGGGTTGATTGCATTGATTTTTGTGAAAATTTTGTATTTGATTATGTTGTACACCACCTCGATCCGTTCGCGAGAGAGCGCGGGATATAAATTAAATTTGAAATGAAAATTCTGCACCAGCTGCAGCTTCTGAGCACTCATCAAAGGCAGTCCCGCATAGCTTCATTCTTTGACTTTGGTGAACTGAACCTCCAGATAAAGAGAGTTCCAGAGCTATGAACAACCAGCAATAAAGCTTCTTTTCACACCCTTGATGTATGGATGCAATACAATGATGGAACTTGCATGAGTGTGCCCCCAGCTGATCTCAGAGACCATGATGGGACATAGTAGGAGTAGGCAGTCCTTTAGATATGTAGGGCCATGACCATTTGGATCCCCTTAGCAGTTTGGCAATAAGCCTCCAAATATGAGAGGAAAGTACAAACAGTAAAAACTGATACATTATGGCATTTATGATTTACTTTATGTCCTGTGCATAGTAAAAGGAATGAAAAGGTCAATTAGAAATGCCACCTGTTGCTGATATCACATTTTAAGCCCAAGGCTAACAGAACATTTTCAGCAAATTTAGGAAGAAATCTAGTATTAAGGCAGTTTGTTATTGTGATGGGGTAGTCAGCGCAATACCTGCTTGCATGAAAGGAAAGAGCTTTGCACAACCTGTTTTAATCTCCAGTGAGGAATAATAGTTCTTCCAGGCTACAGGCAAACATAAATTAAGGAAGTAAGTACAGTGACTATAGATTTACACTACTGTTACCGAGAGAAGAATCTGGGTCAGATAAATCAAAAGGATGAACTTTCTGAAAGCACATCCAGAGTATCACCACCTCAGTTCCTGAAACTAATGGCATGGTCTGTTTCAGCCTCCTTCTTGCTGGATAAGATATATAACCAAACCCTCTAGGCAATCCAGTGTCTGCAAGTGATTAGCCAGAGGAAGCTTCCTTTTTTAATACTAGCAGATATAATTGCTGCTACACATGAATTCTTGGAGAGTTTGAGGGAAGGATTTAATTGTCCATTTTGGGACCATCTTGATTGTTAAATCACTCTCTGCCGAAACACAGTTCCTCCTATCTTGAGAACT
Source organism: Sphenodon punctatus (assembly GCA_003113815.1). Taxonomy (NCBI): domain Eukaryota; kingdom Metazoa; phylum Chordata; class Lepidosauria; order Sphenodontia; family Sphenodontidae; genus Sphenodon; species Sphenodon punctatus. Next base: position 1,298,248 of record QEPC01011414.1, read on the forward strand.
TTATCCAGATTTGCAGTGATAAGCGTGTCAAATCCAGCTTCCTGTTAAAGCTTCCTGCTGCCAAAAGAGGCCACTAGAATAAAACAATGGGTACTTTTAGAGGGACGTGGAGGCAACCTGTCCCCGGAGTTACTCCAGAGGTACACCCCCGCATCTGTCTGCATCCAGCCCCACTAGGCTTTAGGGATGGGTAGATTGGGATTGCATCAATATGAATCATCTGATTTTGGAGAAAATCAGACAAATCGTATTGATCCAATCATACTGGGGGGTAAGATACGATCTCCCATTGGATCTACTGGTTATCAGCTCCTTGGAACAATGCTGCCTCCACTCCATGGAGCTTTTAGTTTGTGCCAAACCTATCCTGCCCCCAGTTCTGCCTCCCCCGGGTTCCTGCCTGTGCCCACCTGCCCCAGCGCCTGCCACAGCAGTGCTGCTGTGGCAGTCGGGCTGGGAACCTGGGAAGGTCAGGAGTCTGGGGGAAATGGGCACTGAGCAGGCATCTGGGGGAGGCATGACTGAGGGTAGAGGGGCATTGCAGTGGTGGGGAGGGGAGTAGTTGCTTCCTACGCTCTGTCCAAACTGTAATCCGACTGTTGTGCCTGGCACAGCCTTCTCAGGGCCAGGAAAGCAAAACTAAAGAATCAGCTGTGCATGCGCAAAATAGCCACCCTGGTTATTTCCCAAAATGGCGCCAGCAGTGCCGTGGCCCTGATAATAAATATTTATAAATAATACATTTTGAGAAACGGCAATCAGTCTGTGCATGCTCAGCTGGCAGCTTCCCTTAACTCTGACATATTGCCAATAATATCTCTAGTCTCTATTCTAATGGGGGAATATCTCTGGCTAAAACCAAATTGAAAATTTAAATGTGTCCATCATTTTAACTCTGCCCCAAGAATGTTTTTAATTTGCTGAAGAAGTCAGATACAGCAAATATTTCTGAACTTTAATCTCATTGTCCTACCATGATTTGTGGAAACACAGTCCTTAAAACAGGTGAACTCAAGTAATCTACAAATAAAAGACACAAACAAATATAGTTGCATTGGCTACAATCCCAAGTGGGAGCCGCATGGCACAATGTCCTGTCAATGGACATGCGCGCAGTTTGTGTGCACATGTGCATGTGAATTGTGCACGGCATGCATGGGGCATGGGATTGGCCCCACTGACTGCAAGTTCTAGCTTTGTCTCCCATTTTTTACCCACGGCTCTGTACAGCACACTTAGACAGATATACGCATAGACAAGGGGTGAAAACGGACATGACGCTAACCACCCTTGGTGGTTATTTATGCATGTTGCAGGGCTGTATTGGTGCCCTATGCAGCCCTGAAACATGCATAAATGACCACCAAGGGTGGTTGTTAGCATCATGTCTGTTTTCACCCATAGTGGCTGACCGATTGCAGATAAGCATATAATTACATCTCCTATATTTTTTGTTCCCTGTACAGCACCATTTATGGCTGTGATCCTCCAACAGGGGAACCAACGGATGGAAATTTAAATTGGCAAACCCAGCTATCTTCACGGAGAATGTCAGCATAATTTGCATTCCGCTTTTCAGACTATAAAGACAATGCATGCAAAAACAGCATATTTTTCCTCCGGATTAAATTCAACCCAAGGTAAGGCTGCAGGTACCTAGGGCCTTCTGAAAACATCCCAAGGATGTTATTCTCCAAACCTCACTCCAATTAAGCAGAGTATGAGCAGTTCCTACTAATGAGTAGTACCATTCAAATTAGTATAGCATGTATCATTATACTATAGTGATTTAATCTATCAGACAAAGGCAAAGGCACTAGACAGATTCAATGTGAAGAAACTGGAATTCCATATCATGTATTATGCATTCAGTCAGGTCAAAATATTATAATGGTTCCTTTTTGCCTTGCATTATGAACTCTTATTACATTTACCTCAAAGATGTCATCTGAACCTCCATGTCTCCATTTCTTACATTTAGGATCAACACAGCAACCATATGTAGCCCCTCTCAAAAAGAAAAAGGCAGGAAAAACAGTTGAAGAAAATGGTAAAAGCAGTTCGGGAAAAAAGGTTGGGGCCTCCACTCCTAAACAGAATGCAGAAGACCCAATCGGCTGGTTTGGAATGTTGAGGGAGTAAATGAGGGGTCTGAAGAGAAACAAAGCAGGAATAGAAGGAATTTTGGTGGGAAAGGCTGTGTTTTCCCTCACTCTGTCCTGTTTTATAGTACACTGCCAATGATACCTTGAAGTTTGGTATTCTATTCTGACCTGAGATTCTTCTTAGAGAGGAATTACCAGGGGAGGGTGATCCCCATCTATAGGGGTCATTACTATCTCCCAAAAGTTTGGGTTAGACATCATCAGGTTCCCTCACATACATTTTGATGTGGGGATTTAAACGTCTGTTGTCACATCTGTTGAATATAACTTGGACCCTGATCTGAAATTTCTAGGTCAAGGGGGTGGAGGCAGACCCAGGGAGATTTTTTCTCTGTATTACCCCAAAAAAACCAAAAAGAAAAAGGATCCCACAACATTCCAGCACACTAATTACCTGTATGTTATTTTTCCTTTACACGGTTTAGTGCCTGATAGTGTTATTAAATAAAAGTTATCTTAAGGGTGTTGTTTGAACACAGAAGTGTTCCCTTCCTTAAGTGGAGGCACCAAACTATTTCTAGACAAAGCACAGTGCCCAGAGGTGATGTGGGTAGCTGATACCTCAGTTCTCCTGCCACAAACTCAGGGGACCAGATACAACCTGGTTACACATGCACTGTAGACTGATTTACCTCAATGTAAGGGTTGTGGAGTGGTGCTTTTTGGTTAGTATCTTCATCTGATATGTATCATATCAATAAACCACAACTGGTCAAATAATGAAATACATTTACCCTTAAGTAATTATTTAATGTCAAGAAATTACTAACGAAATTAGCTAAAATTAGCATCTGTTCATTTGATCTCAACTAAATACACATTTGGTATTGTTACTATTTCTGCAAATAGTGGATAATATCATACATAATGGCAGAGCGATGCCATTACAAACTGATCTGGAACCAAAAGTCGCTTGCTTCCTGGTCAGGATCAGGTCTGGCTGAAGAACAAACGTTCATGTGGCCAGGCCTGGGGGTGGGCATGGAGCTGCAGCTGCCTGGCCCTGCCACCACGCTGTGCCCAGCAGCCCTACCCCCCCCCCAATGGGTGGACATGGCAGTCAATGACAGCTTCCATGGCCACCCATAATGATGGCCACTCCAGGCTTGTCCGGGAAGAGTGGGCTAACAGACGTAATAGCCCACTTCAGCTCCATAAGGCAGGCTGTTCCCCCAGAGTTTTTATTTTATTTTATTTATGTACAATTTATATCCCCCCCCTCCTGCCCACAGGGCAGCCCAGGGTGGTGAACAACAGTAATCAATAAAACTATTAAAAATTTTTTTTAACAATTTAAAAATACAATATGCGGGGAAACCCCACCCCCACCCCTACCCTTCGCCAAAAGCCTGATGGAACAGCCAGGTCTTACATACATGCCAAAATAGCAGGATACTGGGAGCCAACCGGGAGTTCTGGCAGCTAGGGAGTTGTAAAAAAAGAACAGCGACTCTTCCATTACTGGGTAATTTCAGATGTTACGTGATCACAGTCAACCACAGTGAACCACACACAATCCCGTGGTGGGGCCAAAGAGCCCTGAATGGCTGATCGGCATCAGTCAGATGTTCACCACAGTCAATCACCAGTAGGGGCCAAAGCCAACCACGCTTCCGGAGGTCGGGACAGGACCACCTCCGGAAGGGTGGTCAAAGCAATTCCACAAAACCACAAAACTGAATGACTGAATGCCAACCACTAGTCGGAATCAAACAAAACGATCCCCAGCCATGGCGAAAGCACACAGTGTCCCTGCTAGGCAATGAGCAACACACAACCAGGGTGGGTGATTTAAAGGGCACACAGCAGCAGGGGAATGTGGTGGAATGGAGCAAGGCAGAAGGGAGAAGAGAGCGGAGGATGAGCGAGCAAGGGAGGAGGAGGTGGTGTTGGTGTTGGTGTTGGAGACAATGGCAGAGGACCAGCAACCGGGGCAGGCTGCCCCAGAGGGGATTACCAGCTAGGGGACAGAGGCGCCCCAAAAACGGGTATGGAGAGTGAGAGGGGGTCTGCACAGCAGCACAGGGGCATGAAGGGGAGGAGCCCAGAGGGAGGGGGGCTGAGAGGGGGACCACGGGTCCAAAGGACAGAGGCACCTAACCCCCCCTTTATGACCCACAGACCTGGAAATGGGCTTGGGAGCCAGAGCCCCCAGAGTAGACAGGTGGAGGGCAAGCAAAGGAGGAGGAGCAGGAGAAGCAGGAGGAGGAGGCCACACATGGGAGAAGGTGGTACCAGCATGGGAGACAATGGGGGCACAAGGAGACCCAGGACCTCATAAGGATCTAGGGGTTCCTGGAGCACCTGGTGGAGCTAGCCATGAACATAAGGAAAAGCACGTGTACACGGAAATCATGCGGGACATGGAGGTGGTGGGGAACTGCAGGACAGTGGCCCAATGCCACTCCAAGATCAAGGAGCTCAAGAGGGGGTACAAGGACATCAAGGACAATAACCAGCAGACCAGACACGATGCCCAGACTGCCCCCTACTAAAATGCTCTGGACCGCATCCTGCACATGAAGGGCTCAATAGTTGCCCCATGGCTTGTGGGGAGTGCAGTGGTCCAGGGCAGGGAACGGGCCAAAGTACCCCCACCCCTGGAAGCCCCACACAAAGGCACTGGCTCTGGGGGCCCATCCCTCCCAGAGGAAGCCCCTGGGACCTCAGGGAGCAGCAGGCCCCCATCACAAACTGGCACCGGGAGCCAACACCCTCAGTCCAATGCAGGAGGATCCAAGGCCGGCACATTGGTCTCCCCAAGGCAGTGGATGGAGGGGGAGCACAACCACACAGAGGGGCTGGACTCAGAGGGCACCGAGATGCACATAGAGGGTAGGCAAGTGGGTGATATGGTGAACAAACCGCAGAGGGTGGCCCAGGGGTGGGGGACTCCCACAGGGCATGGGCCTGTCTCCACAGCCCCCAAGAACCAGGGAATGAGGGAAGGGGGTAGGGGGGTATGGGGGCCCGCCCTGGCACAGAACAGGAGGGACAGGCACTGCTGGCCAGTCCCCAGAGCCAGTGGGTGGGTGGGATGATGGGATGGGGACCGGGCCCATGCAAGGGTAATGCAGCCTCCTACAATTTGTTCCCAACAGGTCCACATGCACACCGGCACATGGGACCACCAGGCAAGGGGGACAGAGGGGAGCAGCTGAAGCTGCAGCCACAGCCGGTGGAACAAAGTGAGGAACCAGGCTGGGGGGAGGTAACGGGATGCACATAGGGCACCAGGTGGAGTGGCCGGTGACCTGGGGCAGAGAATGCAAGGGGGGGGGGACATCCAGGGCAGTGGGGGCACCAAGGGGGAGGACTGCGCCTGCCTACTCACTGGGAGGACCCACCAACCACCCCCAGAACCACTCCAGGACAGGTTGCACTCGACCGAGCCTGACTAACAGTCTCCACTTGCCTCCCCAACAGGGCAACCAGCTGCACCCCTACTGGCTGACCCCATGCCCCTGGAACAGCGGATGTGGGACCACAGGGCACGGGTATGGTGCAGGAGGGAGGACCTTGTGGAGGACATAGTCCAGATCAACATGGAGCAGAGTGAGCAGATTATCACAGCCATCGACTGCATGGAGACAGCCGTGGAGAGGGTCCTGCACCAGGTGAAGGCCAGGGACCGGTGGCTGGAGGCGGAACTGTGCCTGGAAAGGAGGCGGGAGTGCTGGGAGCACTCCAGGGAGATGGAGGCATTGGGGCTTCTACACGAAACCATAGACTGGATGGCTGGGGATCACACGCATAAGATGGACCAATCCCTGGACATTGGCACCTCACTGCTGCTGCATGCAGGGAACATGAGCACGTACGTCATGGCAGCTGCTCCACCTGGCATCTTACCAGCCCTGGTTCCGCAGCCTGGCCCCGCAGCACCCCCACTGCCCCCACCACCACCCCAGCCTCCGGCATGCCCTCAAGGCCCATGTATCCACCTCCCGGTCCCACCCAGTCTCTGGAGGCAACAGACACCCAACGGAGCCCCTCTGGCACTGTGACCACCCCCCATACCCACCAGAGCAGCCAGTCTGGAAACAGAGCCCACCCAGGACACAGGTGGGGATACAGAAAGTGGGGGTGAGGGGACCTCCAGAGCTCAATGGCATCCGCAGGGTGGCCCAGGGGACATTCCGGGAAGCAGGAGGGTTGGGGGGGAAGGGGGAGGGGGAGGTATCATGGGTCAGGGAGAAGAAAGGGGAAAGAAGGGACGTGGGGCACGGAATGTACAATAAACGTATGGGTGACCTCCACCTAAGGCTGTATTGTGTGACTATATTCAGTGGGATCGCTGCGGGTGGTCCTGAGGACAGGTGGGGTCAGCTGGGGGGGCAGATCGCTCAGGCCCCACCATCATGGGTAGTAAGCCTCATCAGGGCTGTGCGGATCCGCTTGGCATAGCAGTACTCCCTTGGGTTATCCGCATTCATGTACAGAAGCATGGGTCCAGGCGGGCACCAGGGTACGGGGAACTCCATGGCGGCCCCATCCGTCTCACATATGTTGTGCAAGATACAGCAGGCACTCATCACAAGGACTGAGGTTTCCACAGTGTAGTCCAGCCGACCAGATAGGCATCTCCAGCACTACTTGAGGCCACCAAAGGCTCTCTCGACCACGGTCCTGGAAGCGCATAGCCAGGAGTTGTACAACTCCTCCACAGGGTTCCTGGTGACTGGGTATGCCTTCATGAACCATCGGAGGAGGGAATAGGCCAAGTCCCCCAGGATGCAGGGGGGCATCAACACCCCCTTGATCCTGGTCAAGCCCATGTCCATGAAGTCACCTCGGTACATCCGGGCATAGAGGGGTGAGATGGTCCGGATCCGGGCATCGTGGCTGCGGCTGTAGTGGCCAGTGAAGATGTCTATGAATCAGCCCCAGTGGCCAACAACTGCCTGGAGATGCAGGAAATGGTACCCGTGTTGGTTGATGTATTCTCTGGCCTACCCATTCGAGGGGCAGATGATCTCTATGTGAGTGCCATCTACAGCGCCCAGGCAGTTGGGGAAGCCACCAGCCTTGAAGCTGGCCATCATGGCCTCCTGGTCCACAAGCTGGATGGTGTGGTCCAGGAGCATGCCCTCCATGGCCGTCATGGAGGATGCCCACTGTGACTGTGCTCACTCCCACACCGAAGTGCTGTGACACAGACTGACAGGAATTTCCAGTGCCCAGACCGCTATGGCCATGCCCTGGTCCACGGGTATGGGGGCCCATTTGAGGGTGCGGTGCTGCTCCAGTCAGGGTGCCAACAGCTCTGCAAGGTTCAGGAGGCACCGCCTGTCCATGCAGAAGTGTGCCCTCCATGAGGCATCATCTCACCGAGCCAGGGCCCCAGCCCACCACTCCTGTGCCCGCTCCGTGACCCAGATCCACCGTTCTATTGGCATGGCAAGCACAGTAGCACATACCATGGCTTCCCGGTGCCCGTGGTGTCACCCACCTGCCTCGCAGAATGCCGCTTCCTGCCCTTGGGCGAGGCACAGGGCCTGTTAGTACACCCCGGACACCCACTGGGTCCTAGGTCCTGCCAGGGAGCACCGGCGCCCATGGTGGATGCGCTGGGCAGCCACGGCACTCCTGGTCAGGCACCCCCAGATGCATCTGGAGGTGTCTATGTAAACACCATGGGCGGAGGGTGTAGGTGCATGCGTGCTCCTGCGCAACACCCATCTCCACACACCACCCAGCCACGGAGCAAATCAGCATTGGAGTTCGATGCTCAATGGGTGGGTGGTGGGTGGAGATGAGTGTTGAGCAGGAGCACGCATGCATCTACACCCACCACCCATGATGTTTACACAGATGCCTCCACCCATCTCCACCCAGCGAAGTGCACCCCACCCACCACCTGTGATGTTTACATGGGCACCTCCATCCAGTGACACTGGGTGGAGGCATCTCGCGTGAGAAGGGCCCATGTTGTGGGGCTGTAGTGTTGCCCTGTACCATGTATAATAAAATATAACACCCATTTTATCGGTTCTAGAGTGTCTGTGTAAAAAGGGCCTTGATGAGACAGCTTTTCCATCACCATAATTTTCCATATCTTTGCATAACACTGGGATAAAGTGGGAGGGGAGCCCTTCCTCCATCTATGGGCTACACATAGCCTGGCAGTTCAAAGTAAAAATGAGATCAGTTCTTCATTCCAGAAAAAATTATTCTCTTTGCAAGTGGTGTTTAACAGACAGATTGAAGTGTCCAACGGTAGAGAACACATAGTCATTTTTGCTATTTCCCTGATCACCCTCAACCAAAATATAAACGCAACTTGATGGGCTACCCGATGTCCCGGAATGTTAATTTTCCAGGACATTCCAGTACTTTTCACTTGGCTGCTTCTCACTCCAGGCTGACTCACCCACCCAGATGCTTCTCCTGACCACACACCCCCTGCACAGCTTCCAGATGGAAAATCAATGGGTGCGCATGGCACCACAGTCCTCATAGTGGGGGTGGCCTCCTCACTTCCATTCCACATTCAGAAAATCCAAGTGGGAAGAACAACCCTGCTCATCTGAGCAGTGGCTGGGACAAGCAGCTGCTGGGAGGAACAGTCGGTGGATGAGTCAGCCTGAGGAGCACAGGTGCAGGCAGGAGCCAAGCAAAGGTTTGGATCAGCATCCTGGAAAGTCCTGGAAAATCTGGGAAATTGCACTTCAAGCTGGATTTTTTTCCCTAGGCATCTGGGCACCCGATGGGTGGCTGGGTAACCTGTCGGGGGCCAATAGGGTGCCCAAAATGTGGGTATTAACCATGAGTACTGATTGCAGTACTCACTACACCCCTACTCTGGATATCCTCCTTTGTAGCAAGGGCCTGTGTCTTCTCTTTACCAGATTGAAGAGGCCTAGCAGTCATGATGGAGCCTGTCTCTTCTATCTGGTCCATTTCTCCTTCTTCATTTTGGGTTACTTTTGCAAAAAAAAGACTTAATATCTGATCCTTTACATGGCATAGTCATTGTTCAATACTTAACTACTTGTAGCCAAAAAGGAGATTTTCTAAAAGTGGATGGGGTAGGTTCTATTGCGGGTCAGCAGGAACTAGGAATTATGCTGCCATTCCCTTCTGCGTCCTAGTGCCATAACCTTTTTTTCCTTTTCTTTTTCTTTTTCTTTTTTATAAAGAGTTTTTTTTATTGGGTGCAATTCTTAATACAAACAAATGGTAAAGCTCCTGGGCCAGACGGTATTACAGCAGAGGCTTTGAAGGCTGCACCTCAGTGGTGGGCACGGATTCTTGGGATTCTTTTTGGAGCCATTGTATGTAGTGGCAGGGTTCTGTCATTGTGGGGTAGGAGTTGGATCATGCCCATTTTCAAACATGGGGACCGGCGGGACCCTGCTTCTTATAGGCCGATAAGTTTGTTGCCGGTAGTGGGCAAATTATTTTCAGCCATGGTAGGTCAACAGCTGAGGGTATGGGCTGAGGAGAAAGGCTTGCTCCCGAAAGAACAATACGGGTATAGAGCGAAGAGTTCTGTATTGGATTGTACATTTGTCTTGCTCCATTTAATTACAAAATACGTGAAGATCAGAACAGGGAAACTTTTTATCGCCTTCGTGGATTACACGAAGGCGTTTGATTCAGTTCCCAGGCACAGACTTTGGGAAAAACTTAGGGCTTATGGTATAGACTCCACCTTGCTTAATATATTAATAGCAATACATGGACAAAATGAGGCAAGGGTGAAAGGCAGAGCGCAGGAAGCAGTTAGTGGTCCATTTGCGATCCAGAGAGGGGTTCGCCAGGGCTGTCCGCTGGCGCCTCTCTTATTTATCCTATATATGGCTGACTTGTTTGATACCCTCAGGGACCATAATTTACATCCCCCCAAAATACTGGGCCATCAGGTGCATGCATTACAGTATGCAGATGACTTGGCAGTTTTTGCCCAGACAGAGAAGGGATTGAGGGCAGCAATTACCGGATTAGTGAAATACTCGACCCAGAACGGCCTGGAGTTAAACCCAAAGAAAACTAAGATTATGATAGCAGGGGGGAAGCCAAAAAGGAAGTCAGTTTGGCATGTTTCGAACATTTCAATAGAGGTGGTGAGTCAATTTACATACTTAGGTACCCTAATCACCTCTAGAGGCACTTGGAACCAGCATTTAAGTAATCGAGCAAGGTTGGCCCTGATTACATCTAAGGCCATTTTGAAGGCCTATTCATTTTCCTATGGGCTCCCCGTGGCCATGATATTGGAGGTGTTTAGGGCGAAGGTAATTCCAATGTTGCTATTTGGAATAGAATGTGCAGTACACCCGGATTTTCTGATAGTCGAGAAAGTACAAAATTACTTTCTCAGGAGAGTTCTCAAAATGGGGAGCAGTGTGCCTGGTGCAGCAGTTAGAGTTGAGTTGGATGTTCCCTCAGTAGAACATCAGGCGAGAGTAGCATTGCTGAGGTACTGGGGAAAACTATGCGTGAGTGCACCGGAGGCCTTGCATACTCTATGTTTAAAGGAAGAGTTTTTTCATGAGGGAGCTCGGCCATATCCCTGGAAAAGATATGTAGTAACTGTGTTGAATAAGTTGGGCTTTTCGACACAATGTTTTTTGGGGAAAACATTGGCAAAGATTAAGTTTCTAATACTACAAAGATCCAGGGATATAACAACCCAGGAGGACTGGACAGCCCTTAGGGCATGGAAAGTTGCCCCGGGACTAGGAGATGGAAGGGTCCAGGGCAGAAGGGAACCATACTTAGAGGTGTTGAAGAATCCCTGGTTGAGACGACATTACACATTATTTCGGTTTAACCTGACCCAGACAGCAGTGACAGAGGGCCGATATACCAGGATCCCCTATGAGGAGCGTAAATGCTCTTGTTCACAACAGGAGGTGGAAACGGTGGAGCATGTTATATTTTCATGCCCCTACTATGTACACCTGAGGGAAGCCTGGGTGAAATCTATTATTGTGAACAAAGAGGAGAAAGTTGGGATGGATCAATCAAAAATAAGGATGGCCTTGGCAAACTTGACAAAAGAAAAAGAGATATTATCAATGGCAACATTTTTGCTTTTAGTAGAAAAACGGCGTAAAAAGATCAGGGAAAGGTTAAGCAAAATTATAAGGGGTTTAAAGGCCAAGGTCGATGATAACATTGAACTTCCGGATCTATCAGATAGTTAAATTGAGTAATAAGACAGTAGGTAGGTGGAAGTATGGTATGAAAGAGGTAATTGGTAGGATTCGGAACAAAAAGAATGATGAGCAGGTCCAATGGTGTAAGGTTATTGTTAGGATGTTATTACATTATTATGATGTTGTTATTTTATTTTTTTGGTTGTATATGTATTTATACATTTATATGTATATTTAAATGTTTGTCCTGATGTGTTCGGCCATGGTGAAAGCCAGTGCCAATAAAGTTTGATGATGATGATAATACAAACAAGTATGATCCTTTGACCGTTACATACAAACATATAGTCCTCAGACAAAATGTATCAACCCGGTCAAAATAACACCTCACAGTTTCCTTAACTAACATCATCAGGTGTAAAAATTTGTCTTTTCCCTGTCATTGCTCATAATTCTCTAATCTATCAAACTCCTTACTCTTACTGTCTACAGGAGTCAGAATTGCAAATCAAAGAGGTTATGCCAATCTTCTATATCCATTTTCTTCCCATCTAACTCCTATATGATGGGCATCCAGGTCCTTTTGAAATGTTGAAGGTTATCATGTAGGCCTGCGTGAAATTTTTCCATAGTAAACATAAATCTTAGTTTAGTCTGTTATTCCAGTCATCAAAGGAGAGCTCCAATTCAGATTTCCAATGTTTCACTATAACATATACGGCAGTCAGAAACAGCATCTTACAGGATTGCTGCCTTAGATGCAAATTCTTTACCTCAGGAAGTTCATTTATTTCCACAAGGATTGTTTGGCTTAACCAAGTTTGGGTGAAGCCACACAAGCCTTGGGGGACTGATCCCCCGCGTGCATCAGGGTGGGCAATCACAGCGGCCACACTTTGAGGCCAGCATGGAAAGCAGGATAGATGGCCTACTCTCCTGATGTCATTACCAGCTCCTGAACTCTGCACTCAGGGGTGGGCCGAGGCCCCAGCCACTCAGGGATGGATGCCCGGATACCTGCAATGCAGCAGGATTGGGCCTGCTGCCACTAGGCAGATGTTGGGGATTGGAGGTCCACACACTCCTCACCCCTCACCCCTGCCTAACTTCTGATTACAGGCAGGGGAGCCTGGGTGGAGTGTGTGTGTTCCTCTGGGCCCCTCCTTCCCCCGGTCAGCTGTTGAGCAGGTGGCAGATTTAAAACAAATAGAAGAGAAGGTTTTTTTTACTCAACACACAATTAAGTTGTGTAATTTCTTGTCAGAAGATGTGGTCAAGGCCAGTAGTATAGCTGGGTTTTAAAAAAGGATTGGACAGCTTTCTGGAGGATAGGTCCATTAGCAACTATTACCTGGTTAGGTTTGGGAGAATGTAACCTCCTACTGTTGGAAGCTGGGAGTGAACAACAGGAAACAGATCACCCCATTGTGACTTGTTGGGGGTATTTCTTCCAAGTGACCGAGGTTGGTCAGTGTTGGAGATAGGTGCTGGGCTCAGTGGACCACTGATTTGATCCAGTCTGACACCACTAATTGAGTAAGGAGTGCCCTGAGAGGAGCACACATGGTCCTCCCACCCACCCAACAGCTGATGGGGGAGGGGGCCTGGGAGGATCATGCACATCCCTTTGGGCCCCTACTGCCCCAATAAACGGCTGGGTAAGTGGATCAGGAGAGGTGGGCATTTCTCCTCCCTGGCCTCCTCAACCAAATTAGCTGTTGGGCGAGTGTGCGGAGTGCATGCAGTCCTCTCAGGACCCCCTTCCCCTCCCCGATCCACACATTCAACTGCTGATTGGTGGGAGGAGGGACACTCTCCTCCCAGGCCCCCTCCCCAGATCAGCTCTACTCGGGTTGGGATGTCTTGGATAATGGGGAGTTTGCTCCTGGTGATCAGTTGTGAGAGGTTGATGGATGGGCATTGTTTGAAGGTCAGAGGAATGGGCTCAACAGAGAAACCACACTATGTCTAGATTTATTAAACAAAATATAAAGAGTTCCTTAGTTCTGGAACTGAAAGATGTGCCACCTGTAGTTTCTTAGAAAGAATAAATATATCTGTCTTCTCAGAGGTCTGACTGAACTGAATTACTCTATCTCGGTACAATCAGGTTTGGCTGGCACATTGCACCTTATCATGGACATTGGTATTATGTTGCTGTAACTTACAGGAAATTACAAGTGGATAAATCAAAGCTGCTCAACCATTTATTTTATGAAAAATTAGTTTTGTGAAACAAAATGTTTGGTCCTGATATTATAGTCACCATATTTGACCAACTTTCATTTCTTATATATTAAATTATGGAGCCCATGGACTTCGAGGAGAGTAAATGAAGGACAACTATCAACAAAGGTCCAAAAAAAGAGGAAGATACAGGTGATTTTTCACAAGCTTTCCTGTTTTGTTCATATTCTATTTAATTTTTTCTCCAAAACATAAGATACCTGGATATCAAAAAACAAAACAAACAAACAAAATCAATAACTTATGATACCAATTTTTTTATTTACCAATTCACAATCAGTATATTCGTATACCAATCAGTATATCAGGTCAGAAAACTGAAAAATACATAAATTGACAAACAAATACAAATTAAAAAATGTGACCAGAAGTTGACAATCTGGGATGGAAAGTTGCTTTTCCAGAATGAAAAGCTGATAAATAAGTGTCAGAAGTCAATAAAACAAAATTTTAAAACATTTTAAAAAGGAAAAAGAAGAAAAAAATTGGGACTAGAAGTATTTTTCCTCAACTGGAAGTCAACTTTGCAGAAACAGAATTTGATTTTCCAAGTCAAAAAACTGATAAATAGGTGTCGGAGGTCAGTATATCAACAAAAATGATGGGGAAAGGTCAACATTTTGGGACTCCATGTACCCGAATCAGGTTGCAATCAGATACTGATTGGTACCTGGTGAGTGGTGGATTGATTTGGGTACCAGAAATATGATGGGTTACTAGGGATGGGCAAATGCGGTTCGGATGTTCGGAGTCCTAACCGAACTCGGTCTGTTCGGACGTCCGAACCGAACTCTCGAACGACTGAACACTTCGGTCGTGTTCGGATGAGTTCGGATGAGTTCAGGGTTGAGAAAAATGTCTTTTCAGGGCCAAAAATTCAGTTTCGGTTTCGTTTCGGTTTCAGTATTGATAGCGCTATTTTTGAATGTTCGGCCAAGTTCAGCCAAACCGAACTCGGCTGAACCGAACCATCAAATCTGAATTTGGGTTTCCAACTGAACGTCCGAACATCCGAACCGCGTTCTGTTCGCACATCCCTATGGGTTACCCATTTTGTGATGCCACAGGGTGAAGTTCTTCCTGGGGTAAGTTATGGCAGGATTAGCCCTCAAAATCAGTCTTATCCAGAAAATAGCTTAGCACAAGTCTTTTATTCAACCCTCCAGTTAGTCTCTCCACCATAATGCCTTCTCTAGCTAGGAAGCAGCCCTCTGGCATCCAAGGTCCATATCTCTAACCCTGAGCACAGCCAGGCCACTGCCTCTAACTGGCTCTGCTTACAATGTTTTGTCTCTTGAGTCAGACATCCTTCCCCTTGCTCTTTGGGTTCTGAGTCAAACACAGCTCCCCCTGGAGCCCAGTAGTCCCTCTGGCTCTGGCAACCTCCATAAGTTCATATGAAGACTCTACTATATATTAAGACTCGCCTTAAGACTACACACTCACCAGTTAGCCTTCTTCAGGACTCTGGACTTCATAGAGTGCCTGGGGTTATTCTTAAACCCAAGTCTCTGTAGCCCAGGCACTTGGATTCCCTTAGCTGCCCAACCTGGGAGTCAGCACCAAGGACAAGACTCCCCTACAGCTCAGCTCTCTGGTAGAGATACTCCCTTGTCTTCAGCCAGGCACTGACTGACTCTTTTTCTCTCTCTGGGTTTGTCTCTAGTTATATACCTGGAGTGGGAGGAGCTAGCCCTTCAGTCTTTCAGCCCTTAAAGGGACAGTCATTTCCCACTACCACCTCTATATACAGCTCAGGATTTAGCCACTCTCAGAAGGGTAGTTCTTCCAAGATTAGCACATTCAGTAACCACATCTCAGTCCTCAGGCTAGAGCTCACAGTTTTCTTAAAGGGGCCACAGTCCTCTCTAGCTGCACCCTTCCACATGCGGGCACCCTCTTTCAGCTGTAGCCATGCTGCTATGGTGGAGCAGAGCTGGAAAACAGGCAGGGGAAAATCATAACCTCAACCTTTTCCAAATTGCCCAAGCCCCCACATTCTGTGATGTTTATAAGGGGTGGCTCTTAGAGCTGAAACATTAGTGCACACAGGCAAGACCTGCAATTTGGGGTACCATGTTGGGTACCCGATGGGCTACCCAAGTATTAATCAGGTACCCAATTACTCAGAAAAAAAATGTACATACTGTTATCGATCTACCAATTTATAAAATAGTAAATCAGGACAGACACTAAGAAAAATGGGACCAGAAGTCAGATTTTCAGGATTGGAAGTTGATCTTCTGGGACTAGAAGTTAGTATGCTTGGATGAAATTTAGGAAAACTCAAATTGAAGTTTTCAGATCAATTTGAGTACTGGACATCTGATGACTATACCTATTTTTGTGGGTACTCACACCCCAATGGAAAAGTGGGCAGAACGGACAGGCAGGAAGCACATGACAGGCAGGTAGACAGGCAGAGAGGCATTCATTGGCCCTTTTCACACAGACACTCTAACACTTGTAAAATGGGTGTTACATTTTATTATACATGTTGCAGGGATGCAGTTGTGCTCAATGAGTTCCCTTCAACATGTATAATACAATGTAACACCCATTTTATCAGTATTAGAGTGTCTGTGTGAAAAGGACAATGGTCACAGGGTGGGCTTATCAACAGTCATGGAGCGGGCTCATGGACGGTCTCGACTTCTCCATAGGACCCACTTCCAGTCCTATGTTGAGGCTGTGAGGACAGCACAGAAGGAGTTCTTTGCTGCCCTCATAGAGTCTGCGAAGCCGCATTCAGCGGAGCTGTTCTGGTTGGTGCTGGGCCTGCTCAGTCCGGCCTCCCTCTGCCTGGACGGGGACTTGTCCCAGGCCCGCTGTGAGGAGTTTGCCACCTACTTTGCAGACAAGATCGCTCAGATCCAGAGTAACTTTGACACCGGATTGGAAGCAGTAAGCGAGGGGCATGAGGTTATGGAGGCACCATCTGGTCGATCTTTCTGGAATGAGTTTCAAGAAGTGATGCTGGCTGATGTGGTGAATGTCCTAGGGTCTGTTAGAGCCACTAGTTGTGAACTAGATCCATGCCCATCCTCGTTGGTGAAAGCCTCCAGGGAGACCTTGGGGACAGTGCTGGCGATGGTAGTGGACTTGTCCCTTCGGCAGGGGAGATTGTCACCCTGTCTCAAGGAGGCAGTGGTGTGCCCCTTGTTGAAGAAGCCATCTTTGGATGTGGACGCTCTCACCAGCTACCGACCCGTCTCTGATCTTCCCTTTTTAGGGAAGGTTATTGAACGGGCAGTGGCACTGCAGCTCCAGGCGTATTTGGACAGCATTGGTTTCCTGAACACTTTTCAATCTGGGTTCTGCCCCAGGTATGGTATGAAGACGGTGTTGGTGGCCTTGGTGGATGATCTCCACTGGGAGATGGATGCAGGATGTTCAACATGCTTGATCCTGCTAGATCTCTCAATCACATTTGACACCGTGGACCATGGGCTGCTGCTAAGACAGCTGCGAGACCTGGGGGGTCTGGACAGGACTGTCCTCGGGTGATTCCGCTCATTCCTCTCTGGGAGAAGTCAGCGGGTGGTACTGGGGGCTGAAACATCAAGCCCCTGGACCTTGACCTGTGGCATTCCTCAGGGTTTGATCTTGTCTCCACTATTATTTAATGTATATATGCAGCCCCTGTGGGAGATCGTGAGAGGGTTCGGACTGCGAAGTCACCAATATGCTGATGATACTCAGCTGTACCTCTCATTTTCAACTGACCCAGGTCCTGCTGTCTCATTACTTTCCCAATGTTTGGAGGCTGTGGTGAATTCGATGCGGCAGAACAGACTGAAGCTCAATCCTGATAAGACAGAGGTGATGGTGGTGGTAGGGCGAGGGAGGTACTGGCTCCCCTGGTAGGGGGGGTCCGCCCTCCTGTAGCCCAGCAGGTTCGGAGTCTGGGGGTGGTGTTGGGCTTGGGGATCAGCTCAATCGGCAGGTAGAGATGGTGGCTAAGACCGCCTTCCACCAGCTGTATCTGGTACAGAGGCTGTGTCCATACATTTCCAGGCCCGACCTGGCCACCCTCATTCATGTCTTCATCACCTCAAGATTAGACTACTGCAATGTGCTGTATATGGGGCTTCCCTTGTTTCTGGTTCGGAGGCTGAAACTGGTGCAGAATGCGGTGGCCCGTCTCCTTATGGTGATGAGAAGGAGGGAGCACATAACACCTGTGCTCCGTACTCTTTACTGGCTGCCTATAGCATATCGAGCCTGATTTAAGGTGTTAGTATTGATCCATAAAGCCCTACATGGTCTGGGCCCCTCATACCTTGAGGACCGCCTCACCCTCCGCGCCTCAGAGCGATCCCTGCGGTCCACTGGGGGTGCCTTTCTGGAGGTCCCCTGTCTAAAGGGGGGGCCACAATGGAGAAGTCGTTCTCGGTGGCCGGGTCGAGGCTCTGTAATTCCATCTCATAGGAAGCCTGTCTGGCCCCAGATCTGTTGATGTTTCAGTGAGCCTGCAAGACCTGGGTGTTTGCCCAGGCCTTCAGAGGAGAATGTGAGAGGTTGGGGTGGGGTGGGGGATTGTATTTTTAAAACATTATTTTAATGAATTTTATTGTGTGTTTTTATGCTGTAAGCCGCCCCGAGATGCTGTAGGCATGAGGGAGTGGCTAACAAATATTTATAAATAAATAAATAAATATCAAGCTTGTGTATAGACACAGAGGGTAATTTCAGAAGTTACGTGTTCCCAGGTCACCACAGTGGATTCCCAACCATGGTGAGCCAGCTAACCCCCTCCCATGGTCCAGGAAAGCCCCGAACAGACATGATGGAAGTGGGACCATGGCAAGGATACGGACAGACAGACCATGGCCCAGGGCAGCGCAATAGATCTTATGCCGATTCCGGACCATTTTCAGAACACCCAGAAGACACCGGGGTGGGAGGCAGACATGGCCGACTGAGGGTAAACAAAGCCAAAAGTGCCAAAAGACAATGCCAACACAAGGGAAATGGGAAGGGAGGAGGAGGAGGGAGAAGAGCGGCAGAGGTGGCGCACACAACAGGCACAGGAAAGCCAAGGACACTGCAGAACACAAAGCACACACACACACCCGGATGCAAACAAACCCAACCAGGACAGAAAGGAAGGGGGGAGCCCACCGGGAAGGTCAACACACACAGCACCATGGACACGGGCGGAGGGGGAAGAGCCCCATGCCAAGGAAGGGGAGGGGGACCAGGTCAGGAAAAGTCCAGGACACGGTGAAAGGCACCCAGAACCCCCCTGACAGCACAGGGAGCACGGGCCACCCAACAGCAACACAGGCAGCCCAAGTCACAGGGGTCCCCACAGGGATGGAGCAGGGTCACAGTGGGAGGGCAACCAATCTGGGGATGGCACCGGAGTTGTCCGAGGCAGGTCCAGATGGCAAGGATCCCCCTCGCTGATGCAGAAGCACGGCTGGGGATGGATGCGAGCGGGATCCTGCTGGCAGCACATGCACACACACCCCCGGAGGAAGCCAGGAGGCACTGTCCAGGGGCCCCACGTCCCACACATTCACGGAGGCACCCAGGGGGCAGGGGTGGCAGGGCATGGACACAGGTGTGCGGGCAGCCGTGGAAGGATGAATACACCACAGGGAGAGCCGGTAGAGGTCACAGGAAGCAGGAACCAACCAGGGGGGGGGCTGGTCATGTAGAGGCACACCACAGGCAGTGAAGGAGAGGGGGTGCCCATGGATGGTGCACAGTGACAAAGCCAAGTGGAACAGAGGCAAGCAAACCAGCCAGAATAGCCACGAGGCAGGAACGGCATGGAGCAAGTGGCCAGTGCCCCGAGCCAGAAGGGAGGTGCAAGGAGCACACAGTGTGGCTGTCATCCATGACACCGAAGACAAAGGGGGGCTCACATCCAGCTGCATGGGGTCACAAAGGGGGCTGGGACTGGTTGGCCCACCAGATGCACATAGTGGGGCCACTGAAGGATGCCCCGGTGGTAGCCCAGCTCCATCATGTGGTGGGCAACAAGGTAGTAGGCCTCAAATGGAATTGGCCCAGAGATCCCCACCTGAATATCAGCATGGGACCACACAGCAGCCAGCACCACCAGCTCCGGTCCGGTGGTCTCCGACAGGGTATAGTCAGCAGCAGGAGGCCATGGCAGGTGCCCAAGCTTCAACAGGTGGTAATACACTGCCCCACATGACCGCTGGTATCCACATGCCCCGTGGATGCAGCCAAAGAAGGAAACAGCCAGGGCAGGCCCCCCCTCCTCCAGACAGCTCGTGAACCCATACAGGCTACAAACTGAGAGGGCAGACACTGTCTCCACCAGGGACCATGCCACATGCAAGCACCTCATCTCCAGAATGTGCCCATCATGAAAGGAACGGAGGCCCAGCACCTTTGTATGGATCCGGTAATCGCGAATGCTGGCCTCATAGCTAAAGAAGTGAAGGCCGGAGCTCAGACTCACATAGGCACCAGAGAAGGTATCTGGGCAGCACAGGAGCAGTTGCATGGCTGGAAAATGCCACAGGTCATATAGGGCCATGATCTTTGGAAGGTCCAGCTATGTGGGGCAGCAGGTGATCCAGGTCGCGGGAGCCCCGGGGCAGCACAGGCAGCCATGGTTCAGCAGGCAGAGGGTCTGCCAAGCAAGGAAAGAGACGCCTCACATTCCCATGTGGGTTGGGGATGGAAGCAGGGGAGCTCCAAGGACACATTAAAAGCCCACAGGCAGCAACATGGGACAGCTAGCGAGCAATGCATGGGGAGCAGACCCAGCACAGCTGCAGGAATCAAATGCACAAAGAGCACAGTTAGCACTGATAAAAGGGAGGCGATAACAACAGGTAACCAGCTGAGGACAGCACTGATGGGCACATGTGAGCCCGGGGCACAAGCCCCCATGCCAGGAGCACAGGTGCAACCAGGGGGTGCACCCTAAGCAGCCACACAGCAGCTGGCGGCGAACTGGCAGCGAGTGGGCGGCTGAGCACGGCCATTAGGGGTGTACAGGTGCACGTCCCACAGATGCAAGGGTGGGGCATGGAGCAGGGGCAGGCCCAGGACACGGACAGGAGAGCTGCAAGCCGGACCACACCATGGGCACTGTCTGCCATGGATGCGGGCCGGAGGGGCACATGTTGGCTGCACCTGTGCCTATGTGCAGAGTGGTACCGGGTGCACACTAACCTCCTGCAGCTCTCCACTGACCTGATCTACCTGGCCACCTGCATCCAGGGGTGCCCAGCCAGGAGCACTGTGGCCACCCGGCATGCCCACCACAGGTGCTGGAACTCCCTGGCCAGGCTCAGGGCCCAGTGGGCATCTGAGGCGTACCAACGGGCCCTGTGCCTTAGCTGAGGGCAGGCAGCGGCTCGTCGGGAGGCAGTCGGGCAACACCACTGGTGCCTGGCTGCCATGGGATGCACTGCCATGCTCACAATGCCCACTCAAAGGCATCTGTGGGACACCGACCAGGCACAGGAATGGTGGCCCGGGGCCCTGGCACGGTAGGATGATGAAACGTGGAGGACACACTTCCACGTGGACAGGGCCGGCCCCAGGCATGTGCCACATGTGTGGCCGCACATGGTCCCCCCGCCAGCTGGGGCCCCGCACTTGCCTGGCTGGGCAGAAGGCTGAAGCCAGCTTCTCCACCAGAAAGTGATTCTTCCTCCCCTCCCTGGCTCTAGACCCCATCCCTCACCTGCCTCTGCCTTCTAGTAGTGCTGCAGCGGCAATAGCAGGGAGGACACTGGATCAGGCTGGGAGATAAGGCTGTTTACAAACAGCTCCTCCCCACATGCTGATCAGAAGGTTGCTACCTTGTAAGTTCTTCGAGATGGCTCCCAACATTCTCACAACTGGGTTGGGCGCGCTCACCCTGTTCAAATAATAGACCACATGATGGTCTTGAGCTCCTCTGGTATAAAAAGAACCCTCCCCCTCTGAATGACAGTTCCTTTCAACCCTTTCTAGAAATATAAGAAAAGAATTCCATGCGGGGCTGGAAGGGTGGGT
>QEPC01011414.1:1319861-1331430 GCA_003113815.1 Sphenodon punctatus
AGTAGGGGGCGGTCCGTGCTCCATGTCCGGACTGCTGGTTATTGTCTTTTATGACCTTGTACCCCCCTCTTGAGCTCTTTGGCCTTGGAGTGGCATTTGTTCATGGTCCTCTGGTGTCCCGCCGCCTCCATGGCCTACACAATCTCGGTGAACACATGCTCATTCCTCTTGTTCACGGTGATCTCCACCTAGTGCTCCAGGGACCCCCAGATCAGGATGAAGTCCTGGGTCTCCTTGTACCCCCATTGCCCCCCCTTACTGGTACCGGCATCTCCTGCATTTGCCCTCCTCCTCCTCTTCCTCCTGCTTCCTCCTCTGCTTCCTCTCAGCTGGTCTCCACCAAGGGCTCCAGCTCCCGGACCCATTTCCGGGTCTGTTGGTTGTAAAGGGGGGGGGGGTGTAGGTGCCTCTGTCCTTCTTACCCATGGCCCGCCTCCCTGCCCCCCTCCTGCCGGGAACCCCCCTTCATGCTCCTCTGTCACTGTGCAGCCCCCTCACTCTCCTTACCTGTTTCTGGGGTGCCTCTGTCCCCTGGCCGGTTGTCCTCTCCGGAGAGGCCTGCCCTGGATGCCACTGCTCGTCTGCCACCTCCTCCTCCTCCTCCCTTCCTCACTCACCCTCCACTCTCCTCACCCTTCCACCTTGCTCCATCCCACCACATTCCCCTGCTGGGGATCATTTTGTTTGATCCCGCCTGGTGGTTGCCATTCAGTCATTATGTTTGGTGGTTTCCCGGTGGGAATCACTTCGACCATGATTCTGGGGATAGTCCCATCCTGACCCGATCTCCAGAACCATGGTTGGCTTTCGCCCCTATGGGTGATTGACTGTGGTGAATATCTGGATGCCGTCAATCAAACATTCACGGTTCTTTGGCCCCACCGTGGGATTGTCTAGTTCACTGCAGTTGACTGTGATCTTGTAACATCTGAAATTATCCAGAGTGGGCATCAGAGCAGATGCAGAGCCACAACATAGGAACATTGGGAGGCAGGCAGACAGGCAGAGGCAGAACAACTGGTTTCCAAACACAGAGGGAATAAGCAGGGCAGACGGGTTCCAAAACACATTCTGGGTCCAGGGCAAAACAGAGTCAATCCACGGGCACATGGAGGGAAGCAGAGGAAGGGGAGACAGCAAATAAACTGATGATCCACCCAGGTTCTTGTGACTACAGGTCTGCCTTTTATACAACAGGCAGCCAACCAGGAAGCTGAGGGTGTGGAACAAGGCTGAGGGGGGATGTGGTCTGATCAGGAGAAATGGGGTAGGGGGAAGGGGGGCAGGGGGAAGAGGTGAACCAAACATTTTTTATTAGTTTTGAAAATGAAAGGAGCCCCATACATTTTTGTAAGTAACGTTACAAAAACAGATGAATAAGCAAACAATTTTTCTTTGCTTTCATCTGTTTTCATTTAAAAATAAAAATAAATAAAATAATAATAAAATAATTTTTTTAAGCTGTGCATGAGAAAAATGGCTGTTAGGGCCATTCCATGCATCTGTGTCCTTCAGTGCCATTTTAGAATGCACATGCAGACTGGATGCTCCTTTCCAAAATGGCACCAACACTGCTATTACCATTTTGGAAAAGGACTGCGCATGCACCAATGGCCCAGTGGCCATTTTGCATATGTACAGTGATTTTCTTTAAATTAATGTTTACTTACAAAAATGGAAAAAACAAAACAACTGAAATTGGTAGGACCATTTACGAAACCCCCAGAAAACAAAAACTTAAATGAAAATGAATAGGGTGCCTTCTGCACAGCCCCTACTGGGGAAGGCCTTTGACACCAACCCTAAACCTTACTCAGAGTAAGTTGATGGTGTTGAGCAGGGAGCCACTACCTCGAGGGGGTCCTGGATCAAGCTCCAGTCTTTACAGTAACTATTCAAAATATCCCATTTTCCACGGGTTCTAATTGCTTAGACATTGGACCAAAGTAATCCCTACCAGATCTGTATTAAATTCAGCGGAGTTATACTTAGTTAAATAATTTCCATATTATGCTCACTCAAAGGTTTTGTCCTTTAAAGCCCTAAATGGTCTGGGCCCCACATATCTGAAAGACTGCCTGTCCTTCCATGCCCCATGTTGGCCCATGCAGTCAGCTGAGAGTACCTCCGTGTGGATACCATCCATTAGCCTTGTTCATATGATAACAGCTCTTCAGTTGTTACCCCAGTGCTATGGAACTCCCTTCGTCAAGAGGTTCACTTGAGCCCGGGCCTAAGAATCTCTGTGAGTCACTGTAAAATCTTTTTGTTTGCAAAGGCATTTGGCAGGCGGGGACAGGAGATTGGGGTGGCTTGGGGGTAGGAATGTGAGGGGAGAATTCAGTGTGGGGAATGAGGTGATGGTATTTGGTGGAGGTATTTTTTATTTTTTTTTAGGGTTTTGTTGTCCTCATTCTAAGTTTTTAAGGTTTATGAGCCACTCTGAGCTTCTGGGAAGGGCAGCATATAAATCTAAATAAATGAATAAATACTAAGGATTAAATCAGCTCACTATATATAGCTCATTGCCAATAGCCTACAACAGAGGGAGGAAGTCAAACTTTTCACTTTTTGTGCTCTGGTGGAATGAGCTGGTGGAAAATATTTTTAGTCTCAGCCAAGGGCAATAGAAAAGATTAATTCATCATTGCTGCCTTTGCTTCAGTGGAAGCGTCATCTACATTGGACTTTCTGACACACTGGGCCATATAGAAGAGGCCAATGGAAGCCCTGCTCAGTTCTGCGGAAAGGTGAATGACTTGTGGTCTCAAATACCATACAAATAATTAGCACATTATGCTCACTCATAAAGAGGGCATGATTAGTTTATTGAAGGGTTTTGTTTTGAAAATGCTACCAGGAATATTTAATAACTTTTCTACTTAGCTGTATTTAATCTTATTAGGTTATATTTCTTTTGATGTTCCTGACTTTAGGCAGTTTTCAGGCAATTAAAATATACGGCTATAAAAACCAAAGCAAAAAAAAAAATTCGAATGTGTGCAGAGTCTCCCAAAAGTATAAAGTATTTATTTATTTATTTTACTCACATTTTTATTTATTCACATTTTTATGCTGCCCCCTCCTGCTTATGCATCTTGGGGCATCTAACATCATAAAAACACATAAAATCCCACAATATCAAGCATTCAAATAAGCCAAGCAGAAAAAAATGAACCCTAACCCCCCCCCACCCATCACCCATTTCCCACATCAAAGGCCCGGCGGAACAGCTAGGTCTTACACTGTCTATGGAAAGAGGGGAGGTCTAAGGCAAGACAGACCTCAAATGGGAGGGAGTTCCACAGCCACGGTGCAGCCACCGAGAATGCCCTCCTCATAATAGACACCCGGGATACCCAGGGGACCTCAAGGAGGGCGCTTCCGTCCGACCACAGAGACCGATCTATGACCCGGGGGGTTAGGCAGTCCTGCAGATACGTGGGTCCTAGGCCATTCAGGGCTTTAAAGGTCACCTTCTCACCAAGAGGTAACCCAGTGTGAGCACATTGCTCTTAAAGTTAGCTAAAACCAATGATGCTATTTTAATGACAATAAATAAATTAAATGCCATTTGTCAATATGGTTTCTGTAAATATTTTGAAATGTTGATTGTTGATGGAACTTCCTGAAAGTATGACAAAATCACAACATAAAAAACAGAAAACATATAAATCAGATTATTCATCAAAAAATTATTTGTGATGAGATTGACTAGAGCTGAAACGAGATTTCACCAAAATGGGAAATCATGTCATAATTCTGGTTCTCAATACCATCTCAGTTGAATCAAGAACTTCTAAGTACTTGACAAAGTCTTGATCAAGATTTTGATTCTTGATTTACCAATAATTTGTTTACTGAGATCACATTTACCAACTTTCCACTTCCTGTTTACTGCGTACCATTCATTTATCACGTACCATATTTGCAAGGGTACCGTTTTACTTCCAACTGTGGGTATTTTCAGATGTTACGATCCCACGCTCAACCATGGTGAATACCCACATGGTGAGCAAGGGACCATAATGTCTGTTTGCCTGACAGGAGATTCCTGCAAGATGTTCACCCCCATGAATCACAGGCGGGAATCTCACTGACGACGCAAATGGCCCTCCTGCCCGGACCATGGCCGTTTGCGTGGTCAATGAGATTCCCGCCCATGATCAATGAGATTGTCACGTCTGTCCCCTGACCACGGCCTGGAATCAGCGGCTGTGCCCGCCACTGATTCCGGGTCATGGTCAATGCCCCGGGGGGTGGGCAGGCACTGCGGCCGCATTGGCCGCAGCACCCACCCGTCTTGCAGGGGGTGGCTGGCCAGAGGAGCATGGGGGGTGGGGCTGTGTGGCCACACATTGGCTGCGCAGCCCCACCCCCTGCCATGATTCCCCGCTGGGATCAGCCAACACGTCTGTTGGCCGTGCCGTTTTGATCCCGGCAGGGGGTCAATTGGTGATTCCATGATGGGGCCAATACTGGCCCCGTCACATGTGAAAATACCCTGTGTTTCTGAATTTCTGAGCCGATTACTATACAAATACGCCCCCCACTTTCCCTTCTTTCAGTGTCCATTAACCTTCACTCTAATGATGCCAATCAGAATTGTTCTGTGTTGTTCCCTTTCCTTTGACTAGGGATGAACAAGCAGCTCGATTTGTTTCTCGTGAGTTCTAAGAAAGAAAGAAAGAAAGAAAGAAAGAATCACTGCGCATATGCAAAATGGTCACTGACCTGAACCAAAATTGCGGCAATAGCATCACCACCATTTTGGTGGATTCATCATGTGTAAAATGGCTACTGTCCTTTTTTTTTTCTCACCAAGAACTCCGTGAATCAACCCTGCTTCTTTGTTCATCTCAGAATGAAATGAGAACTGGGATTTCGATGAGAGTGCTCACTTTTGCAAGCTTTCATTTCAGCCCTACCTTTGACCAATGTGCAACTGGATTGCAGATTTGTAAAGGAACCTGGCACAAAGTTCCAGATTGGTTAAAGCAAAGGCAACAGCATAGAAAAACAATTCTGATTTGAGGCACTGGAGTAGAGGTTAAGGTGCACTGGTGGGAGATTAAGGATTGGCTCAGAAATGCATAAACAACAAACCTGGAAGTAAATCATTACCCTCAGCAATGTACTAAGTGGGCAGTGGAAAAAGTAGAATTATGTACTGACTCCTACAGACACTTACCCCAGAACAGATGCTTCTATTATAGGCTGTGATCTGGTTTTTGGTTCTTCCACACTATCATTGTTCTTTTAGTTCTTTGAATTTTATGATCTAGTATTTGCCTGGAGTGAAACATTTCAAGATGTGCTCAAATTGTTGAACAGCATGGCAACAAGATATATGTCACAGAGACAAAGCAGTGTAGAGATATCTTTTATTGGACCAACTTAGGTTGGTGGAGGTTTGCAAGCTTTCAGGCCTCACAGGATCCTTTGCCAGGCAAGTCAGAAATCCAAAAACCTAAGTTGCTCCAATAAAAGATATCTCTACACTACTTTGTCTCTACGACCTATTTTTGGGACCAACACAGCAAACACACTCTTCACAACAAGTTATACAGCATACATCCAAAGCATCCTACGTATGCTGCTTTTGAAGTTGCCCCACAGACATTTATATTGTGTTAAAGTGGTATGTGGTAAACGGTAACTGGAATGTCAGTAATTCAGGATGGTATTTTTCAGTATTGTGAGAATCAAGAAATCTCATTGTTATTGGGAAACTGTTGAGAAATCGATCCCAGTTCCCAATATGGTGAAATTTCTTGCAAGCAAAAGAGTTTTCTGCTTGTTCAGTTAATTTGGCCAGCCCTATACTTTTATGTCAAGCCATGGCAAACAATAACATTTTAGTAGAAAATAAACAGTTGCACTCATTATTTGCAGAAGATATGGAAAAGTCATAAACACACTGTAGCAGGCTCTGCCTGCTGGGGATCCATTTTGGGGTGGTGGGAAACAACACCAGTACTCCTCCAAAATGCCAAGGCCTTTTATTGTCTTACCCTGGTCTCTTTCTGGGCCTTACAGCTGCCCCTCACTTCGGGTATCACCACCGGGGACACAGCCCCTCTCAGGGTCTGAGCTCCTACCAAACCAAACTCCAGGGATGCAGCCCCTCTGACTAATGCTGGTAGTCTTAGGGAATCATGCAATCCAAAATAATATTTGTTGGAGAATAAGTGTTCCATTTCTATACTCTAAAGGTAATTTCAGACGTTACGAAAACGCCTTTCAGCACAGTGAACCCAAGTGGATTCCCTGTGATGGTGATGTTTCCATGAATGTCTGTTTGACCCCCGCCAGCTTTTCACCACAGTGAATCTCTGGCGGGGGTCAAATTAACCACGGTTCTTGACCTCCGGCTGGCCGGAGGTCAAGAACCATGTTTAGATTGGCCACGATCCAGGATGGGTCAAAAGTAATGTGTGTTACCTTTGGCCCATCCTGGATCATGGCCCTGACTGCGATACGGAATCAGGCGCAGTGGTCACATTGGCCACTGCACCCGCCCATCTCCCCGAGAGTGGACAGCTGAGAGAGAGCAGGGGGCGGGACTGTGTGGCTGCACATCACACCACACAACTCCGCCCTCTCCCCGATTCCCCACAGTGATGAAGCCGGCACGTCTGAAGGACAGCCAGCTTCATCACGGACCAGGATCTGAGAGGGATTCCTGTCCGGGGTTCAGCGTGGCGGGCCTCCAGGCCCATCACGTCTGAAAATACCCTAAGCAGAACAATAGTTGAAATACCAGTCTGCCAACCTGTCACAAGAGTGTTGTTAGTTCCAAAGATTTTCAAAAATCTTGGGTGAGGTGACTGTGTGCTGCAAGTAACTTGTTGAAACAGCCTGTCCAAAGCTTGTCAGCACCATTCATAATTAAGTGTTGGAGGGGTTTTCAGGGCTAAGGAAGAAATGGGATCCTTCCAAATCCCAGGAGCAGGAGGGGATGGCTAAGAGGCATTATACATAACGTCACCAGGTAGAGGCAATTTGACTGGGGCAATGGGAAACGCAGAGTTATGGGCTGGCTCCTGTACTCACTTACCCAGAACAGATGTCTCCATTATTTTCAGGCAGCGGTAGCTGCCTGAAACTTAAATGCACAGCCACTGTTCATTATAAACAGGGGACTGCTGGGGATCTGCGCATGCATCAGCGCAAGTAGCTGGGCTCCATCTGTGCTCCGCTCCCCCCACTCTAGAAATGAGCTGTAAATCTTGTAAAACAGAAGGAAACTCACACCGCACAAGTAGAATGGCAAGTAAAAAACAAAACAAACAGAAATTATTGCAAAGTAATGCCCTTGAGTGTTTCTGCCGGAGACAGAGTGCATTGGAGCCCAGAGAGGCAGAGAGCGAGAGAAGTGGGGAGGGGGGGGGAAGGTGCCGGCAGGGTGAGAAACAGACGAGGAACGGGCCTCATCTGAAACTGACCGGGAAACTGACTGGGAGGAAGGGAGGCACAGTTCACTGCACAGGCTCCTTATACAAATGAAAAAAGAGCTAAAAACAGAAATGAAAAGGATTCACGCTTAAACAGAGGAAGGAAACAAGAAACTGGAGAGTGTGGTGAGAAGAATGAATGTTGCAGAGGGCAGGATTGCAGCTCTGGAGGATCAGTCCCTCACTGCTGAGAAGCAATTAAACCGACTGAAAGGTGAGACATCCCTGCTGCAAAGTAAATGTGAAGACCTAAAGAACTGTTCAAGCAGAGGGAATCTGCGCTTTAATGGAATAGAAGAGGCAGCTGGGGCAGAGGAGATTAGAGAGCTGGTCTGGGCTGTGTTAAAGGAGAACTTTCCTGAGGACACACAGCTCCATCAAGCGGGAATAGACAAAGTCCACAGAACTGGGCACCCCAGACAGGAGAGGCCAGACTTTCCTCACTCCATCATGGTCAAGTTTACAAGTTACCAAGTAAAAGAAGAGATTTTAAAGAAGGCTAGAATAGAGAAAGCTAACTTTTAAACAACAGCTTGTAAAAATATTTCCTGACTACGCAGCTGAGACTATTAAAAAAAGAATGAGGTGGAACAAATACTTTGGAACACTTATTGAAAGGAACCTGAGGCCAAGGCTGCTTTTCCCTGCAAAAATGATGATTTTATGAAAAGAAAATAGAAAGATCTTTGAAAGGATTTGGAAGCATTCTTGGTCTCCCTGCCTGCAGTTCCATGCTCGCAACCAGAGGAGGAGTGAGCAAAGGGGTGCAGGAGAACAATTCCTGCACCGGGGGTTCTGAAAATCAGCAGTGCAGTATTACTAAAACTTAAGGTATGGGGGAGGGGGGCAGCCCTCTTTAGGTGCACCCTGTGCAAAAAGAAAAAAAGGGGGGAAAGGAAAGGAGGGGAAGAGAGAAATGTTGATATTTTTATCTCCCTCTCTATTGGTTCTGTTGATTCTGCTTAACATTAAGTGGCAGGTGTTGAGTGTTTAATAAGAGGCTCGTTATATTATATATATACAAAGTTTGTAGGGGTATATGAGTGGGGGTTCCAGGGGAAGCAAGACACGTGGAGGTGTCTCACAAACAGGCAATTAAAAAGCCCAGCAGGTCCTCAAGGATGGGAATAAGAGGTAGGTCTGGACCTGAAACAAGGATCCAGGCAAGAGGAGGGGGTGGGAAAAGAATGGGGAAAGGGAGGATGGGGGTGGGAAGGGGGGGAGGTCTGAGCAAAGCTAAAGGTTGTTACAATAAGATTTGGTTTATCAATAAGAGCATCTCAAAAATGAACAAGGTCGCAGTAAATGACCCACAAAATAAAATGAGCAAACTAAAAGCATATCAAGGAAGAAAAGTTGCAGAAGATTTTGTAGGGGGTTGGCAGTTGTTCAGGTGCTGGATTTATTTGCACTTCAAATTAATACAGACAATATGTAATGATGGAGGGAATTAAAACAATTTCTCTCAATGTCAGAGGTTTAAACTCCCCACGAAAAAGAAAAAGAATTAGAAATGTAATAGAGGAACAAGGGGTGGGGAGATCCCCAGAAAACATATTTATTAGATAAGGATATTTTTTTACAGAAAACATATTTATTAGATAAGGATATAGCCAGATTTGCAAATAAAAAAATGGTTGATTTATTTGCATCGTGTGCAAAAAAAAAAAAAGCAGGGGTTCTCATAGGCTTTAGCAACAAGAAATCCTTTACTCTGGAAAAAACATTAAGGACAGAGAGGGGAGGTTTTTGTGTATCATTGGGAAGTTGGATAATAAACAGGTGACATTAGTAAATATATATGCCCCTAACGAAAGGAAGGCAGCCTTCTTTGAAACACATTTGAAAAAAGTGGCAGAGTATGCAAGAGGGTGGATAACCATTCAAGGAGACTTCAATATAACCTTATCTAACTTAGATCATTCGAGGCAAGGAGAACCCAGGAGGGACCAAAAAAAAGTAGCTAAGCTGTTGGAATCTTATGGTTGAACAGATGCTTGGAAACATTTAAATGGGGCTGAGAGGGATTATACCTTTTATTCCCCCATTCACAACAGCTACACAAGGATTGATCATGTATTGACAGCCCAATCTGAAGCTCATAAATGCCACAAATGCTTTATTCTCCCATTAGTTTTGTCTGACCATAATGCTGTAATTACCAGTTTTGCAGATAATGGCTCAGGAAAGGTGCACCAGCTGAACTGGCAGTTAAACAGGAATATAATAAATAATATGGGAAGCAGAAAGAAAATTCAGGAAGATTTAATGGAGTTCATTGAGCTAAATATAAACTTGGTTAGTTCACCAGCGATGCTGTGGGGGGCAGCAAAGGCAGTAATCAGGGGTAAAATAATTTCGTTTCAAGCCATGTTATTAAAACAGAGGAGACTGAAGGCAAAGGACACCTATGCAACATTACAAAGATTAGAAGCACAAAATAAAGTAGCACCCTACCCGTTTCTAAAACAAAAAATAATTAAAAATGAAGAAATTATTACTATATTAGAATTAGAAAAGATCAAAAACCAACTTCAAAAAATTAAATTTCATTTTTATGAAAATAGTAATAAAAGCAGGAAAACTCTGGCGAGGCTAGTAAAGATAAAACAGAGGAAGGCTTATATATCTGTGATTAACAGTAAAGAAAAAAGGTGCATACAGGAGACTTTCTTGAATTTTTATAAAGATATATACAAATCTCAGGGGCCTGACAAGACAGAGATCAATGCTTTCCTAAATAGAATACACATGCCTCAGTTAAATGAAGGTCAGAGAGTCTTTTTAAATGCCCCAATCACAGAACAAGAAGTACAAGAAGCTATCACGGCCTCAAAAGTCAATAAGGCGAGTGGCCCTGACGGGTTCTCCAATGAATTTTACAAAACATATAAAACAACATTAGTGCCACATCTCACCGAGGTTTTCAACAATATATTATTCGATGGAGAAAGGCCACAGAACTTCTATGAAGCAAATATAACATTGCTGCTTAAACCGGGACGAGTTTCAGATCAGTGTCGCAGCTATCGGCCTATACCTTTGCTGAATGCAGATTTTAAGTTGTTCTCAAAGATTTTGGCAACCAGATTGAGATCAATTGTGGGAGAAATTATTCACAGTAACCAGGCAGGGTTTATTCCAGGCAGGCAGGGGAAAGATAATGTCAGGAAAACTATAAATATAATCTATGCCCTGCACAAGCAGAAAAAGCTGGCAATGATTATCTCAGCAGAGAGGAGAAGGCTTTTGATTTTGTTGAGCCAAAATGTTTATTTGCGGTTTTGGAGAAGATGGGATTCAAGGGAAACTTTGTAAAATGGCTAGAAGCAATCTATAAGAATCCAATTCTAAGTTAAGGATAAATGGCAGTCTAACTGAGGCTTTCCCCTTACAAAGGGGGACCAGGCAGGGATGCCCACTCTCTCCTCTTTTATTCAATTTGGTATTGGAGGCATTGGCGTGTGCCATAAGACAAAATGATAAGATTGAGGGATAGAAATAGGAGAGCACGCATACAAATTGTCACTTCACGCGGATGATCTACTTCTGTATGTGGGGAACCCAGAAGACTCATTGCTGGAGCTCATTAAAATTATAGATCAATTTGGCAAAGTCTCTGGGTACTCAATCAATAGGGTCAAGTCCTTTGCTTTACTTTTTGGTCGGGACAAACAACAGGAAGAGCCATTAAGGAAAGTGTCTCCATTCCCAATTGCGGAAGCAGGTCTAAAGTATTTGGGAGTGACAATAACAAGAGATATAAAGGATCTTTATTCTGCCAATTTTATTCCATTAATGAAAAAACTGAAAGAAGAGATCAAACCATGGCAAAGGCTGATGGTTTCCTGGCTGGGAAGAATTAATTTGTGCAAGATGATTGTCCTCCCAAAGATTTTATATAAATTTATGAATTTGCCTATTCATATACCAAATTCCTTTTTTAAACTTAATGATGCGCTCATGAAAGAAATTGTGTGGAACAGCAAGAAGCCAAGAATTTAAAAAGCAACACTAATGAGAATGCAAGACAAGGGTGGAATAAATTTACCAGATTTGAAACTGTATCATATGGCAGCAACCCTGGAGGTGTTGCCGGAATGGTGTCATGA